>JAPMOR010043360.1:79929-134802 GCA_026543865.1 Argiope aurantia
TTAGTTGCGATTCCGAAACTATTTCGTTTTGTTTAGTGACTGTATATATATATATATATATATATATATATATATATAATACAAGCGATTCCCAACGCCAGTTGATTTGGAGAGAGGTCGGGACACGGTTTCATCCCAGTAACATCACGGAAAGAAACCGTTTCGGTGGTCCTGGAGTTGCCATCTGGGGAGGCATTATGATGAACGGGCGGACTGAGCTCAACGTTTTCGACAGAGGTTCTGTAACTGGAGATCGCTATTGTCAGGAGGTGATCCTTCCCCATGTGCGTCTGTTCCGAGGTGCCATTGGATCAGACTTCGTTTTTATGGATGACAATGCACGGCCACACAGGACTCATGCTGTTGAGGAGCTCCTGGAAAGTGAAGATATCACTCGAATGGATTGGCCGGCGTGCTCCCCGGATTTAAATCTGATAGAACATGTGTGGGATGCTTTGGGGAGATGCTTTGCGGCAGGATTACATCCTCCTTGGAACACCCGACAACTTAAACCGATGCTGATTGAGGAATGGGCACTCTTATCTCAAGAACTGTTGGACAATCTGGTGCTGAGTTTGGGGAGACGGTGCGAAGCAACCATTGCAGTAAGGGGAGGGCATATCCCATACTAAGGAACATCTGCTTGCTGTTCTTCCTCTTGGATAGACAATCATGTGTAGCGATACTATGAGTTCAATAAAGCCTTTTTTTGTTTGATTCCATACTGTATGCATTGTATTCATTTCTGCGCAACTATGCTTTCGTTATTCTTTCAGAACAAAATGCTGTATCTCATTTCTGAATTTCATGTCTCTCATGTATATATATTCGATTAATTAACATAATTATTTACTCCCAATCTAAAATAATAGGTTAAGTATATTACTAATTACAGTATACAAATATTACATATTGTTACAAACGTATAACTTTTCTTCCCAGCACAAATAGTGTCATCATAAGAAAGACCGTTTTACAGTCACCTGTATTGGTAGCTGTCGGATACCAAGCCAATGATCCCAGAGCTTGGCGACAAACATGACGACAAAATGGTCGACAGAATGGCCATTTGGCGTCAAAATGGTCGAAACTTCGAGAATTTTGTCGATCCGTCCATTAGGAACCGTGATACGCCTGATTGGTCTAGAAGCTTCAAGCTCCACCTCCCGATAACTATAAAAGGCCGGCGCTCTCAAGCTGTGGGTGTATGTCGTGTAGTCGGAGTCGCCGTGAAGTTACGAGCCTTCCAGATAATAGCGAAGCAACGGCAAATTCCCAGCGTTGTGTGGAGCGAGTACTGAACTGCCGAACCCTGTTGTCTACTGTGGTGGCATCGTCGTATATTGTGTGTAGCCAGTTGTAAGAAGTAGTGAGTCGGCAGCTAAAGCGAGAAGTTCAGCCGTTTGGGGAGACTGTAGAGCGAAACTCCCCTCTCCTGCTGGATTCTGTCTGGCCGCTTCGTGTGTTGTGGACGATTACTCCTTGTCATCTGTAGTGTGTTACTGTGTGCTGTCCTGTGTTCGTCTCCTCGTGTAAATAAACTTCGTTGTGTTTCTACTGAGACCTGCTGATTATGTTCACACACCATATCACTACCAGTATCTAAACGAACCCGTAGGCAATGTGGTGAAATTCGTAACAATATATTTAAAGAATAAAAATGCAAATTAATATTGAACTTTAAATTAATTTTGGGTAGGTGTGTAGTGAATTGATATTTCAGAACAGCATTGCTATTTTGAGAATTTTTGTTATGCATACTTAAAATGAAATGCAAATTGTCAACAATTTTCAATTTTTTTAAACAATACTTCTTATCGTCGAAAATTAACAGTTTAAAGAGTAGAAATATTTTGCATGCGTTTTAGCGCTTTATGGCCAAGTCAATAGGCATTTTAGCAAAATGATTGAGCAAATCTAACAATAATCATTTCTGCATCCAGTAATCCAACAATTGCTATCAATAATAAGCAATAAATAGGGGATTCTTCAGAACAATGAATTTCTTAATCTATTATTAATGATCTTTAGCTTTGAAAATGTCCTTTCACTGAGCACTTGAGCGACTGTCAGGGTGCAGACGACTTTATAAATTTCATAAAAATTGTCAAATGCTTATCGTGAAGCCTGGTTGAGGGTAAAATATTTAATATGCAAGCTTTATTGCAACTAAGTTCCATTAAGTTATCATCAGTATTTCAAATAGTGCCAGTTTAGTTGTCATGCTATCTTGTTCTAAATTTTGAAAGTTTTTATTGCATTTTTATGCATAACTTTCAACAATACTTTGCAATATTGTAATAAAAATCAAATCAACTTCATTGTTACATCAAATCGATGATTCTAATTTTGCTCTTCAGTGAAAAACATTAGTTCAGAATCCATTAAAATTTATTTTTAATGGATTCATTAAATTTTAAAATCTTATTTTGTTTAATAAATTATATTATTAACCTATTTAAAATCTTACTTTGTTATAATAAATTATAATCCATATTCATTGTTTCACTAGTTTTTTTAGTTCATTTTTTTCTATCTGCGTTTCTTCAAATAAATTTACTTTTTAAATCATTATTTTGATAGATTTGGTTTTCAGTCATGCTTTTAATTTGCATTTCTCCTTACATCCAGATAATTTTCTCTATTGATTATGCTATTCATTTATTTGTTATTATCGGCTGTTGACTATTAATTAGCTGACAGGGGTTAATGATTTCAATGAAATATTTTATGTTGCTTTCATATTAATGATTTCCCCATTATTTCTAAATTTTGATACGTATTATTTTAGAAGCATTATATCGCTCTGTTTATTGTGTTATGCATCTGCCTAATTTTCCATCTTATCTAAAATTTTAATAAGAAATCATTAAATTGCAAATAATACAAGAACTTACCTGTATAAAAAATGGACGCCCCGTAAAAATCTTTCATTATTGTTTATTTTTAAATTTAAACTTAATCGTAAGGCTAAAAAAAAATTCTAAAAGTTTTTTACAAGAGTACTCATCATGAAAAAATAAAATATATATTTATACCTACAACAGCAACAATGAAGCAAAAATCCCATAGAAAATATTTGTAGTAACAATGAAAACATTTGGAATTTCTTTACAGCAGTGAAATATATTTTTGTAGAATAAATTTAAAATTAATTAAAAATCAACAAACAACTGTACAGCAATTAAATTGATGTCATTGAAGAGCTAATGTTTCGTATTTCAAGATGGTATAAATTCTTTATTGTTTCTAAGATTTTCAACAGTTTTGAGAATAAAACGTCAAAATTTCCTTTAGTTGTTAATTAATTTAAATTTAAAAAATAGTTCTAAGGGACACATTTTCCCTTTTCATTATATATCTGTTCCAAATTTAGTCACTTCAGGTCCGATGTAGAGATTCCTGCTTCCCCGTCCTCTTAACAAGAAAAAAATAATTCGGGACACTTTCTATAATGGTTAATGATGAATATTAAAATATTATTGCTTCTGGTTGGGGCTCCTACACCAAATAGGAAGCGGTACCGCTCACCGCCCTTGGCAACCAATTGTCTAAGATTTTGTCCTGTAGAACACACATACACATTTATCTTTATTAGTAGTAGAAGTAACATTTTCTTTAGCTAAAAAAATTATATAATTGTAATTTAAATTCGTTTTATATATAATTAAAAGATCTTCATTTTACATCATGATTTTTAGCTAGTTTTATTCTTCATAATACAATTAGTTCAAATATCATTGAATTTTCTTGTTTTCTTTTCTTTGTGTATATAGATAACTAATTTATTTTTTGATCTTTTGCAATAATAAATTCTTTGAACTTGGGTTACATTAAGTTGGCGAATTTCAATTTAATTGATATAGAAACAAAGAGTAGAGAAACCAAAATCTCAGCTTAGGACCTGAAAAAAAGTGCAAGGTGCCCATGTCTTACTCTCTGTTCACTAAAATTAGGAATTGTCACATTTTTCTCCAACTTTTGACCTCGAAAGAATATCCCTATATCTGTTCAATAAGATTGAGGTCCCTTTGTTCTCCCGAAAATATTCTAAACATTATCAAATAAATACCCCAAGCTAAGAAAAGGTGTGTGAGGCTCTTTTTCCCAAATGTGGCTTTGGTCATCCAATGCATTATTCTTCTGTAGCATTTTAAAGATCTGAAAAGGATTTTCTTTTACTTTAGAAAGGCCAGTTAGTTTGTTCACCAGTTTGATGACAGTCAAATGAAATTGTAAAGAAGAAATAAATAAAAAAGAAGAAGAAAACCACGTCGTTTAGATACATCTCACAAGGGCCACACATTTCCAGCAATGAGAGTAGATCCCTTCCATCTCACCGCAGGACACCGACAATCGTAAAATTCTAAGAGGTAATTACGGCGCCATCACCTCAGAAGAAGTTGCGTGTTTGTATCAAAGAGTAATTTCTTGTAATTTTCTAGAATTTCCTTTGCTTTAGAAACTAGATTGTTTCTAAAGCAAAAATATCTATAAAATATCTGCTAGAGCATGTTTTTCAGTTTCACGCTCTTTGTTTTACACACCATCCTGAGGACCGATCTTGTTTTATGCATAAAGGGGTTCACTTGCTGTCGGGTTAAGTTGGCAAATCAGCCAGTTTACTACTGACGGTGATAGGTTACTTATGTCGTATCTACATATCTTTAATTTTAATATTTAAAAAAATAACGAAAATATCGAAATTAATTATTGAGGCTGGAAGACTAGTTCTTTGAGTTTTTTCAGTTATTATTAATTGGTTGGCGTACAGCTGATCAACGAAGACGCTTATCCTCACTCTAGAATAAAAATTATAATGCAAAAATAAATTTTATGAATTTTAAAAGCAAAGCAATTGTATCAATAAAGCAGTTTGTACTTTCTTTTATTATTTTGCGTGTGTTTTTTAAATATAAAAGATAATATCTTTCTTAACCACTTACGGATATTTCATTATCAATATTATATTTAGAGACCAAAGCAGGTGTGTGCCCCCGGTTGATAAAGGTTTTTCTTTGTTCGTAAATTATTTTTTAACATTTAAAATTATTTTCATAAAGTAAAACACTGTTACAGAAAAAATTATTGTGAGTTTTTGTATTTTGAAATAAATATTGATTAAAACTAACAAGAATTGTCAAGATAAGTTTTGTAAACATTATTTTTCTGTGTTTTTGAAAACTGTAATTTTTTACAGGAAAAAAAATAACATTTTGAAATATTTAAAAATAATATACATAATTGTCGTCTTATAACTAGTCTCAGTTGTCTCCTCTCGACTTTCGCATATAGTTAAAATGTATCGAGGGCCTTGGGAAGGCAAATGGCAAGCCCTAGAAGGAGATGGAACTGTTAACAATCTTGAGTATTCTTCCCGTTACCGACTTCCACATGTAGTGATCTAACACCGTCGTTTTGTGTTTAGAGTCTCACATTTCATCATGACAATTCTTTTGATTTGACCGAACTCACCATGAATCAGGGCAAATCCCGCAAATAAGTGCACCTGGGAAGTCCTAGAGGAAAAGAATCATAGCGACTATTGGTAACTAAAAATTCAATTTAAGCAAAATACTTAGGCATATAATAAATTAGATTTAAGACAACATTTTGTTACTTTAAATTCGTTAGAAGCTTCAGATTCCATAACAATATGAATGCAATATTACAAATTCAATCGAAACAAGACATGGATCATATAACAGAAAAATTGAAGAAAGTGATTTTCAGCTCCTGACTGATTTCACTCACTTAAAAAGAAAGGAGTTGACAAAAACATCCCAACTAAAATGATGGAAACTAGAGTTTGAAACCCATTGAAAAGAACTCTGTGTTTTAAGGAGAAAATGCCAAAAAGCACTTGGGGAGGAGAAAAATTAATTTATCTAAATCTATCGTATCAAATGAGCAAAATATAAAAAAAGATATCTTAAAGACTAAAAATTCTTATTGATTTCTTAGAAACTAAGCCACCGTACCTACTGTAGAAAGTACAAAATTTTCGTAGAAGATCGCATCCTTCCCTCTGCGGTTTTCACGCAACAAGGCCAAACAGAAGGTAGTTCTGCCAAATCATTCGCATTAAAAATTTTGACTGCATTTTATCCTTTTTTTCTATTATCACAACAACAAGCACTAGAACAATCTCCAATGGTAAAAGAACCACACTTCCAGGACACAGATATCACGCAAGATTTCAAAAGTATTCTTTAAAACAAGGCACTTGAGTAAGATGACATCGACAACTCTTAACTGCCTATTGGAATAAATGTCTTCCTTTGCGTTCCTTTCCTATGGTACTGAAAATAGGAATTATTGTCCTTTTTCATAAAAATGGTTCAGACTTCCATTCCTAATACATACAGACCAAACATTTTTCTCCCTAGATTAGAAAAGATATTTGAAAAGCTTCTCCTACAGAAGTTGAATTTTGAACTCCTATCACTACGTTTGCTGCAACCATTACAGTTTGGATTCCAAAAAAGGAAAATTTATTAAGCATGCACTTTTCAAGCTCCTTGATAAAATTCAAGAAGCAAAGCAAAATAAGAAATATTCTATCATACTTTCAATAAATATCAAGGGTGCCTTTGACCCCTTCAACCCCAGTGAATGAGAAAAAGATTTGAACAACTAAATTTGAAAATATTTACATCAGATACCATCTGATGTATATATTGAACGACCGACAGGTTGTGCTGCAACTCAACTAAGGATCTATTTACTTACCACAAAAACTAGGCTATCATCAGGGTCTTCTTTTTCAAAATCTATGATTTGGAATTTGATTGCTGACGAGATTCTCGCTGAGAATTTTTCAACCGATGTGTACTTCCAAGCTTTTGCGGATGAATTTGCCTTTGTTCCAGAACTAGGTGGCGGTCTCAAAATCTGGGCTCAGCAAGTAATAAATATTTCAAAATTTCGTCAAGCAGATACTAACTTCAATTTCTACCTACCTGGATTTTCATTTAAATCGAATTTTATTATGAATCTAGTTTTGTGCTTTACAATGTATATATATAAGTAAATTTTTGAAATGCATTATGAAATTTAGACGTATAAAATTCGTATTGAAAAAATTAAATAAAAAAGGATTTGAAAATTATGACAATGTTTGAATACTTCATTAAGCCTGTTTGCTCTGACTTTCAAATTTAAATAAGTTTATTTTTGATGACAAAAGTAATATCTTAATTGAGCCGTAATATATTAATTAATTAATTGGATAAATGCTATAAAAATAATAATGAATAAATGTTATAAATTGGATAAACGTTTAAAATTAAATAATGTTTAGCATCTGTTACCTAATATGTTTGGAGTTCAGTAATTTGTATGATTTTTAATTCTTTGTCAATATAAACTCTTTAATAAAAATATTACAGATTATTACAAAACTGTGACAGATATATTTTGCCGAACTCTGAACTGCAGGCAGGTGGCGCTGCCATTAGAAAGAACTAAAGAATTCTGAGCAGTACTGAAAGTTGTGCCTGAGAGAAAATGTTAGTTAAGACGCGAAGGATACAATATATTGTGGCCAATCCTTTGGTAGAGTTTATGTTTTCGTTTAATCTCTTTCCCCACATTACTATTTGTAAATAATTGTAAATATTAAAAATTTTTCTCTTTATAACTGCCTCGTCCTTGCATCTTACAAAACTGCTTTACCATTATTTCTGAAAGATATTTCGTATGTTTAAAATAAATAAAGCGTAAAAAAAACTGCTTGAATTATAAATATATCTGAAAATAAAAGATACATGATTCTTTTATTTTATTTAAATAGAAATCTTTTGCTAGAATCTTAAGGAAAAGAAAAAAATTATTCCAAAATGACACATATATAGAGAATATTTTTATATATTAAAATATAATAATATTTATAGAAATATTAACAAGAATTATGTACAGAGGAGAAATATAATAGAGAGCAATAAAAATAAAGACTAAAATTTTCATCAAATTCTGCTCTATTTTCTGTCCGTTTTCGATGGTGGGATTCTCGCAAATGATCCAAAGGATAAAAGGTCCAAAGGATAAAAAGATGTTTATTACATCAGTTGTAGCATCGAAAACGAAAATGAATTGTCAATATCAAGTTACTGCATCGCGATTCATCGTTAACCGTGCATCATGTTCGTGATACTGATAAATCAGTTTTTTTAATTGACATCCAAAAATCGATTTTTCAAAAACATCGATTTTTTTTTCGATAAATAAAAAATGGGTACTGCTCTACTTCACTGCGTAGCCGTATGAAATTCTTAACATTTTGGAAGATCCGTGGTGTGTCTCGCGTCTACTCGGTTGTTTCAAAGATACAAGTGACGTGGTCTTTAACTGAATGAACGGAAATCTCGTACACCAAAATCTTCATTTGCAACTAGCAGAAGAAATCCAGGCATGATAGGTCCGGTGATCCAGCAGACAAATGAACAAAAGCATCATGATCTTTGCAATTTTATCCAGTTGCAATCTTTAGGTATTGGCAGACATCACATCATTGATACAATGTGAAAGAGCCTCATCATCCTGGAACAATAATAAGGAGCGCAACGATTGTGCAACGGCATGTGCTTCTGTAAGATGTTTGGGCAAGACTTGCTGTAGGAAGATCTCATATGTCCTACCATTCAGACGAGAAAGCAAATGTTATGAACCGATGAAGTGGTCTCCAACAATACAGGACCAAACATTGACAGAGAAAGGTCATTTCGCTTTTGAAAATATGTGAATAAAGAGCCCCCAGCAAATGCGGCATTTGCTTCACTTTGTTGAAAATACCATATATCAAATGTCCTCAAGAACTAATAATCGTAAATTCGTTGCAGATATCATGAATGTATTTGGTTTGCTGACAGTATCTTCTATAGAGTGGAGCGGAAAAAGCCACTAATTGGCCTATAGTTAGAGTACTCATACTTGTATTGCCTTCTGCAAGACGTAGTGCATTCTCCTCAATGTCTGGCTTCGTCGTTTGCTCTCGATTCACGATAGTTTGTTAAAAACCAATTTCATGTAAGTTTATATGCACGTATATGATTGTATGATCAGGAGCACCCCTTATGGGAAACGTTCCTGGTACAAGCACAATAAACACATCCGTTATAGTTCGTAGTTTTATAGGCTAGGTGCATGTCTGTCAGTTTAACGTTTGACTAATGTTTTTACTTCTTCAACCAACTTGTATGAGAACAGCTTCGTAAATGCTGACTTCTAGCGGGATTGCTGTTCATGCGATTTGCGGCGCCAGCCCAATCACACAACGCAGGCACTCCAGATCCTATGCGATTCTTATTCCTCGTTGTAATGCTACTCCTCCAGCTTAAGTCCAGCTTAAGTTAAGTTTGTCAATTGCTAATGAAACACCTTGTATATGCATATATTTATGTGTACCTTGACTTTCTTCCTTTCGATTTTGTATTTAGTACTATATGTGTAAGATCCCTATTAAGAGTTCAGAGATTACTCTTTCTTTTTCATATATTAAGTAGCAATCCATCAAAAGAAAAAAGATGATGTGGAAAGCAGATTTAGTAATAATCTTGCTGTTGAAAATTTTAGATCTCATATGTTATAAAAACAATTTCAGCCTTCTAAATTTCATTTCATATAATTTTAAATACTTCTCTCATGCATAAAAATGTCTCTTTATATCTTTCCTTTCTACTCATATTCATCCCAAATTGATGAAGAACGACCTATGCTCTAGAAACGGGGATGTGACTTGACATAGTAATATAAGGAAGAAAGCCGAGTATGCCATTTAAATTTTTTTCTCTGCCACTTAGATCCAAATTTTGATTTAAATATTCATTTTTAGTTACAAGACCATCTTATTCGAAATGTCATTGAAGTCATTGCATTTTTTTTTTCAATTATGGCATTCACTTACACTCGTACATATACACCAACGAATTTAGTATGTGATGTCAGATTTAACGAGCGCAGTGTTCAAATAAGGGCGGATTTTTCAATGGAATTAGGGCTTGAACCTTTAACCCTCCACCCCCAAACATGACACCTGACTTCTAAGTCATCGCCACCGAAATGCAAAGTAGGAGAGGAACTTTTACACATACGGTTATCTAAATTAGATCAAAACGTTTACTTCTGGCATTTTATAATCCATATTGAAAGTTTTGAGAATACTTGTCATGCAGCATTCCCCAATATCTACTGCCTGTTTTTCGAGTAATAATAGGGATCTCTTGCTTAATGCTTATTACTTCATTTACCAAAATTGTAAGTAAAATGGAATTTTTTCCGTCCTACCATTATTTAAAGAATCTGGCAACAAGTCATTTTAAAGTTTTTGTAGTGTATTTTGTGTTGTTATAGTAACAGATGTAAATACGTTACTGGAATATTTGCAAAAATGTTGGTAAGGTTATTGTATTTTTTAAACCTGAGACGTTTTTCTGTGATGGCTTTTGTACTAAACTTTGTATAAAAAGTACAATGCACAAAGAAATAATTTGAGATGTTGAATACATTTTATATATTCTGTAAATATTGTTGATCGTAATGATTTTTAAAAACTCAAAATTACGGTATGATGTGAACAAAAAAAAAAAAAAAAAAAAGATTCATAAAGAAGTAAATAAAAAATTTCGCCATAATATAAATATTGATTTTAAATTCTTGAACTTATTCAAGTTTTATTCACTCTTATAAATGACTTTTCAAATTTAATGCTTATTTGCCTGTTTCACGTGCTTTGTATAGTTTCAGATATAATTATAACCTCAGTCGGATAGGAAAGCAGTTGATTTAATAAGTTGAAAGCAGCACACAATTCGCTTAATTTTTCCATTTACCTGAATCAGTATACTAACTTCTTCTTAATATGTAAGTTGAAAGTATGATTGACATCCTTTTCCTTATTAATTAATTTTTTTTCCAAGTGTCAAAGATTTAACAGATTTGTTAATAAGCAAAATGACATTATTGTGTTTTTTTTTGGGGGGGGATATGATATGAGGATTCAGATGCATATAAACTATATAATTCTTTGAAAAGAAGTATATACTTATGTGTCAGACAGTAACATTTATTTATATAAACACCTTTCATATTTCTGTTTCCCCCCCCCCCCCTATAATCACCTATGTGCCTGTCATACATGCGTTGAATCACCAGAATTTTGCACATATGATAAAATTAAGTCATCTATCAATGTAATAATTTGATACAAAATTATGTAATATTTATATATATCTTGATAAAAAAACTGATTAAATAACATGATAGGGCATTTTTATATAAATTTAGGGAGATAGGTGATTACCTTAAACCGAGGAATGCAGTAATGGTACATTATTAGAAAACAAGCAATTACATACAATTATAAAATATCCTTCATGAAAAATGATTTAAGTGGTAATTTTTATATATGAAAATACAAAACTAAGGTTTTGAAAATTTTTATATGGGTAGTTTTGATTTTTTTCTCAAAATTATTTATTTTTGCTTTAGACTTATGTATGCGAAAAAGATAAAAAATTTTAAGATAAGCTTTACAGTAGACTCTCAGTATTCCAATTTCTAGGTTGATGAAAGTGCAGGATTGATGGAGGTTCATTAAAAAAACATTTTGATTGCAAAATGTATTAAATTATACAGAAAATTATAAGTGTTGAAAAATGTAATTAAAAACCTGTTATTTATATTGTACCAAGGTCATTGTAAACTGCATTAGTGTCTTGTTTTCTTTTTAATGATTCTCAACTCATTTGTATGAAAACACTGAACTGTAAGAGGACCTGAAGTGCTGCAGTGCATGAATAGGATAGTCTGTTGCATTTTGAATCCTTATTTCTTACTAAAATGATGTTATGTTTTTCTTGAAAATACTGTTTTGATTTTTATTCAAAAAATGATGTGGAAAGATTTCTATAAGTGATTAAAAAGAATATAATGAAATAAATAAATAGAAGGTAATAGAATGTTTGAAATAAGTATGACATAGTAAATTAAACTTTGTATAAAATATAATATGATGTTTCAATTTGCTAAATTATGTAAGTATTTTTTAATATTTATATTTTGCCCAACATGACTGAATTTCAAAAAGATATTTTATAATTTTTTATATATTTAAGTTTTGAGAGCAGATACATTTTTCTTGTAGAATTTATATTCCATTAACTAATCTATCCATCTGGTATTTTAATATGCTGCTTTAACAGATGTGAGAAGCTTTTGATATACTACTCATGTATTAAAAAATATTCTAACTATTTCACTTAATTTCTACTAAAGTTGTTTAGTTTTAAAAAAAAATATGTTTAGCTTTTTCATTTGAATTAATTCCTGTCTATTTAACATGTGCCAAATGCAGTATGTAGTTTTAATTTTGAAATCTTTTGGCTATCTTGTGGGAGGAAAAAAGTATTGATGTGATAGCACAGTTTAAAGCAGTGTGCAATTTTGTGACTGTATTATGGTGCGAATTGACTTAACTGCAGTTATAATAATATGTTATAATCACTTTAGACTTGAAATATAAATACAAAGGTTATTTTAAAATATGCTAATGTGTGTTAGACAGGTATTAGTCATATTTTTAAAGTACTAGTTTAAGATTTCATTGAAACTTCTTAGTTTACGAAACAAAAAAGAAATTTAATGAACTTAATCAAATGTATTTTTAGATAATTTGTAAAAGATTAAGATTTCATTAAAATTGAAAATCTTTCTCTGTTTTCAAACATTTGTATTTAATATTTATTCTCTGATGAATTCGAATAGAAGGAAATTAATGATTTAGTAGCCAGTTTGCAACATTTGTATTATTTTCTTATTCATGAAACTTTTTAAATTCTGATAAGCAATATGGGAATTGTCCTTTATGGATTGACCAAATGCAGTTCAGCACTCTACATTCAAGATATATTTACAATACTTTGCATTCTGAATGTGACTAAAATCCAATTTCAGCATCACAATATTTGTTTTAATCCTCTAGTTTTTATTGGAACAGGGTGTTATTCATTAAAATTTTACTATTACTCTTTTCAAATAATTTTTTGTATATTAATGCACTCATTATAATTAAATTGGGAATTATAATTAATCAGTAGTGGTCAATAAGTAATCGATTATTTGACAATTATTGATTTTTGTAATAAAAGATCATGTTTTTACTTCTAGTTTTCTTTGAAAAGTCGTAAAAAAGAAGATAAAAAGACAGATGATAAATTGCGTGACGAGAAAAGGAAAAATTCTAAAATGGATGATTTTGAAGATGATTTAGATTTTAGTGAAACTCCTATTAGGAAAGTAAGTAAATAACTATGTATAATTTCTTTTCCTGTATTATATTTTTGTTTCAGATTTATACAAGTGCATATTTCAAGTAATTTTTTTTCCATTCTTAGTTAATAAATTAAAAAAACTTTTTTATTGATATTTGTAAATATAATTTAAAAATATTTAAATAAAAATCTCTTTCATATTATCAATATGTAGATGATTTTTTCCAACAACAAAATTATATTTTATTTAATTATTTATGTTTATTTGCATGTGTGTGTGGTATATTTATACCTGATTTTTGATGGGGTTTTTTTATGAATTCATTAAAACTAAATTAAAAGTAGAGTTTTTAAATTTGTCAAAATGATATGTTTTCATTTTCTTTCTTATTTTTAATGGTTAAGTTGATTAATTGAATTTAGTTATTGATGACTCAATATTTAATTTATTTGTGGTATTAAAAACATCAACAAATTATATTCATTGTATTAAGTTTTACCATAAATTTACTGATAGTTTTAATGTTTTCATTAGTCAGTGTCTTCTTTATTTGATTTTATAGATTCTATCATGAAAAGTTTAAAGTCCCAAATAATATTTAGTATGCCTAATATTAAGTAAAGGAGATTACAAAAAATTTAATTATAGAAAATATAGTTGCAGCGTAGAATCAACTGTAATTTTTTTTGTCGTAAAACTGTTAGTATTGGAAAAATTATGCATTTGTGTGAATTTTAGTTACTGTTAATATTTGAGATTTCTGTAATTGCTGAATTATGTGAAATTAATGAAAGAAATAATTAAAATAAATGGCTTTCCCTCCTTATATCCCTCCTTTTTCTCTTCAAATAGCATCAGAAATAGTTAATGTTTCTGAAAACTGTTGAGGACAATGCTTTTTCTGGATTTTTAATAAAGTTTAAAAGTGTAAAAGTAAAGTATTGTTCTTAAGCAAATAAGGGAGAAAACAAGAAATGGCAAAGTTTGATTTCATTTGAAAATCATTAAAGCACCCATTTTTTTATTTTTATCATGTACACTTTTTTTAAGCTTTGTGTTGAAGTGTGTGCTTAATCATGATACTTCTTTTATGAAATTCATATCATTCAGACTCAATTTTGAAACTAAATTTGAGTTAATAGCAAATGAGCACTAACTTTAAATTAAGTAATGACTAGGGAAGAATGTTGGACCTTTGAACATTTCTGTTTATGTTGATGACGAGCAAAAAAATGTGAAAGTTTTTGTATTTAGTAGAAAGATTAACAATGAATTATTTAATTTAACTTGTTGCTATTTTAAACAAATGGATTCTTTGGTAAATAAAAATATCTATCCAATTTCACTGTTAAAGAGTAATTATTATTAACATAACATTTTACATTATAGGCTTTTGTTTACAAATATGAAATAGTATTGATTTATACTTATTATAGACAGACTAATAATTTTATTTTGGGTAAACTCTGAATTTTCAATCCAAAAAGGAGTTTTAGAAGTTTAAATGGGAAAATGCATCATGTTTTACTTTTACAACCATGATGAGCTACGACTTTGACCACATCAGGGGTAAAATATTTCCTATTTAGAGGAAACTAGGGATCATTTTCATCATTTTCCAAGATTATGAGTAATTTGTGTATGCCATCTATATTTGGTTCTTCATCCTATGATCTATCACAAAAGATTTTCATTCAATCAAAAAAACTATTGTAATGCTGGGGATGTAAATATCTTTTGGAAGCCCAAAGTAAATTTTCTCTTTCCATTTCTCTCTCTATTGGAAGTTTACTTTAGAAAGGATTAGTTGAAGTATTCCTGAGTTTAAAGCATACTTCATTCTGTATTTTGATATACATTGTTGTACAATCTATAAATTCAATATGCTTTAATTCCTGGATTATTTTTTTGTCTGCAATTATTTTTTATGGGATTATTTTTCTATTTTTAGACAACTTTTCGATCTTTAATTTATTTCACAAGATTATTTTTCTTCAGTTATTAAGCCCTTTATCGATCATATCTAACCGTCTTAAAACTGCTCGGTTACTCCTTGACAACTCTGAAAACTCACATAATTATTCCTGTTATTAAGATGACAAAAAATGGTGTAATTATCATTATATTTTATCCTCACAACTATCATTGAATGCATCATTTAGCCTGTTATGCATTTGTCTCAGTGAAAACTTATTACAAATGAGTAATGAGAAAAAATAAATGAATATTGGCATCAAATATTAGGTGCAATCTTGTTACCATATATGATTTGGTTTAAATGGGTTACTAAATCTGATTTCAAATGATATCATGGAAAGATTCAATGTTATAGGGTTTCTCTTTAATAAAAATATCTTTGGTAATGATGAGTTTCTTCCTTTATCTGTAATTGACAGGTTGATGATTCATCCATTATCTCATGCATGATTCAGCCATTGGAGGCTCATTATCACAGAGTCTGGCCCAAATCTTGTCAGACTAAATATACATATTGGCGTCCTAAATCATATTCTCTGAGAAAGTGTGGCATTTCGCTAAAATTTAGCGAACAATAGGAATAAATAAAGAAATATCGAAAGTTAAAGCAAATATTATTTGTGACATCCCTAGAGAAACTAGTGTTACAGGCACTGAAATTAAAAAATGGCTCCAAAACGTAACATAGAAAAGGGTTGAAAAGAAACTCCGCTGCTTTAACAACGGCAAAAGAGTTATTTTTATTTATCAAATTTTAAAAATAGCAGTAATTTTTTTCCTTCAAATTATTAAGTTCAGTATGGATTTTTTTTTTCATTTATTAAATAGTAACATGAGAAATATAATTTAAGAAGGACGAACCTATTAAAAACTACAGACTTTTGTAAATAACTTGTTTTTATGTATGCGATTTGATCAAAAATAACTATCTTAACATTTGTGTGAATAAATTGCGTTTATCCTTTTAGGGAGTTGTTTTTTTAATGATTAGTGTAAGTCATAGGTACAGGTCAATGCTATCTTGTACTTTTGACCTCCATGTGAGATTTTTAAAAAATAATTAAAAATGTTAAAATTGAATTGTTTTTAGAGTATGTAATGAATGCAAAACCAAGCAGAATTAAGATCAGCATTTGAGACAGTTGTGAACTTATGTACGACACCAATAAAAAATTAGTGTTGAAAATCGGTCAAAGATACAAAACTCTTCTCTACATGTGTACAAGATGTTCCAATAAAGTAGAACAAACATTTTCTTAACTACTGCAATTAAGCATATCCTTTCAATTGAAAAGTTTCATTAATTGTGGTACTCAAATATATGGAAATAATTAGGTTTCTGTTGCTGTAGATAATAAAAAGTTTTTTTTAAATTTTTATTTAGCTTCCATAGCGAAAAAATGTCACTGAGTAAAATGTTTTTTCTTACTCTAATGTGTAAGCACTCAAAGTTTCATTTTTCTGTCTACAAAATTTGTTAGACATCTGTAGAAAGTTGCATTTTTTCAGCAAGTCTTGCATTCATGCGATCCACTTCGTCACTTCTACCATCAAGAGAACCTTCTTGAATTCACCGGCAAAAATTTTTGTTGACAGGAGACGTGTTATACACCGAAGAATCTAAGTAGTTACTTAAATGAAAATTAAGATGTCGAGGCAGGAAGAATTAAGCCAGGATATATTAAGAAATTCAACAAGTCCCAGTAATCGAATCCACCTGTCAAGAAAATCAATATGTAACCATTGTCTTAATAGGACGTATGATGAGGAAGGGTACCATCTATTTACGATTACAATTATAGAAGTACTGTCAAAGGCCAAAGAGTTTAGACATAATGTTATTCAGAACTAATTGCATGACTATGATCATTCAGCATATTATAGTACAAAATAAAACCGGTAAAAAGAGTTTCTAAAAATGCCACACCACACATTTATAAAAAAATTATTACTAATGATGAGTTCCTTATACGAATTTTTTTTTTTTCCATTTAAAAAGTGGTCGTTTTGACCGCTGATGTTTCTATCTCGATTAACGTGTTGTTCGCCTGTCCAAATTACATTTCCGAGAATAGAAAGATTTAACTAGAAGCGGGGTTCAACTGCGAAGTTCCAGATGCTGATCATGATCTGATTGTAACTGTCGTGGATGTTCACGAATGTCACATGAATGCCAGTAATTACATTGTAGTGTTCTATGAAATCTCGGTTTTATAATGCTTAATTCTAAACTGACAATTCATATACTAGCTATATGGTAGTTTGAAAAATAGAAAATAAGAATCTTGTAATTTGTATTTGCTAAACTAGTCTGTAAATACATTTTCTGGAAAAATGCTAAAAACTCAGGAAGACGACGGTTTTTTTTTTGTATTTAGATGAAAGTTAGAATTACATACGATATAAATTATCAACGTTTCAAAACATTTCTCGTTACTGAAATATGTCACTCTTTTGGGAAACTTAGTATCATACATACAATTTCAAGCCCAAAAATTTTCTTTTCTTTGTAGGTATTCTACTATTTCTCTGAGATATTTTAATTGTTCAGTTCCAGTATAATGAATGTTTATATCAAAACTCGAATATAATAATTCTCCTATCTGTATTTAGGGTAAGCATCGTGTGAATTTTAAAATAAGCATTACTTTTCAATTTTTGTAGACAGAAGTGTGTATGCATCGATTAATGTAAGAGAAGCATTTTACTAATTGACAATTTACACTATGTGGACCATATAAAAATGTAATTTTTTTAACATTTATTATCAACTTTTAGCAGGAGAAAAAACGTTTTTTCACTATTTCCTACCTTATTTAATGATACTTTGTAATTAGAAGTATATGTATAATTGTAGTAGTTAAGAAAATAAACTCCTGTTCCAGTTTTTTGGTCTATCATGTATACTATTTACAAAAATGATATTTATGTGCTTCTTACTTTAATTTATAATGATCAAAGAATTCTTTTACTGTTATTTGACAAGTAAACTATAATAGTTGAATCAGCTTTCTTATTTCTACAAAAGGGAATAATGGTTATGTAAAGAAATAGTTATAAATTTTCCAGAAATTATATTTTTTGAACTGTGTTTGCAAAGTTTTCCCAAAAGATTTTCCATCCATATCGAGACAGATGGATATTCATCTAATAACTTTTCTGTACATTTGATAATGTCTTAAAGTAAGTTTCTGTTTTTTTTTTTTTTTTTCCTTTCTTTTCTTTTTTTTTCTGTAGGGATGTCGGATAAATAATTCTACATAAGTAATCTATAAATAAATGGTTATGGGAGTCAGAGCAAGGAATAAATTCAGCTGGCTCTTGCTAATCTGTATAGAATTGTATGATTTATCAAATGTTTCATTGCTGTCGTTTGATGAACTGGAGTCCATAAATTTTTTATCTTTCTGGAACTCTCATCAGCAAGACATGCAATCAGAATCTGCGTAAGATATGTGTTACCTGCCTTGAATGATTCAGAAGATACCTAGTACATTACAAAAAAATTTACAGATTTCTGCAAAAATGTGAATTTTAATGTTTTTAGAATCGAATTTTATCATTCTTGAGATTAATTAATTTTTGTGTAATAATTTTACAAGATTTTAATATCTCAAGCACTTTTGGTATAAATTTATTTATTTTATTGTTCAATTAATCATTTTTATTTTATTTCTGTGTGGCGCAATTC
This sequence comes from Argiope aurantia, assembly GCA_026543865.1. Taxonomy (NCBI): domain Eukaryota; kingdom Metazoa; phylum Arthropoda; class Arachnida; order Araneae; family Araneidae; genus Argiope; species Argiope aurantia. The sequence continues at coordinate 98,867 of JAPMOR010043360.1, forward strand.
ATTATTTTATGAAATTCACCTGTTTTATGTATGCATTTATTCTGATGAATGAATTTTGAAGCAAAAATATTAAGCTTGATGACTGATAAATTTGTTTGTTTTAAAAACAGAAACTACTATCTAAATGTTTTAATATAAATTACATTTATCAAGACAGGAATGTTTTACCGTTTGATTTAGAAGCCAATGACAGAAATTTGAATAATGCTGATTATCCAACCAAATCTTAATATTCTTTTCTGAAAATATATTTCTGAGAATTTAGTTTTGAGTTTTGTTTTATCTACATAGACATATTTTCTTGCATTGTGAAATCTTTTACAATTAAAATATTAACAGTTTTTTTTAAAGATTTTCTTAGCACCTTTGATTATACATCTGTTAGCTTTCTTGATACAATTCTAAAATTTTGTCCATCATGTAGTTAGTTTAAGGAAACATTTTTTTCATTGGAAGTTTTTGTGTTCTTTGAGTGTGTTAAATTTTATATCATAAAATAATAATCTGATATTTTAATTTGTTTCATAAAATATAATATCCCTTTATTGCCATTTAATATATGTTTTAGATCAATATTTATGTAAAGCCCAAGCCTACCTATCCTTGCATCCAACTATCGAAATGTTTATTTATTTATTTTTTAAAGATCCTTGTTGTTTATTTAAGTTATAGTGATGTTAAGTTATATTATTAAGAACTTTATTTTTTAAAGTTCTTAATAATGTAGTATATTTTGACAATTAAATTTAGGATTGATTACATTTTCATATTTATGATATATCATAGAAAATGAAAAAAATATTTTTGAATGCTTTACAAAAAGGGAAGTTGCCCATTGCAAGTGAAAGTTTCTTCAACATTTGTAATAAATTTACTTTGTTGCAACATTCATATTAGTTTTAGGCAGAATATGTTGTAGCTAAAATGCCGACTTTTTTTTTTTTTTTTTTTTTTTTTGCATCACTGATAATTTATTTTTTCAGTCTGATTTTCGATCGGATAGAAAGCAAGATGTGTCCCTTGATTTCATTTCTGACTTTTCTTCTGAGGTAATTATTATAAGTATCTACTATTTAAAGTGTATTTTAAGAGAATAAAACTATTGGCAGAGATATTCCATATTAGTTATAGTGATGAGTAATACAGTATATTTAATATAGAAAAGTAGAACATTATAAAAAAAGTATATTAAATGTGCATCTTTATTAGTGATAGGATCTAATTTTTGTTTATCAAGAATCTGATAGTCGAAAAAAAATCTTAAAAGACACAGAAAACAATACTATGATAAAACTAAATCACACTGAATATCATCAGAAAGAAGACATCCATTAAACTATAAATAAAATTAAAATTTATGTTTATGTAATTTTTTCTTTTTATCCTGAAGATGAGGATCCTTCTCATCTGCGTCAATATATACATAAGAAATTTCCCGTTAATATCTTTTCGTGATAGCTTTGGTTTCAGTCTGCTAAAGGCAGAATAGTACTTATTTTCAGTTCCTTTATCCATGATGTTTCCTTTTGAAACTCTTCAATCGCGATAAAAATCATAAAAACAAGGTTCTTACATAGCGCTATGATAGCCTTTTTAATATTGTCACATAGATACTTTAGTATGGAACTCAATGACACACACAAGATGTAGAGCTAAACCAATTTATTAACACAACTCAGAACTCAGAACATAATGACTGACAGATCTTCTGCTTTTATACTAGCAGGGAAAGTTCCAGAATATTTTTCTGGAGACAGTAAGAAAAGTCCAGAACACTTGTCTGGTAAACTAAAGAAATGGCCAGAATCATCCGGAACATGAAACAAAGGAAATCAATGAAAAAATCAATGAATTAAATATTTATGCAGATGGTGAATCGCATTGTTTCTAGCGGGATTCGAAATCTCTTGATTAAGAGACCAGCGCTATGACCATTCGGCCATGGAGAGTCGACTGCCTCTTTTCAATGTGGCATTGCTCCCTCCTTAGAAGAACAGCGTCTCGATGTTATGACATCTAATTTTGTGGCTCTAGTTCTTGATCGGGTCACAGGGTCAGTATAAGTCGTTGCGTCTTCACGGGGAGTAATCTCTTGAGAAATGTCTCTTTCCGGAACCTCCATACTTTCATAAGAATGTTGGTCGTCTTGTTCTTCTGGGTCATGCTATGGCTTCATGCGTAAAACGTGGACAATTTCCTTCGGTTTCCGCCTTCTAGAATTAGGATCGAAATCGGCTACTTCATAGATGACGTCGGACAACCGCCTTAAAACCTGATAAGGGCCGAAGTACCTTTTGAGGAGCTTCTTGGAAAGCCCTATTTTACGAACTGGTATAAAAATACACACCAAATCCCCTGGTTCGTATGCCACCATCCGATGTTTGGAGTCATAACGCCGGCGATCTTTCTGCTGAGCCTCGAGAGTTCTTGCACGAGCTAATTGTCTCGATTCTTCTGCTTTATTGATCAGATGACTAACGTAATCGTCTTCTTGGCTGAACTCGTTGAGCCAGAGGGGAAACATCGTATCCAACTGCGTTTCAGCTTCTCGCCCACGTAGTAGGTAGAAGTGCGTAAAACCTGTCTTGTCGTGCTTGGCAGTGTTGTAGGGGAATATAACGAACGGCAATATCTGGTCCCAGTTCTTCTGTTCGATATCAACATACATAGAAAGCATGACTGCTAGCGTTTTTTTGAATCGCTCTGTGAGGCCATTTGTTTGCGGATGATAGGCTGTAGTCATTCGATGAGTGATATTACACAGTCGATTAATATCGGACACCAGCTTGGACTGGAATACTTGACCACGGTCTGTAATAATAACTCGTGGAGCCCCAAGCTTCAGGATTATGTCCTCTAGTAGGAATTTGGCTATTTGTGTAACTTCCGCCGTCGGTAAAGCTAAGGTGACTGCGTACCTTGCCAAATAATCGCTGCATACTACAATGCATTTGTTGTCGTCGTCAGATTTTGGAAATCGTCATAGCAGGTCGATTCCGATGCGATGGAAAGGAGCGGCAGTTGGTGGAATAGGCACGAGATGACCTGGTGGCTTCTGAGGAATAGATTTTCTCCTTTGACATTCTTGGCAGTGCATCACATATCTTCGAACATTTCTGTATAAGCCTTGCCACTGAAATCCCTTTCTTATTCTATCATACGTCCTGGTGAATCCTAGATGCCCGGTGGTAGAGTCGTCATGGAGAGATTCTAGAATACTGAGCCGTAAATGCTTTGGGATCACTGGTAGAAAGTTCCTTCTGAGCGGATAAAAATTCTTCTTGTAGAGGCCTCCTTCGACTAATTCAAAGTTTCCCAGCCTGCTTGCTTCGGTACTTTGTTGGTCTCTTATTATTTTTGCCAATTCCGTATCTTTCATCTGTTCTTCTGAATAAAGTGGCACCTATGGAGTCCTCAGACCATGAAGCATCGACTTTTAATGGGTTTCTGAACAAACTATCAGCATCTTTGTTTTTCCTTCCACTTTTGTACACCACTGATACGTCGTATTCTTGGAGTTGCAATGCCCATCTAGCGAGTCTTCCAGAGGGATCCTTCAGTCCTGTCAGCCAACACAGGGAATGATGGTTAGTGACGATCTTGAAAGCCTTTCCAAAGAGATATGGCCGAAACTTAGTTATAGTCCATATGGCGGCAAAGCATTCTCTTTCAGTTGTGGAATAGTTTCTCTCAGCCTTCGTCAGAATACGCGAGGCATAATCTATTACTTTCTCCTTCCCATTTTGGATTTGGACTAATACTGCGCCAACTCCTTATCCACTCGCGTCGGTGTGAAGTTCCGTTGGTGCATTTTCGTCATAAAGTCCAAAGACAGGGTCGGAGGTAAGATCTTTCTTTAAACTATTGAAATCTTCTACTTGTTCAGGTTCCCAACAGAATTTTGTGTCCCCCTTCAGTGACAACTGTAGAGGTTCGGCTTTATGGCAAAAGACCTTTATAAATCGGCGATAGTAAGAGCAAAGTCCCAGAAAGCTTCTTATATCATGGATATTCCCAGGCACGGGAAAGTCACTCACGGCCTTTACTTTTTCTGGGTCCGGTCGTAGGCCATCACTGGATACTAGGTATCGCAAGGTCTTTATCTCTTGTTCTCCAAAGCGACACTTTTTTTGGATTAAGGATAAGGCATGCGTTCTGTATACACTGAAGGACGGTATTCAACCTCTGAAGATGTTCATCGAATGTTTCTGAAAACACCACAATGTCATCTAAATAGTAAAAGCACTTTGTCCATTTTAAATGTCGCTGAATATTATCCATCATCCTTTCAAAATTTGAAGGAGCGTTGCATAAGCCAAACGGCATCACTTTAAACTCGTATAATCCATCAAGTGTTATAAAAGCTGTTTTCTCACGCTCGGCTTCATCACCTTCTGTTTGCCAGTAACCAGAGTAGAGATCCACAGACGAAAAATATTTTGCCCCCTGTCATCAATACGCGGAATTGGATACAAGTCTTTCTTGGTAATTTTGTTGAGTCGGCGATAATCAACACAAAAACGCCAGCTTCCATCTTTTTTCCTGGCCAAGACGACTGGAGATGACCATGGACTTTCTGATAGTTGAAAGATGTCTCTTTCTAACATTTTGGTTACCTCCTGACTGATAATGCGGCGTTCAGATGGAGATACTCTGTAAGCTCTCTGACTGATATGTAAGTGGTCGCCTGTGTTTATTCGGTCTTTAACACTGAGTTGACTACCTTTAATGAAAGTCCCTTCTTGATTGAAAATTTCTGAAAACCTCTGGAATAGATGCAACATTCTTTCTTTTTGGTCGATCTTCAAATCCGGAGCTATCATTGTGGTACAATCGATGGCACCCAACTTTGCCTTTGAAGTGGTCGTGGAATGAAGCGATCCTTCGTCTATGGTATTTACGCTGTCTTCGCGTAAGGGTTTGGCATACCCGATGCACATGACTTTATGGATGATCTGAGGTTCTCCTTGTCCGTTGGCAACCCATAGTTCGGCTTTACCATTAAGGAGCGTAACTATAGTAGACGGAATGGCAACTTCCTTTTTTAAGAAGATCATTCCATTTCCCTATACTATTACGTCAATAGCTCGATGGTTCTTAAGCTTTAAGACAGCAATCCTTCTGATAGAACGAGCAGGTACTCTATAGTCTTCCAACGTGAATAAACGGCTGGAGTCTGGAGTTTGGGATTCTCGAATGACGTTTTGAAACAAGAGCTCCGAACGGCCACAATCTATAACAGCATGAGAAGCACCCGAAAAGTCCCAACCAAGGATGATATCGTGACTGCATTGCGGCAAAATAATAAATTCAAAAGCTTGAGTTCGGAAATTGATTTTGAGACGAAGCGTACATTTTCCCACTGGTATCACGTAATTTCCATCGGCGACTTTTAAAAGAACATTGTTAGTTGTTGGGAACATAACTTTCTTCAGTAGGCTGCGATACTTCTCCGAGATAACAGAAAATGAGGCTCCAGAGTCCACAAGAGCAGGTACTAGCTCATTGTCGACGATTACTTCAATGTTGTTTCCGGACATCTTAGCGGCAATCGGAGGATTTTTGTCACTAGCGGCCTCACCTCCAAGGAAGGTCGCACCGCTTAGTTTTCCTCTCCAGTTAGGAGATTGACTGGATTTTCTATATGGAGACGGAGATCTATAGCGGCGTGTCAGCGATCGTCCTCGTGATGGGTTGGGCGACAAACTTCGGACTGCTGGTTGGCTGTATTCGTCGGCATAGCGTGCCTCATTCGACGTCTGACGGCCGAAATCTCTCCTATTAGCCCGATATGCCTCAAAAATAGCTTTGCGATCTCGGCAGTATCGAAATACATGGCCAGGGCGGCCACAATGGAAACAGACGGGCCTTCTATCAGGGGTGCGCCAGACATCTGTCTTCTCTGTGGTTGCTGTGCTACGGGGTAGGTCGTCTGGCAACGTCAGCATAGGAAGGTTGACGTCTTGGTTTGATCTTTGTTCACTCTGGTGTTGTCTGTGACAAAGGAGCCAAAGCATTTTTCACTTCCTCTCGAACAATGGCTTCAATGCCTTTGTCTTGGAGTTCAGGATCGACTACTGGAGATATGAGACGCTGGACCTCCTCACGTACTATTTGACGTACTAGTGATATCATATCTAGTTGTCGGTCAATTGCAGCCATTGGTACGACATTTAGGAGCCTTTCAAATTTCCTACCCCTGATCCTCTTCTACTGCATCTCTTCGATCTTTCTACACCATTTAATAAAGTCCTCTGTAGTGGTTATTTCATTCGTCAGTAGTGCTTGGTAAACATCTTCGTCGACTCCTTTCATCAGATGAGACACTTTCTCTTCTTCTGACATATCTGGTTTGTCTTGATGGCATAACCACAATACGCTTTGGATGTACGACTGCGTACTTTCGCCAGATTTTTGAGCTCTATTGTATAGCTCATCTTCTGCCTTCTTTACATAATGTTGTGTTTCTCCAAATGCCTCTTTTAACATGGATTTGAAAACATCCCAGAAAGTCAATTTATCTTCATTATTTTCGAACCATTTATTCGCTGTGCCGTCCAGGAAGAAAAACACATTTGCGAGACAAGTCATGTCATCCCATCTGTTGAATTTTGACACTCTGTCATATTCTTTAAGCCATTTGTTTGGGTTCTGTCCCACGTCTCCTTTAAATACAGATGGATTCCTGTACTGTGGCTGTGCTGGTGTCAAGATGACCGGTTTAGTTTCCTGTTCCACAGGCATTTCTGGTTCAAGGCCTGGTTCCTGTTCCACAGGCATTCTTTAGTTTCCTGTTCCACAGGCATTTCTGGTTCAAGTCCAAATTCTGGTTCAAGGCCTTTAAGGCGATCGCTTCTTCGTAAATCCGTTTCCACACTGACTGGAATTGTACCCGGCGCCTCCACCAAAGAATGTCACGTAGATACTTTTGTATGGATCTTAATGACACTCACAAGAAGTAGAGCTAAACCAATTTATTAACTCAACTTAGAACTCAGTGACTGACAGATCTTCTGTTTTTATACTAGCAGGGAAAGTTCCAGAATACTTTTCTGGAGACAGTAAGAAAAGTCCAGAACACTTGTCTGGTAAACTAAAGAAATATCCAGAATCTTCCGGAGCATGAAATAAAGGAAAGCATAAAATTAATGAATTAAATAATTACACAGACGGTGAATCACATTGTTTCTAGCGGGATTCGAACTTACGATTAAGAGACCAGCTCGGCCATGGAGAGTCGACTGCCTCTTTTCAATGCGGTAATATAAAATTATATCAATTATAAATCTGGAGAAGTTTCTATTTTATGCCACTCTTTCGTGTCATTCCCATAATGTTTAAATCATTTTCTAAGACATATAAATTAAGAATAAATTTTAAGTAACGATTACTGATTTTTCTTGCTATTTCAAAATCAGCATTAATAGATGTTTTTATTCCTGAAAGAAGTCTATAACTTTTTATAGTTTCTTTTCTTTCATTTTCAGTGCGTTTTTATGTACATTACATATTGTTTTACTACTATCCACTTTTTTAACGTTAATGTTACTCGAGTCTCTATGTAATATAAGTTCGTTGATACTATTATGCAGGCACCACCTCGTACAAGAAAAACAGCCGGCTGGTCAGATGGTACGCCAGGCAAAAAGTAAGATACTATTTTGTTTTGTCTTTACTTTAAATTTAACTTTCTTTATCATTTTTAGAAAAAAATTGATTATAAGGAGAAATGTGGGGTGTTGTGAATAGCATTCTAAAGACAACAAAAAAAAAAAAAAAAAAATTGCGCATTTTATCCCTTTAAAAATTTATTAATATTTGAAGAGTGTAATGTTACAAAAATGTGTATAGAGAGTTAGCTTTCTAGATATGTGAATTTTTACTCTAACTTAAGTTCAGCTCCTTAATTTAAGTAGTATTTCAGATTTGTTAATTGCTATGTTAAAGGACTAGCACAGACATTCAAATTTTCGCCAAGACAGTAAGAGAAAGCATGAGTTTTTGGCTGCCGAAATGTATGAAAAGAACTTTCAAGAATGTTAAAAAAAAAAAAAAAACCCGTCGGAACTTGTGTCCTCAAGAGCACAGACACCAATCATTTTTTGACTTGGATGATGATGTCACTAGTGCTGACAGTCGAAAATATTGCTCTTTCTGTATTTAGATCCGCAGTAAGCGTCAAGCGAATGTATGGAAAAAGGTTTTCTCGAGACTTTTTTTTTGTTTAATTCTTTACAGGATGATTATAATTAAAGTTACGATTTCAAAAATCGATAATTTTAAAACTACTGGTCAGAGTGACTTGATATTTTAGCAGAACAATCATGCCGCAAATCGAAAGGAAAAAATAGTTCCAAAATACGCCGATAGATGGCGCTATGTGGGTTCACATTGCCTGGAGATATGCGAATTACTTATACGTGACATGCGCACCGCAGACATAGCTGCCATAAAAATGCAGAGCACCAGCTCTTTGCCTGGATGCTTCATCATGACTCTGACTATGAAGGATCGCGCTCTTCTCTTGAAGTTTTTTTATAAGAACGATGGCTCTGCACTTATAACTGTCGGGAAGTTTCGGACATTAAAATCCATAAAATCATGCCCAATAACCACAAATGATCTGTGAAAAGTAATTTCTAAATTCGAAGAGACTGGTTCATTTGACATGAAACTAGGTAAAGGAAGGAAACCAATTTCGGCTGCGGCAGTGGAAGATGGTGGCTACAGCATTACACGAACAGACTAACCATGATGCTTGAATCAGCAGTGCACGAAGAGTTGACCGAATGCTGGATATGCCAATCAGCACGGTGTGTAAAGTCCTACGGAACTTTTATCCGTACAAGATAACTCATGTGCAGCAGTTGCTACCTGTTGACAGGGAAGCAAGTGAATCTTTTGCACTACGATTTCTTTCCCGGATGGAAGGGGACAATGGACGGCCATGGAATATTCTGTGGTCTGACGAAGACCATTTCCATTTGCAAAGTTCTGTAAATACGCAAAACTGCAAGATATGGGCGACCGAGAATCCGTTCCAGCTACAGCCATTACCTCTTCAGTTTGAAAAGGTCACTGTGTGGTGAGGAATAACGACAGCGTTTATCGTTGGTCCATTTTTCTTCAAGGAGATCACACCTGCGGATCCCGTTACCTGCATAGTTACTGTTAAACGGTATGAAGTACTTTTGCTTGACCGTGTTCTTCCGGCTCTTCATCAGCGTCAGTGTGTGGATCGCACAATATTCATGCAAGATGGCGTTCCTTCGCACATTGCTACTCTTGTGAAGCAGCTGGTGAGTGCTCATTTCAGATATGATAGGATCATAACCCACCATTTTTAAGCAACTTGGCCGCCACGTTCCCCCGACTTAAACCCATGTGATTTCTGCGCTTTGGGGATACCTGACGAATGTGTTTGCAGCGGGAGGATTGAGAATCTAGCAGACTTGAAGACAAGCACACACACCACATCCATTGTATCAATATAGATACCCTCCGATTTGGTGGGGAGCATGCCGTTTTGCGCTTCCAATTAGTAGCGGAACAAGGCGGAGGGCATATCGAACAATTTACGCCTTAACCACCATCAGTAAGGTGTTTGTTCCATGAAACTTTTTTTTTTGTCATTATTACTGTTGTCGCTATAAACATGTGATCTTGTCTTATCGATAATAAATTTTTAGTAACCCTTCTGAACTCTATTGTTTCCTTTTGGCTAACAATATTCCTCTATTTAACGAATCCATTTTTGGTCTTTCCCATGACAGCGCCATCTGTCGACGCATTTTGGAACTATTTCGTTTCCTTCGCCAAACAAAATTCCATTGCCTCACAATTGTTCTGCTGAAATATCAAGCCATTCTGAAGAGTAGTTTTAAAATTATCTATTTTTTTAAATCGTAACTTTAATTATAATCACTCTGTAAATGAAAAATCCAACGAAACTAAATTACACGAAATAAAAGGTGTATTTTTATGTGATAGAATTTGTAATGCTCATTTATCTTGATTCATAAAGTTAATAATTTATACCAAGTTCATGCACATTTTTAATTTGAAATTGGAAAGAGTTCATTTAATATGTCCATTATTGAAGGAGAGAATTTTCAAATCACAAAAGAACTTATATATTGTAGAAAAATGTCTAAAAATTGACAAACAAAGATAACATTATGAAAATGGTGAAAAGCATAAGCAAAGGTAGATAAACTAAATGATTTAAAATAAAAAAAAGGTAAAAATTGAAGAGACGATTTTTACACTGCAATAAGTCTGCGAACAAACTGATCAAAAGGCAGAAGATAATAGAGATATTCACACTCAATTAGTTTTAAGAACTGAAGCTTTAATATAGTAATTTAAAATATTTTAATGGTATGCTTTTTTCAGTTCTTGTGTTTAAATATAAATAAAGGCTTTTTAATGTGCATCTGTCTCTTGTAATTTTTCCTTTATTCTGCCAAACGCTGATCAAAAGTAAGGGTACAAGATTCTTATGGGATTGACATGATTTTAATGAATTTTATTTCAATTAAAGTTTAAATATGTTTGTGAAAGCAGTGACTAATACTTAAGGCAGTTGTCTTGATATCTCGAAATTCACTTTGAGCTGCAAGTTTTAGATTATTAACTGAAGGTGAGCTTAACAAATCTCCTAAATGCTTTACTTTTTAGCGTTTATAAGTAGTAAGCTAGAAAATAACCATGCATTTGAATTTTGATAGTGTGCATATTTTATTCATATGTGTTATTTGCGTTTTTATATAGAAAATATGTAATTTTATAATTCTCGAATGTCCTAAAAAAGGTCATTGAATGTCTTTGAAAAATCTTTCAATTTTTTCTGTCAATAAGAGTGAGAACATTGTTAAAAAATGTTAGTTTTTTTTTTATATATATTATGAAAATAATTTTAATCTATTATTAGTGTATGTCATGAATTACCTTTTGAGTATATTTGATAGATTTTAAAACTGTGAAATAAAAAAACTGTAATTGCCTAATTGAGAAGCCCAATTAAATGTAGGGCTTTAGAATTTTAAAGTTGATATTAAATATAATAAATGAAATGAACAATAAGATATGGTTAATTTTTTTTTGAATTTCTGTTGAAAAGTTCCCAAAAAGTTATCATAATTTCCCATGTAGTGTATATCAAATTAAAATTTAATTACCCAACAAGCTTCTAGCTATAATGAATGAAAAATTCTTTAAAGGAAAAAATTTTTTTTTAAAAAGTGAACTTATATGACAGTCATTACTCATTCATTTTATATTTATCTTTTTTTTTACTTGATTTCATAGGAGTTGGCTCAGGAGAGGCTCCATCAATTTTTTAAGGTTTGTATATATTTTTTTAAATAGTATTAAGTAAATTTTTTTGAAAAAAAAATAAGGAACTTTTTAAGACGATTGTATTTTATTCAAGAGTCTTATACTTTATTGTTGTATGACATTTCTGTTTAAAATTCTTAGATACTGTACATTAGAATTGTGACAAGACATATAGTGTAACACATCATTTTATCTCCAATGGAAACTTTTGAAAAGTTGCTAAATGGTGTAAAAATGAGAGTCAAAGTTTCAGTCCTATCGGATGGTGTTAAGAACAGCCTCGCAAATCCCAGATTATTAAAAAACAACAATTTTCCAAAAAAAAAAAAAAAGTTGGAGAGAATCCGTTACAAGATGAGAACGGTTTTTTCTCTTGGAATCTGCTTTCATTTTAGTTTTGTATGGCTGTTCTTAATTTCAGTTTTCATTCCCCAAATTTGCTTGATTAAGTTTACTTTTTAAATTTAAAAGCAGAAGATATATTAATGTATTTTATGGACTATACTCGGAAGATCGACTCTGAAAAAGAAATCGTTAAAATTCACTGCTATTACTATATGATAAAATTATTTTTTAACCATATCATGTTTATGTATCAGTTATTAAAATGAAATGAATTCCTTTAGAGCATCTGTGGAATAAATTGGAATATCGAACTCGATCTAGATCTCTACACACTTTATCAATTACAGAACATACCAATTTTTCTTTTGCAAAAATTGTATGCTTTTTCTCTAGAAACTTCCTAAGAGCTAGTAGGGAACCTTCCTTCTACAATAGGAGCTGTAACTGCAGAAAATAGGACCATTATATATTAATAAATAATCCATCTGTAGGATGAACAAAGCATGAAAATATCCGAAATTCATTGAATTGAAATAAGATACCACAGAAACTGCGGAATAACTGGTTCTGGTTTCCATGTCCTAAAAGTATCATTTTCTCATAGAAATTCCTTTGTACAAAATATCTCATTCTAAAATTCCATTTCCCCAAATTACTAGAATTTATGTTTGCTTGCTAAATTATCAGTAAGATCGTGCATTCGAAATTCGCTGAGAATTTTCAGTGTCAGAGTTTCGGACACTCAAAAATTAATTGCTACGAAGCTCTAACATGCGCCCTCTCTACTATGGTTATCAATGCCTCCAGTGTACCTCCCTAGAAATATGCCTAAACTACGGTGGGAATCAAGTTTTCCCATTCGTGTTTGTGTTGGAAACTTGAAAAAGAAACGTCCATTTGAGAATGAAAAACAAAATAAAAAGCATAACGTATACCGGAGCTAGACATACAGTTATAATACAAATACCAAACCGTGGAATCAATTACGCACCATTTTTTTAAACCTTCAAAGATGCTGCCACCAGAAAAATAATAAAATCCTAATTTCAACACTGTGTCTCCTAAGCTCCTGAAATATCTAAATCACAAGGGAGCAAAATAAAATAGAAATCTCAAAGATCATAAAAATTGAAATTTGCTAAACATTGCTTTTTTTTTTTTTTTTGACAAAACTTACTTCAAAATTAAACGAATCAGCTTTGGGAAATTCTGACAAACTTGCATAGGATGCAATCCACAAGGACTTAACGATATGCTTGGTGGCTTGCTCAAAAATCCTGATCTCAAACTTCACCCGTCCGATGAATTCAAAAACTTTCAAAAGATTCACGATGTGTCTCCAACTCTAACTAATGGTTCTGGCACTTCTCAAATGACGACACTTTCCTAATTATAAGGTTGGTTTTGCTGTATCAGGTACTAGTTTGAAGTGCAAGTTGATGCTGATACTCGATTGTATTTGATACTTTTCTTCCTGATGCTTGATATTTTTTTACTTCATACAGCTGGTAACCAAATCTTTTACCATCAGAATGAAGCTATGTATTCGGTGAATATCGGTTCTCACATTTTGCCCTGAATCTGATAGCTGACACTGAAATGAATATGATTTGTGATTTCACTTCTTTGGAAAAGATTGAAACCGATTTTCCAGCATTCCTTCGAAGGACTTTGGTGAGAAGGCGAAAGGAAGGGCTTTGTTGCTATAGTTAGTATAGGAGAAGGCTGGAATTCTTGAATGATATGTGCACTGTTATATGGCGTCATGACTGGGGATGAAATATATATAATTAAAAAAAAAGCATTACACATACTCTATAGCATCACTGAGGCAAGACGGCGAACTAGGTTATATCGATCGGTAGCTGTCGAATCCAAAAGTTTATAATTAATGCTCTTAGTTTGTATAAATTTTGTGTATCTGATACTTTTCCGTATCTAATAAAATTATGTTGATACAGTATCACTAATTAATGGCCACCTTCTTTTCGTGAAATTGTTACGATATACGACCAAATTACATGATAGTAAGAACATTATCAACAACTTTCATCTTTTTTGAGAAACCTTGATGCTTAACAGCCCTTAAAACTACATTGCTATAATTCGTGCGGGATATGAGGCACTGGATCTCATAACTTTAAAGATGCCTGTATTTTAATTTGGAATGGAAATCCGAAAATACTTCTTACTTTACAGGCTCTAGCCTACATCTTCTGGCAGGTTGGCTTTCTTTTCAGGCTGGGCTGTGCAAAGTCACTCTCGAACTTTGGTTATAGTTTGCTGCATTTATTTGCCGCTAATAGTAGTCGCAAATAGTATATCGTAAATATTAGTAGTCTTAAAAATTTGTACTTATAAATAGATGATGCCCCTCCTCAGCTGTAAAACGATGGTTAGGTTGTTGAATTCCTTGACAAGTGCATCGGCTTGTAAGGACCTATTAAATTTCCTCCTATATCACCAGAATCTACGCCTATTGACTTTTATTTATGAGGTGCTTATGTTCTTCTGTGTATAATACATCTCCTGTTCATGCAGCAGATCTTTGCCGACGAATTCAAGAAGCATATCAAATGAGGAACTAAATCATGCTTAAGCAGTTTTGCTATTTGAGTGCAACTTTGTGTAAGTGTCGGAGGAGATCTTTTGAAATTTTTTTTATTACTAACTTTAGTAAAGTTTTATTTGATTAATTTTTCAAAATCTAATGCAATAAATACACTATTTTGTAAATGCATTATGACTGCGCCCTTTTAATAACCTTTTGTAATATGTATATTATCGCTGAAAAGACAATGAAAGACTCACTCAAACGTTGGTCTGCGGTGTGAAAAAAAGAAAAAGAAAGAAAGGCTTAAATTAATAGATCTGCCTTTTTGTATCTCAATAAATTTACAAATAGAAAAATAAAACTCTCCATACAGGGTGTATCAGTACTGCGGTTACAAACTTTCAGGTGAGATGGACTACACTGAGGAGGATTGATTAATCCATAATGTTATTTGTCATGATCTGACTCCATGCAAGGGTTTGGAAGCAATCACTCTTCATTTTTATATCAAAAATATATCTTTATTCGACACACAACAACATCGCGCACTCTGTCCTTCGGAGCTACCCTCGTTGTATTCCTCCGCGCTCCCCGAGAGACGGGAATACTGAGTCACGCTGCGCGTTCAAGGTCATTTTATGATTAATGGAGATGAAACGCACATCACACTTTGGCTCGCTTTCTCCGAGATAATTAGGACGATCGCTACAGAGTATGCCCCCAGTAATAAAGTCACGATAACATATGTACAATATATACAAACTAGGATACGAGGCCAATGTGGTGTTTGAAATTGTATTCTAGTTTGTATTACATACATTGCGAAATTGACATAGGTACAACTTAGTGATAATGGTTGGATATGCAAAATGAATAAAAATAATAGATGCAATGTATTCAGAATAATAATATATGCAAGAATATTGAGAACAATAATGTATGCAAAATTCAACATGAATATATAAAAATATATAATAATAAAATACAGGTTGCATTTATACAATATAGTCAGTAACTAGATGCTTGGGGGAATCTGACTACGGCCGCATCTAGTGATAGTGGACGGTTGAGTAGGATTTGGTGAAACAGTAGACTTCTCAAGGATTGGTTCAGATTGAGAAAGTTCTGGTTGATCAGTATCGTCTGCGAGTAGATAAGCAGTTTTACTCGATCAATTGATACTGTACTATGCTTTCCATTTAACTCAATAATGAAATTTTTATCGTTTTTACTAATAACCAAATGGGGTCCAGTATAAGGTGGTGTCCGCAGAGGATTTACCTTATCTGATCTTAAAAAAATATGTGAACAGTTTTTCAATGAGGGATTGACATAAACTTTTGGGTGTCATGAAGGGCAGTGGAAACAGAATTCAAAGGCCTCATTGTGTTTATTAAATTAGTCATATAAGTGAATTTAATGATTTGATTGATAGAACCACTTGTCACAAGATCAGAGGGGAATCGTAAGATAGTGCCATAAACAAGTTGTGCACAGGTAGCTTTAATATCTTCCTTAAGAGCTGAACGCAAACCCAATAGTGCTGTTGAAAGTATTTCGGTCCATTTCCTGTTGTTATGTGCCTTAAGAGCACTTTTAAGATGCCTATGAAGTCTTCCCATTCACCTGAGAATGATAGGAAGCGCTGCGAGTTCTGTTGCAGCCCAACATGCGAGTAGGTTCTCTGAACAGATTCGATTGGAAATTTGTACCTTGGTCAGTTGTGATTGAGCATCCAAATCTGGAAATCGAACCATTCACCAAGGCACGGGCCGTTGTTTCCGCTGTCATACACTGCGTAAAAAAAGTAGAAGGACAGTGTTTTTGCCAATTAATATCTCTTATTTTCTCCTAACTACCAGATATTTATGCAGATTTAGTTTAATGACACTTGTTTTCATTTTAGGCAAAAATTAAACATCTATCACTAATATTATTAAGAAAATTAGTATATATAATTTCCGATGCGTAAAAAAAGTAGAAGGACACTTGCTGATATATTTAATTTAGTGAGTTGTTCTTTATTTAAATAGTGATTTTGTACTTTGTTTATCCTTTTCTGTCAAAAAAATCTAATTTGTTTAAAAGTTACGTTGTTTCTCCGTTCTCAGAAATGCTTAAAGGAATACCTTTGAACGATTTGCAAAAAGGGCAAATTTCCGCATATCAAAATGATGGTAAAGGTGTCAGAGAGATTGCTCAATTGTTGCAGGTGATCCCCAATACAGTTTCAAACTTTATCAGAAATCCTTATAAAAATGGAAATAAAAAGAAGACTGGTAGACCGAAGAAGTTAACACCATGTGATGAAAGAAAACTTGCTCGTGTGCTGAAGAAGAACAAAGGAAGTGTTTCAAAGGCAAGAAATCAAGCAGAACTTAATCATGTGACGAAACAAACAGTTTACAACTATATTAAAAGATCTAAAAAATTCATTTTTAAAAAACAGAAACATCATCCTAAGTGGAAACAAGCTCACATTGATAACCGTTTAGCGTGGGCTAAGGAGCACATGTCCTGGACTACAGAATGGACTTCTGTGATATTTTCCGATGAAAAGAAATTTAACTTTGACGGTCCAGACGGATATCAGCACTACTGGCATTGTCTGGGGACTGAAGGCGATTACTATTCAACACGACAAATGGGAGGAGGGAGTTTAATGGTTTGGTTGGCTGTTGGATACGGAGGAAGGACAAGTCTGGTTTTCTTAAATGGTAGCCAAAAACATACAGACTACATTCAAGTGCTGAATTCCGAGCTTCTTCTTTATGCCTCTGACATGGGGGGTGGGGGGTGAAGAGTGAAAGTTTCAGCAAGACGGAGCTTCCATTCACACCGCGACTGGAGTCAAAAATTGGTTCCTAACAAATAATATGGATGTTTTACCATGGCCAGCCAAAAGTCCTGACCTCAATATAGTGGAAAACATCTGGGCAATGCTAGTTCGTCAAGTTTATGCTGATGGAATGCAATTGGATTCGCAAACTCAGCTTCGAGAAGCATTGAATGACTCGTGGGACAATTTTTGTCAAACTGAAATTCAAACTGTATACAATTCACTTCCAAACAGAATATTTGAAGTTATAAAGGTCAAGGGGAAGACCATTCCTTATTAAAGTCACTATTTTTTCATTTATTATAATGCTGTCCTTCTACTTTTTTTACAAAGTTTCAAAAAAGAGAAACTATTTTTGTTGCCATTAATATTTTATGTTTGAACATCATAATTCTGATGTTAAAATTGTATTTTTGAAATATTTGTTAAATGTTTCTAATAAAAAATTTTAGTAAAAATAAAATATTTTTCGGTTATTGTTACAAAATCAAATGTCCTTCTACTTTTTTTACGCAGTGTATCAGGCGTTGGGGTTACTTCAGGCCATCTAGTGAATCCATCAATGATGGTCATCCATCAATTGGTTGCCTTCGTAAGACGGGAGAGGACCTATAAAATCTATATGTATGTGTGAAAAGCGGGGGCATCTGGTAGGGTAAATGTGCCAATGGAAGATTTTGTATGCCGCGTCACTTTAGCTCGTTGGCATTTAACACAGCTGTGAACCATAGATTTTATATCTTTACATATGCCAGGCCATACGAATTGCTTTGCGATTAATTCGATTGAGGCTACAATTCCTGGGTGAGAGAAAAAATGGAGTGTTTTAAAAATTAGTTGCCGCATGTTTTTAGGAACAAAAGGTCGGGGTTGTTTTTGAGATATATCACAGTACAGATGAACGTCCTCAAGAGGGAAATACTGTTCCTCAATTCTTAAGGTTAAATTATTTGACTTTAATAAAAGTTGTTGTAGTTCCTCATCAGTTGATTGAGCAGAAGCGAATTCCTTAAAATCAGTTACAGTAGGGGATATTTCATCTATCTCAATTCGTGATAGTGCATCTGCAACACTATTTTCAGAACCTTTTGTGTATCTAATATCAGTAGAAAATTGGGATATGAAATCCAAATGGCGCAATTGGCGAGGACTTCATTTTTCAGTATTTTGATGGAAGGTATATGTTGCAGGTTTTTGGTCAGTGTAAATGACAAAAGTTCTACCTTCAAGCATATGTCGGAATTTTTTTGACAGAGGAATAAATAGCAAATAGTTCATGGTCATAAGTAGACCAATTCTTTTGAGACTTAATTTTGAAGAATAAAATGATATTGGTTCCCACTGATTATTCGATAGTTGCATTAAGGAGCCGCCAACAGCTGCGTTCGAAGCATCTATCCACAAGCTTAATTGAGCACCAGGTATGAGATGCCTCAAAAGCGTTGCTTTAGCAATTGCTTCTTTAGAAGCATTGAAGGAAATTGTTGCTGCATCGTTCCATTGTAATTGCCCAGTCGAATTGGGAGCTTTGGAACGAGGGTGCTTCTTTTTGTTTTTGTGCCCTTCAAGAAATTTTACAATGAGTTCTAGAATATCAGCAGCTTTAGGAATGCAACGACGATAAAAATTGAAAAGTCCTAAATAACGGCGCAATTGAGTCAAGGTTGTGGGTTGGGGAAATTCTAGGATATATTTTATACGATCAGACAAAGGTTCAATCCCTTCCTCTGATAATTTGAATCCCAGAAATTCAATTGTAGACTGTCCAAATTGACATTTTTCAACATTTATACACAAACCATAACTATATTCATTTAATTTTTTTAAATATCTAAATATTCTAAATGATCGTTTGCATTTTCAGAAGCAACCAGTAGGTCATTAACAAAAGCGTAAACAAATGATAAGTCCCTAGTGACCTCGTCAATAAAGCGCTGGAAGGGTGATCAGACATTACAAAGACCAAACTGCATTCGCTAGCTCTCAAAAAGGCCAAATAGAGTGCATATTGCAGTTTTATGACCATCATCATGGTTGATAGGAATTTGATGGTATGCTTTGACGAGATCGATGCGACTGAACATTTGTTTACCATGCAATTCAGATGTAAAATCAGCAATACAAGGAATGGGATATTTGTCTTTGATGGTTTGTGCAGTAAGTGCACAATAGTCACCAACCGGTCACCATTCAACAGACCCTTTTTTAGGCACCATGTGCAAAGGAGAAGAATATGCACTTTTAGAAAGTCTCATATGACCGAGATGGATCATGCGCTGAAATTCAGCTTTAGCTATTTTTAGCCTGTTTGGAGCTAACCATCTAGGTTTAGCTGAGACAGGAGGACCTTCGGTATTGATATAATCTACTGTATTATTCTTAACAGGCTTATTAGGTTCTGGTAATTTAGTAATTGCAGGATATTTCATTAACAATTTACCATAAACATTATTTATAAATACTGTTACAAACCTGCTATTCTGCTTCCCAGCATAGTTGGTTCCATCATCAGAAAAACGGTTTTACAGCCATCTGTATTGGACGGAGTCCGGGTGTCGCGTCGTAGGCCCCAGAACTTGGTGACAAATTTGGTGACTTTGGCGCCAAAATAGATTATACCCGAAACATCGAGAATTTTCCCGATCCGTCCAGTAGGAACCGAGATACGCCTCGAACGTTCCTGATTGGTTGAGAGGCCTCTAGCCCCGCCTTATGAGATCTATAAAAGGAGGCAGTCTGTGCTGCCAGGGTGGAGAAGTTGGAAGCGACAGAGCGGAGTAGTGGGAATCGACGATGTATAGTAGTCGGAATCCACGGTGAGAGTAGTCGGAATCGACGGTGGGAGTAGTCGGAATCGACGGTGAAGAATTGGTTTTCCAGGGATTAGCAGAGCAGCGACGGAGTCAAGCTAGTGCTGAACTAAGCTGTGCGCTACTGTCTGTAGTAGAGTTTTGTTGTGTACTGCTGTTTGCACGTCTCGCGGCTGAAGATAATTGTCTTCTCTGTGCTGTATATAGTTCTTTGTGCTGTCCTGTGTGTCTTCGTGTAAATAAATGTCGTTGTTTTTATTGTACTGCCGCCTGCTGATTGAGCATTCTCCACACTATATAACTTCCACTACCCAAACGAACCCGGAAATTTCGTGTCAGAAGTGGGATAGTGGTTAATAGTGTATGGTGCTGACGAGATCCCAAGCAAAAATGGCTGATAGCGGTAATGGTGAGTTACTGGCTCTGTTGGCTGAGATGAAGAAATCTATGGAAGCTGGACAAGAGGAGATGAAGAAATCTATGGAAGCCTTTACGAAAGAAATGAAAACCGGACAAGAGAAACTTTTACAAGAAATGGAAGCCTTCACAGAAGAAATGAAAATCGGATATGAAGACATGAAAAGTGAATTGAAGAAAGGCCTTTCATCATGGAAAGAAATTTTAGAAGATAAAGTTAACAAAACTGAAGACATCCAAGTTATCACAGAAGAAATTGAAGGAAGCAGCGAGAGCCAAGTGAAAGAAAAGACTGAAGATTGAATGGAGACCGGTGTCACCGAAAAGGAGCTTAGCCATCCGGAGGATGAACCGAAGTTTAATAAGGAGACGAACGAACAGGAAGAATGTCAAATAATTGCGGAACTGAAACAGTCTTCTCCGAATGAGTCCCCTGAAGTGGAACCGAAAGTGCAGGCGCTTGGGGATGGAGAAGATGGACTTTCTTCGGACGGGTCTGTTGGTGGCAACCCGTGCTCGATGCCTATGGATGCAAGAATTGATGCGACCTTGTTTGGATTGGATTCGTCCGAAAGATTAAAGGAACTACCTCTCTGCAAGCCTCTTGGTATCTCCTGGCATAGTGACACGGAAGAAGACTACGTGGCTGGAATCGCTGACCCCTGTAGACACGATCTCAATTTCCTTCAAGAATTCATCTTTGCTGTGGATCTGCATAGAAGTGTGGTGCAAATAGGAGCCGAGGAATCTCCTGTGCATCCGGACATGTTACGCGAGATACTGAAACCAACTTTCTTGAAAATAATCTGAAGTTAAAAGTTTTATTATTTCGTTTTGTCAAAACTTATTACTTCAAGTTGCTTATATAGAAATTAAAGTCAATAAAAAATATTTCGTTTTGGTAGTTGGAAAGGAAAAAGTGCAGGTCCTGAGACTTACATTGCCTAAGATCTTATAGAGGGTGGAATCCGACCTTAGATGGGGTATATTATTCCGCACACATTACTATTTTATGCTGAGTGGACACCATCTATCATTGCTTTACGCATGTGCTGCGGCGTTTTTCGAACTTCACCCTTAGAATATTTCTACCAGCTGCCACTTCTTATAAAGCGTTAAAAAAAATATCCGTCTTAATTTTTTTTCGAGGGAATTGTGCCCCGTAGTATTCCATATATTAAATAATATTTCCGGTTGTTTTTCAGAGACTCTATGATGTTCACTCTTCTCACATTCCTTCTTTCTGTGAGCGAATTAAAATGCTTTTGTAGGATTCAAAATCTTTATAATATTAAGCCAAATGGTTTCTTTTATTTTCCGCCCGAGAATATCCATAATTTTCTTTTCTGAATTCCTTTTCAGGTTTCGACCATTCCCTTATTTTTTCGGTTGGTTTCACTACTATCGCTATCAATATTCTTCTTTTACAGGTGGCTCGAAATCTGATAGATTGTGGTATTGTATTTCCATCTTATACACTGAACATAATTGTAGTGTGTTTACTGCTTAATTAATGGTAATTTTCTGTACTTTTCAGAAATTTTTGTCTTTAATTCAATTATTTATACTCCTAGTATGAGTTCTTTGGAAACACTGGCTCATTATAATAATCGAATGCATCCAGTTGCCTTAAAAATATCGTCTGCTTAAGAAATAAATTCTTTAATTTTCTTTTGTTGAGTTCTGAATCATTAGGCTTTTTTTGGCAATGAAATAGCGGTTTCTGTAGCAGAATCTACTTCTTGTCTGTTTAGAAGGACTGGCTTACTATGGTATCAAGAAGTCCTTACTTTCTCGATTTTTTTTTTCTACTTGGTTGGACAAATAGGATCTACAGATGCATAACAAGATACAGATGCATTGCATTCATTGAAACCTTCCGTTGGTTTGGGGTCTTTTTTTTTTTTTTCCCTATACGAGAATTTGCAGTTCAATTAATACGCTGTCGTCTAGGACATGCGTGTTTCACTTGTAAGGATTTAATCTTTGGGGAGAGAGCACTCAAGTTTTACTTACCATAATGATCGATTTTTTTTTTTTTTTTCAATTTCCATTTTTACCACCTTTTCATTCATTGCCTATAACCTTGCATGTTTCGGGAGGCATTACTTAAATATTTTTAGGCTTATTTCTGATTATTCCTTCTGACTTTTCTTTACAATTTTATCAATTTATCTTTTTCAGATATATTTCTAGTTTGAACAACTAAAAATCAACTTAAATTTTCTTATTGATATCAGTGGATTTATTTTTAAACATATACTTAGTGCAGTTTGGCCAAGGATGTTTTTTATGCCAAGAAATACAAAAGAAAACGAATGAAATAAAATAAACAATTAAAACTACCAACATTCATTCGATTATTTTAATTCTGATTGATTTTGATGATTGCTTTATTGATATAGTTCAAAAATATTAGGAATAAACTATGTGTTGCTATACTTTATGTTGTTTAATTTTTCTGTATTTGCAAAAGTGTTCATCAAAACCTTGAAACATTATTTTGTATCAGATTTGCCTAAAACTAATATCAGTAAATAACCAATTTAACTACATTTCTGTTTTTCCTTATTTGTTGCTAGTAATATGAAATCTTATAAAAAAGAAATGAAAATAATTTAAAACGCATTGTTTTTGATATTTCATTTAGAGATTCGCCTAAGAAAGAAGTTATAGACACAAGCCCAGTGAATTCAGGTAAGTTTAAAGCAAATACTGCAAATTCATTTGTGAAAGTATTTCCAATACTGTGAGATTTTTAATGTAATTGCGTTGTTGTACTTAATTTTTTTTTAATTTCTAAGAATTAGTTGCTTTTTTTTAAATAAACATTTAATCTATAGGAAGGCATAACCAGCGAAGTTCAAGTATTATCCTGTAATTAGCTCATTAACACCCAGCATCCTGTTCACAATAATTACATTTCACTTCCTTGATTAAATCAAATTCCTTTTTTTTTTTTTTTTCCTTTGTCTAAGAAGTCAATATTTATTGTCATTTTCCAAAAATCTTTTAAGGTCATAATACTCCAAATGATTTTCATTCATCATATACCACACACTAACCAGATTTTGAAAACAAAGAGCCGTCATTTTGAGAATTTTTGTTTTTCCTTAGATTTTTTTTCAAGATAATGAAAGGAATTCAAAACTAGTTATTATTTTTTGACATTTTTCTGTATTTTTAAAAATCTGAATATATATCTATTTTTTTCATAAGTTAATTTAATTTCCAATAAGTTTTATCTTAATCTTGGTGTTTTTAATATAATTGAAAAGAAATTAACTAAAATTTATGCTTTAAATTAAATTGGGTGTTAAGAATTAAAATCTGCTGAATCCATAGTTCTTCAAAGATATTGGGGGAAAAAAGCATTTCTTTATGCAAAACAGCTTCAGTGATGTCAAAATACCAAATTTTCAGATCTGAAGAAAATCATTTGTACCATGAATTGAAAACATTTAAATCCCAGACTATGCTGCTTGTGTTAAGAAATGTAAGGTTAGTTGGAATAATTTTGATATCTAAACTCTCTAATTTACTAGAATAGCATGGTAAAAAATTGTTCAACTGATTTTTTTTTTTTTTTTTTTTTTGCGCAACAATTATAATTGGCTATTTATTGTTCAATTGGAAAATTATTGCCAGAGAAATGTGTTTGTTGTAGGAGGTAACGTATCTCATTCTCTCACTCATGCCCATGCTGGAAAGTTGAGAAAGAAATCGTTTCCTTTAAAGTCAAATGGGAATGCCTTGCTTTGAATTCAAGCGGATTTTTAAATATCGCGTCTGGCACTGTTTTATGCATCTGCAATAAAGAAGTCCTCTATAATTGTTGCTATCCACACTTGTAATTTTGATAGAGCTTACAATGATGAATCTCCGTTATTCTTTTATTTTTCTCTAGAGCCATCCTTACTAATAATTATAAATGCAAATATTTTATTATGGTCCTTTTTTTCAATCTGTGAAATAACTTCCAATAGTTCATTAAATTCTACAGAATGGGGACTTGAAGCCCTGAAGTAAAATTCATCTGTTACTGAAATTCAATCTTTTGTCATCCATAAAATCTTTTTAAAACCCAGAAATCCTTCCACATCGTCCATTTCTGTTATTGAGATTTTTTTTTGTCTGCCTTGAACGTTCCAACGTGAAGCCCTCTTTCATAACTGTTTCAAAAATAAAGTAAAAAATCATTTTTTAAGCGATTTTTATGTAAAATACCTATTAAAAACCTAAGATACTATTTTTCTAAAAAAAATTGTTTTGTGGCTTAGAAATTTTCCCCGTTGCTATTTGGCTAGTCTTAACTTTTTGATTTTTTTTTAAAGTAATTCCAAACTGTGTCAGACCATTTGGCCACTTTTTTCGGGGATTATTTTTTTAATGAATTGTTTCTGTTTTTATTTCCAAGGAGAAGAAGTTCGGAGGTAATGATGAAAGCAATTCTTTTTACATTTCATTGTTCAGTGTCAAATCTTTTTCAGAAGATGATTCTTGTTGTATATGTGGAGGGGTGTTTTTTTTTTTTTTCACAGATTATTTCAAGTACATATTAAAAGGCAATGTGTTACATCTGTCCCTTTAAACAATAAAACTTGTTTGAAATAGAACAGTGAACCCAAGGAGTGTTCTTAGAAAGTTCTTTTCAGTTGAAAAATTCTTTCAAGTTCGGAGTATTATGTTTGCAGTAAATTAAAATATACCGCATTTTTTTCAAGGGGATAAATTTCAGTTTCTCTTCTTTTTATATTTGGTCATTAAATAAAATTCCCTTTACAAGAAGAAGATTGCTAATTAAAAAAGATATGAAAAATATTGTATTGATAAAGATTTTTAAAAAATGTTATATTTTGCTTTCTGTTTATTCGTATTGTGCAATTTTCTTTATAAAATGTTCTTTATTTGAAACCATTTTCTATTTTTGGAGACTACTTAATAAAATGATTTGGAGAAGTTTTCAAATATGTGAAACATCTTGAAGATTTATTAAATTTAACTATCCTAAATGGAAACTATCAGTAAGTTGTTTATAATTTTATACATATTTGATAATTTTTAATTGAAATTTTTTATCAGTCAGACTCTTGTTTTTATATAAAGAATTCAAATTTTAAAGAAATTCAGTATCTAAATTTGAAGAAGGTCTCGTCATTTTTATCTTGTTTCAATAATGAATGCATTCGCTGTCGTCATAACTTTGTAGAAGAGGAGGGAGGAAATTAAAAAAATTAACTTTAATTTTAAATTTCTAATTTATAAAATTATTTTGTCTTTTATAATTCAACTTGAGTCCTTTAATATATGTTTACACAATAAATATTGTTTAATGCTACCTTTTAACTCATGTCAAATGTATGGATAAACCTTTTTAATCATTTCAAATATTAAAGATTCGCATAAGTTTTGGAATAAATGAATACGTTTCTATACCTTCACAATACAATAATTTTTACTTTTAAAAGAAATTATAACTGTTTTGGTTTGAAGAACCAAAGCTACGAATTGTTAGTTAAAAAATATTTTTTGAATATAGAAATTTATTAGAAAAATATTCTGTTAATTACTTTTAATTAAACTAATACTTTTTATTAAAAATTAGTCACTTTAGTTTTAAAAGTATTTATTAATTTCACCAAATATATGTAGGACTCAGGAATCACTACTATTTAGAATCACGCACATTTAATTACATTTAGGACGGACAATTACATTAACATAAAAAAATGAACATTAAATAGATTTCGTCGAATACGTCGCAGGATTAATTCACATGTTCCGTCGCGTCTTTCGTTCAGAGACCCATTTCGTCTCACACGTCTTTACTTTCGTCCAGATCCGTCTCGTCTGTACTCCGTCTAACAAGCATCAACACCTGCTGGCCAGCAGGTGGCGCTAGTCATCAGGCGTTCGGCACTACATATATTACAATTATGACTAAAATTGGGTTGTTATACTTAAGTGAGCAATCCTAGATTTGATTCTGAAAAATTCTTGAGCATTTCATTTGATTGATTTCATTTCATGTAGCATAAGTTTATTTCTGTTAGCGTAAAATAGTGTCCAGTAGCGTAAAATAGCGTTATTTCCAAAGCTTGATAATAAATTAATAATTGTTTTCACTGTTTTGGCTATTTTTATTTCTTTTTTAAAAAAACTGCTGTTTAAATAATAATGTGGAAATTTGTGGCCATTATCAGTTCAATACATTTCATTTGAGATTATGTGATCGATTCCTTATTTCCTGTTAATAATTGCAAATAATTATTTATTACAATGAAATTAGCTATTAAATGCATAATTACTTTTTTAAATATAAAATTAACTGTTGTGTGCTATTTTGAAATAAATTTAGATTAATGCCCCCCCCCCACACACACACAGTCCGTCGGAGATGTCCTGTCTCTATACCGGTAAATTTCTGCCGCCACGTCTGATTTTAAGACCGTTATTCTTTGCTCCAATTTTAAATTAATTTTTTGTTCTTGTTTTCAATCGAATTTGTCATCATTTTATTTTTGAATTTTGCATAATTTATTTATATTACTCTTTTTAAGCATTGAATCATTTTTACTCACCTGGTAAGCTTAAATTTTGGTGCGTTTTTTAAAAATTTTTGATATATATTTGATGTAACAAGGCAAAATCCTGATTGTTACAGTTGTGTGTAGTTATAAATTAAGCAATACAAAAGCAGTCTGTACCAAATGGTACTATTGTGACGGAGGAAGACAGAGTGGAGCAACTGTTTTGTGTTATATTTAAAATGTCTTTTTATTAATAATATAGATATAGCAAGCAAAGGGTGTTCTAACAGTATATATATATAAGCATTATGTGAAGCAGAATGCAGTTTGAAGACAGTGAAGAGACTTGCTATTTCGTGACGTCGTTTTATTTCATTTTTAAGAAGCAGGCATATGTACAAGCGATGAGCACACAGAACGACACAGAAAAGGAATGAGGAAAAAGCTCTTGGACATTTTATCCCTGGTCTTATATAACCTATGATTTTGATAGGGAAAACATTTCTTCATAGTGCTAATATATTACGAGATTTCGATAGGGATTTTCGTTACACGCGCGGAGAAGGCAGGGGAAACACAGGGAGATTTTAAAAAAGAATTTGCCTCATCAGCGGTATTTTGCCTCTTCATGCGGAGTGTGGGAAAGTGAGACTTTTAGCTGATTCAGCAATTTAACAAAGCCCTCTTGAATTAATTAAGTAGAGACAGTGGAATTGGATCACGAAATAAGCGAATATTTTAGAATAAAGTTACTGTGGGCTAAATTAAGATAAAATCTTGAAAAATAATTAAATTAAAATTAGAGTTAAAATATCATTACAATTTTCACCCCACCGTAATACTTGGAAGTGCATCAGGGCCCTTGACACACAGCCTTACCTTACAGTGGTGGTCAAGTAAGAAAAATTAAAATTTAAAGGCATATTAAAAGTAATACCAAAGTTTCTCTTACCTTCACATTATTTAAACATTAATACAGAAATCCCATTCATCATTTTACATTAGAAATATAAAAAGAATTATATTTATGAAAAATATTATATAAAAACCTTAATAATCAACAGTAATAAAAAAATATTGAAAATTAAATGATATGTACACACATGTATTCTGACTATTTTTCTGCAGGAACTCAGCTGTTGAATTTAATTTGGAGAGGATTGTCAATGATATATTATTCTTAAATGTTAGGAAATCTGACTCAACAAAATTATTAAATTAGAAATAAAGTATTAAATTATAATATCAATATTATTATGATTTTATGCAACTGAAATATCAGTATAATAATTATTTTAAGTAAAGTATTTTAACTGGAAATAAAAACACAAGATTCAAAATTTCAGGTAAAAAACTTGGATATGAAAATAATACTTGCAAAATTGAAATATTTCATATAAAACAATTGGAACTGAAACCATAAATATAAGATTCAAAAATATGTAATGAAATTCTTAGAAATGAAAATAATACTTGTAAAATTGAATGGTTTCCTATAAAACTTTTAGAAATGTAAATAAATGTGAGATTCATATATTTCAAATAAATCATTTGGAAATGATAATAATAATTGCAAAATTCAAAAGTATCAAACAAAACACTTGTGAATGAATGTAACAGACACAAGACTCAAAATACTCATATGAGATTTGAAATTAAAAAAAATGTAATATAAAAAATATTTGTATTTTGTAAAAAAACAAGTCTTTGAACACAGTGATAATAGAGGGCAGCTCAATAACTGTCAGAGGTACAAAAATTCCCCCTGAGGTATTCACTACATTTGGCTAATTATCATGTGCCATTAATTATTAAGTATATAAGAATCTTGGTATGTTACTTTTTTCGTTCACAAGGTTTGTATGCATAATTTTTAAATAATAAATTAGAAAAAAATTAAAAACTCAATATTTTAAACTAAAACTCATGATATTTTGAATAATAATATAAAAGATTATATGCAATTATATTATAATAGAAAAATGCAATTTAAAATCAAATCAAAAGTACAAAATATAAATTTTGAATTTCACTCATTGAGTCAGCTGATGGATTTTTTTTTTAAACACTGATCACTTTTTGAAGAATAATCACTTTTTAATTAATCACAAAATGCAATTTTGAGCACTGGAACTGGCACTGGAGACTACGCAGGTGACGGAAAGTTATTTTTATATTGAAATGATAATATAACACACAAGTGATATTTTCGAAATCTGGTTGATTCAATTTGGCATTGGAGACCATTAGCGAGTATTATATTGTGGTGGTGATATAACAAGGAAATGACGTCGCACAGGTAAGGAGCCAGAAAATTTTTATGATGACAAGGAGCCTTAACTCCTTGAGGATTTAAGGGGCACGCACATGACGATATGGAGCACAAGCACAAGGGTATTAAGCAGCAGTGTCGGATGAAGTCACAGGTTAGGCACGGTACCATCGACGATGCGGTAACATGACGGAATGCAGGGGACTCAATGGGAACTGGACCGGACCCTGGACTACGGTTTGCATGAAACGATGTGGCCGGAGGCAGCCGAAGGAGACGGCGATGAAAGAACTTCGCCACGGAAACATCGCAGCTGGTGAACCTGGACCGAAGCAGTCATCTTTGGAGCACAGCGAGCGCAATGCAACGTTGGAGTCTCAACCGTCGATTTAATTTTAATTAATTTGACAATTTTTCACAGGCAACTATCCTTGTCAACTTTTTAATATGTAACATTATTTTATGTGAAACAGAATGCAGTTTGAAGACAGTGAAGAGACTTGCTATTTCGTGACGTCGTTTTATTTCATTTTTAAGAAGCAGGCATATGTACAAGCGATGAGCACACAGAAAAGGAAGGAGGAAAAAGCTCTTGGACATTTTATGCCTGGTCTTATATAACCTATGATTTTTATGGGGAAAACATTTCTTCATAGTGCTAATATATTACGAGATTTCGATAGGGATTTTCGTTACATGTGCGCAGAAGGCAGGGGAAACACAGGGAGATTTTAAAAAATAATTTGCCTCTTCATGCGGAGTGTGGGAAAGTTAGACTTTTAGCTGATTCAGCAATTTAACAAAGCTTCTCGTGAATTAATTAAGTAGAGACAGTGGAATTGGATCACGAAATAAGAGAATATTTTAGAATAAAGTTACTATGGGCTAAATGAAGATAAAATCTTGAAAATTAATTAAATTGAAATTAGAGTTAAAATATCATTACATATATATATTGCATTTAAAATGTGCAATAAGTTTGTATAGGAAATAAACTTATGGAATAAAAGGTATCAACATGAAATAATATATATTTTTATTTATTAATTCTAAAACTAAGTAATATCAACATAAAATTATGATTTTTGTAAGTAATATGGGAAATATCAGGAATTTTCAAATTAAAGCATTAAGTATATTTCAATATTTATAACCTTAATGTTTTCAAACTCTTCTTCCCACCACTTGTCAGTAGATTATTAATTTTAAATACCAATTATAAGGTGGTATCATTACAATTTTAAAAAATAAACAGTTCGAGAATGACGTTCTGTTGTCTTTCGACTCCACTACATACATATATATTTTATTTCACTTGATCGATTGCTGATGGATCCAAATGATTGTTCTATGTTCTGCAAAAATAACTGATTTCTGCAAACCAGTTTCATTCATTAACAGTAAGTTAATAAATAAAACTATTATTGATTACAGACTGTTTTAAAAGACCAAATATACATAATTGTTTTAGAAATCATTAAAGGTATAACATGCCATTGCAGTGTATATCGATTGCTGCTATGAGGAAACTGGATCTGACACATTACATATCGTATGTTGAAAATTCGATTTATAGTTAAAAATTGCGAACAAATGGGTATGTCTCTCTAAGAGAATACATTTAAAGTAAATTTTAACATAGAATATGTGTAGTTCTGAAATAAATATATCCGTTATAAAAGAACTTTCGTTGAATTTGATGGGGTAAAATGAACAAGTGAGATAAAACGAACAATGTGTAGAAAATTGACAGAATTTGTCAACTTTATTCTTTTGCATCATGAGCATTATTTGTTAAATAAATTTTGGATCTGGATACATTCTATTAGCATGAATAGGTATAATTCTGATTTTATGTTCGACTGTGTCTAAGAAGTATTAAAGCTAACTTTACGCTACTATTTTTGCCTTTCAATGTTCTTGAAAATTTGATGATACATTATTCTTACTCTCGAGAAACATAATTCTGTGCAAAGGTAAACTATATTCGTCTTATTTTAAATTTTATTATTTTAGAACCGCTTAAGTAACGTGGGGTAAAATGGACATAATTTTATCTTTGGCTGTTGAAATGTGCGTATAAAGATTAACATTTTATGAGTTACTTTTTGAGTCACATATGCATATATTCTGATAAAATTTTCATATATATTTGTGTGTGTGTGTACGTGTAATACGATTTGAAGTAGAGTTCCTTAAAGATTGTTATTCTTCATTACTTAAGAAAAAGAATCCATTTTTTTAGTTTTTGTTAAGATTTCTTTGACAAGTGTAGCGAACTGAATGGGAAAACAGCAAGCAATTAAGAGCCCATTTGCGTGTGCACTAATGGAGCTCTTGAACTCTTCACTTCCGGCCATTGCAGTTAGATGAAGTAATAGTATGGCAGTGAAATTACTTAGCAAGTGATTGTACAAAAATAATAATAAAAAACTGTGCTTAGTAACGAAAATTTACGTATAAGTTGGGGGGGGGGAATGGGAGATCGAAGTAATGTAATATCTGAAGTCACTAAGACGAATATGCACAGCAGAAATAGATTTATTATTAGGTGAATTTAGGAATCATAAGAAAATGCAACGGACACACAACTCTAAAGTAAAGACAAGTAAACACTCAAATGTTGCAAATTTAACATGAAATTTCATAAAACAATTACGATTATTTACAATATTTCTCCTAAATCAGAACAATCTGAACTGCATTCTAGAACAGTATTTAATTAAACAGCTTAAATATTTATACATAGTATACTATAAAACACAAAGTTAAAAAATAACAATGCCAATACTAAAAATAATATATATAAACATGCATTGACAAAATTAATTACTTTGATTACATATTCCTAGCAGTTTTAAAAATCTGTCTTTAGCAAGAGGTTTTTTAATATATTAGCAACCTGAATTTCACTTCTACAATTTATGACATCACGTTGTTTACTCTCAGAGTGTTAATGAATACATTTGTAACGAATGTCAATAATGAATAATTTTCCATTATGAAACTCATTATTTTTAATTAAATGGATGACTCTTTGATTGCTAGTTTGTGGAGCTGGCATAGTAGTCACACAGCACAGTTCTTTTAAAAAATTGTGCAACCAAATTGCTTCTTTTGCCGCTTGACAATAAATTCTGCCTCAGTTGTAGAGAGAGGAATACAATTTTGATGTTGGCTTCTCATGTTATAGTACCACCATTATACATGAACACCATTCCTAAGTTTGATTTCCTGGTTAGAGGATCACCAGTATAATCTAATTAATTAAAAAAAATTAAAGGGTTGTGTGGAGTTAACATTGAAACAGTGTACTACACTTTTCGGTTCCTTTCAGATACTTTAAAATTCTTTTATGTGTCTTCCAATGTATTTGCCGAGGTTTATCCAAAACCTGGGAAAGCACTACCTCTGCATAAGATGTATCAGGTCTTGTGTGAACATGAGACTTCCCACTGTTTCATGATAGGATACCTAAACAGAAAGAGATGCTTAATTACCTATTGTAATTGTGTCCTTTTCAAAAGGTATACTTTTTTCGTTTGAAAAATTCATATCGAAGAGATTCAGAATTTTCTTACAATCAGCGTCCAGCTGTATAAAATTTTCCTATTTTCAAGATGCTCAGTATCCACATCTAGAAAAAAGTTGACTTCTCAAATAACCTCAGAAAATTCATTTTCAAGTTCCTTGAAAAACAATTTCATAGTCCTTTCTTCATGTATTACAATGATTCCATCATCAACATACACAATCAGATACAGTGATTTCTCATCATTTAAAAATAAACATGGGTAACAGTTAGATTGTTTCAAGCCACTCTGTCCGGCAAAATTTGACAACACTCTTTCCGACACTTTGGAGCTTATTTTAAACCATATGTACTTTTTACATATTTGCCTAGTACCATGACTAAATCCTTCAGATTGAATCATGTAAATATCCTCGGAGAGGTTTTCATAGAGAAATGCAGTTTTACACATAACTGTGTAAGTTGTAGTTTTCAAGTAACAGCAACATTTAAGACGGTTCTTAAGGTGTCCTATCTTACCACAGGACTTAAGATTTCATGGAAATCAACTCCAAATTTCTGACTGTATCCTTTTTCAATTAGGTGAGCTTTGCAGTGCTGTACAGTGTTTCATCAACATTTTGTTTCACCTTGTATTTCCCTCTTACTACTAATGGTTTTCTGACACAGGGTAGATTTACAAGATACCAAGTTTGTTTTTTGACAGGGATTCCAATTCTACTCTCATAGCAGAAAAGTCATTTATCACTATTTTCAGAAATCATTGCTTTTTTGTTGGTCTCAGGTTCTGCATGTTCTGTTAACAAAACAAAATTGTCAAACTTGACTAGCATTCATAACATGAATCACTCCCGCAAGTTTCTGTCCATCTAAGCAAGTTTTTGCTTATCTAAAGTTTCTTCTCTATTTTCAGTACTATATGATATTTCTCCTATTTCTTCTTCCACATCCATATCTGATGCTTTGGGAGATTTCTTCAAAATTTCCATATCTGATATTTGATTATCAGTGGGAGATCTATCTATAACAAATCTTTCTCGACTCAGGATAATCTTGTTCTAATCTTTTATGTAGATCCTATAACCATTATTTTCTCTGCTGTTGCTAGTAAAAACATCTTTAGCCTTGTCTTGTTCCATTTCCTCTTTTTTTTTGTTCGGATAATGCACAGAGCACTTAGTGTTCTAGTGATTAACGTTAAGTCTAATAATTAATGTCTTTTGAAAACCATAATTCATAAGAACTTTTATCTTTATTTGATATTGGCCCTGTTTTGTTGAACACACAGACAGAATTATTTACTGCTTCTGCAAATAGTTTCAAAGGAAGATTTCTAGCTTGAATCAGACAATTCGATTTTCCTGTTCTCTCGCTCCATTTTATTCAATAGTATAGGGCACTAAAATGTGTAAAGAGATTAATGATCTTTCAAGAATACTTTTTAGTGTTGAATTTTGAAACTTCTCTCCACCAATACTCATTACTGCTGTAATGGTATGACTAGTCATTTTTGCTTCATTAAGAAAAAATTCAAGACATTTGGAAACTTCATTCTTAGAATAAATGAAACACTCCCTAGGGTACTGGGTGAAATCATACAAAGTACTTAGAACCACCTAAAGATTGTTGCTGCATAGGACCACTAATCGAGAAAAGATTTCTGCTGTTATCAGAAGCATATCACAGTTCCATTACCATATGCCATAATTGCATCATTGTTCCCCAGATTTACTGGTTAGATGAATTTAGTCAAGTCCACAAAATAATTTTTTGTTCATATGTTCCAATGTCTGCAATCATACTTCACTTTCTGGATCTCCTGCAGTACACATAAAAGCATCACCTTCAATTTTTATAGTTCGCAGTAATATGAACTGACTTCCGGCAAATGCAGCATTTTCTTTTCAGGTTTATTTATCATTTTCTTCTTGGTAGAACAGAACTGTGGAACATTTCTATCCATGAAGCCTCTTAGTCAAATTATTCACTGATCACTCTTTAACTGGAATAGATTCCCACACATTCATATATTCAAAATATTCGAACGATAAATTGACATTATTGAACTCATCAGCAATCTGGCAATGCTGTTTTCGCTAATAGATTTTAATTCGTCTTTTAGTTCGTTGAAATTTCTTTGCAATTTTGCAACATAAGTTGTCTTCCAGTTCTTTCTCGCTACGGAAAACTGCTCCATCAAACGATCAAACCGCTGGTGAGAGCTCTGTTCATAAACTGATAGCACTTTTCTGATGCACTTTTAGTACTGTTGCAAATTGCTACTGTCCATGTTGCCCACCTGAATTAGTTGGGCTAAGGTGTCATCTGTGACAAAAGCTTTGCGCTTCTTCACATAAGCAGAAACAACTTCAGTTGAAACCTCATCCGGTAAGATAGGACACTCACAGTCACCAGTTATAACATTATGAATATTGTGATGTCACAATAAAAGTTCAATTTGTTTCTTCCATTAATTCCAGTTGGAAGCTCCCTAGATCAGGGCCGATTGGACCGAATGCTTCCAATAGGGCCCTGTGTCAGAGTGTTACAAAAATATACTGAGACTTTTTCAAAATAAAAAATCGTTTTATTTTGAATCATTTTATTTCTTTCATCATTTTTTTAGAACTTTTACTTATTTTTAAATACGTTTACTGATCTTTGTGTTGCTTTTTTTACAGCCCTTTAGTTTTATAATAATCAAATGCAGCTGTAGAAAAGAGAGAGAGGGAAAGCACATTGTTTAGTCATCTCCCTGAAGAGTTTCTTTATCCTGCCTCATGCAGCCATAAAAGCTGTGAGTGGTTTTTGCACAGAAGAAAATAATATTTAGTTCATTGCTATTTTATTTATTTGTTTGAGAAAAGTTCTAGCAATTCTCTGCATTCGCTAGTTCTTCCCTTCCTCTCTCACACACACAACTTGAAGGGACCTTATTGTCTTATTCATTTTGCTGTCGGAAATTAGCAAACTGGCCAGTCTGCCATTGGTGTATTTCGATGATAACTTCGGATTATAACAGGACATTTTCGAAGATGAACCCTAATAGATTTATGGCCGGAGAAACCTTTGAATTCTTATTGATCCTTTATTTGTAACTTTTTTCAAGGTTAAGACAGAGGATTAGAAATAAGTATTCCCGTTTCAGTCCAGAAAGGGACTTGAAACTGAAAAAAAAAATTCCACATAAGTATATACCGACTTCTACATTACAACTACTTTTAAAAAGGCGCATTCAATCATCATCATTATTATTTTTATTACTTTGTAACTTAGCTAATTTGAACATTTTTTTTT
>JAPMOR010043365.1:0-10126 GCA_026543865.1 Argiope aurantia
GTTATTAACTTCGCACGTATTCTACCATTTTGAATGATTGTATATGAGAATAGGAGTACTATAAAAGAGAACAGATAAAAAAAAACGTTATAAAAAATTAAATTTAGTAATTTATTGAATCAACAAAATATTTTTTAAATAATGACTTTTTACGATAAATGTTAAGAATTAATTTTTTTTCCAACAATCAGTTTCTGCTAACATTTTCAAATTTAAAACGTAATTATTTGATTTTTTTAAATTTTAAATACAAACTATGCAAATAGGTTTTTTTTTCATTTATTTTGCAATAATGATTCATTTACTCAATTTCCAGATCAATTCAAAGATTGTCTCGGTTTATCCGCGGCGGAAGACAATAATCATTAAAAGGCTTAATGTTTTTTTATTTATTTAGCGACAAATAAAATTCGAAGATCAAGCATCATTAAAATAATTCTTTTAATTTATAACTTAAGAGAGTTTTTCGCCAGAAATTTTTTAGTTTCATTGTCTCTTTCTCTTAATATTTTTATTGTGTTTTTATTCCTTCATGTATTGTTTCGATTTTTATGGCTTGCCAATTCGTGATTATTATTTGTGACAATTATAGACTATATAAATGTCACCAATAAAGATAATCGTGCGAAATATTCTTTTATTTCGTTTTCATAAATTTATTTTGTATTATTTCAGTTTTCAATTTTATTGAATTCGTCATGTCGCAGTAGCACTGTGAGGTTTCGCTTGTAACATCATACCAATTTTTTTCAATGTGCCTTTATTTATAGATATATTGTTTCGATTTTTATCGTCTGCAAATCTTTAGACCATTTTATTTTAACTAATGACGATAATCGGGCGAAATAAATAATTTTTTTAATTTTATTTCTTAACTCTATTTTATATTAAAAATTGAATTTAATGAATTCGTCATGTCACAATAAACGATGTGCAGTTCCGCTATGGCCATTGTTTTTATGCGTGTCTTTATTCCCTAATGTATGTGTTGATTTTTAACACTTGCAATTCTATAAACCACATAATTGTCACGAATGAACAGAATCGTACAAAATAAATATATTTTATTTCGTTTTTCATTACTTTATTTTATATTATTTCTGCCATAATTTTATAGAATTCGTCATGTCACAGTAACCTCTGCAATTTCGCTAGGACCTTCATATCAATTTTTTAAAACGTATCTACATTTCCTGAAGTATTGCTTCTATTTTTATCATTTGCAGTTCTATAGAAACATAATTTTGAAGAATTAAGATAATCGTGAGTAATAAATATATTTTATACTACGTTTTGATAATTCTGTTTTAAATTATTGCAGCTTTTGAATTCTTCATGTCAAAAAAAGCGATGCCCAACGAGGTATAAAATTAGATTTATTGCATGAAAACAGTTAACGTAGAAACACTATATAAACAATTTAAACAAAATTATAAAAAAAATACAATAATTAATTGGGGTATATACTAAAATAGAATACTGTAGCATATGATATAAATTACATATAGTAATGTTTCATAAAAAAATTAATATTATATTATTTGTCATTTCAATCAATATTTTTCTAAGTTTTCAACTTAAATCTATACTTATAATAAAGCTCAATGTGTGTGTGTGTGTGTGTGTTGGCGCTCTACAGGCCAGACCATTCAACCTACAGCTACCAAATTTGGCACGTGTATACCTTGGAGGCCGGGAATGTGCACCTGGGGGTTATTTTTTCGAATTTTTAATTAGAATTTTATTTATTTAAAAATTAAGCGAAATTTTGACGTGTTTCTGCTATAACTGCCGAAAATATTACCGCACAAAAAAGATTTTTACATGAAGTTAAAGATAAAAAATTTATCTTTTAAATGATACTACTCTTTTAATCTTAAAATTAAATTTCTATTTTTGATGAATTTTTAAATAAATATTTTAACTATGTTTTTCAATAATTTTTTTCGTCAAAAATAAAAATGAGGATTAAGCACGTTTCGCATTCAGGAGAAAAAAATAGCTTTTTTCAAAGTGTTGCCATCACATTGATTAAAGCTCTAACTGAAAATAAATTAACTCTTTTTGGAAATGAAATCTGCAAAAATATAATTTTTGTCACGTGTCTATAGGAAATGAAACAAATATGAAATATTATTTTTTCTAAAAAATAAATTCAAGAAAAATTCTTTTATGATCTTTTACACTCTCTATATTATTAATCCAATAAATCAGTTTTATTTTAAGGCAAGTTTTGTTTAATATGAACAGGTTATCCATTCAAATCAGGGCCACACAGCTAATTTGTAAACCTTTAGTAAGACAAAGATATGTTGCGACATAAATCGTAAATATTTTATTTAAAAGTAGCAAACGATTATTTTAATAATTATAAATTTTATTTTGTAAATAGTTGTGAAATTCAGATTGGCAACAGTGATATTTTTTGAACTTTTAATTTGTTGTTTAAAAACGATGCTAGAATTTTGAATGAAAATAAGTTGATGTAAATTTGATAATATTATCTATAATGTAATAAGATTTAGTTTCATAATAAGTTTGTCTGCATTCTATTTTTGTTGACGCACGAACACAACAGATTTACTAAAATGGTTTAAATAGAAAAATGATTATATTTTATGTAACTTAATTCAATAAATGCTCTAATAAATAACGAATTTTTGATTTTACATAAAGCTTCTGCTGTCGAAATCACGAATAACAAAATGCTCTTGAAACACTAATATTTTAAATAAAAAGAGTTAATTTCCATTCAACTAAATCAATCACTTAAACTGACTGATTTATGAAAATTTGAATATCACTATTCAATAAAAAAAAGGATAATTTTAGATTTTCCATCGATCGTTTCAAAAAAAATACGCCAATCAGCGCGCAGGTTTCTAAGAATAATTGACCTAAGATTATGAAAATGTTGAGTTTTTCTAGATTTTTAACATTCAAAACTTCATAAATAAGTCTTAGTTGATCGTGGAAAATAGAAACATTCATTCATTTATTTAAAATTTGGTGTGTCCAGAATATTTCTCAGAATATGATACCTTACTGCATTAAATTTAGATTTCATAATTTTTGAAATATATTTATAGGCTGGAACAAAATATTATTATTGATTTCATTTTAATCCTTTTGAAAGCAAAACTAAAAACTGAATTTTATGCTAAATCTGAGAAATTTTTGTTGAATTATTCTTTGAGATATTACATAAATTATCAAAAATATTTTGTAGTTCACATAAGACTTAAATACCGAGATATTCTGTTTGCAATACTCATATTCAATAATAATAGTAATAAATAAATAGCAATAAAGATGATAAATAAAATAAAACGCTTGGTTTTATTAAAAAATATCTTTATATTAATTGCAATTTCATCATTTTCACTTTAAATTAAAGTTGACGTTTTACCGGAAATGACAACAAATTAGCAAAATATATAGAGCAAATTGAACGAAACGATCTAAACAACAGTATAAGTTTGGTATGACTATCAAAATGTGAAGATTAAAATTGTTTTGTTTGAGAATCTATTAAGAGACCAGTTACTTAAAATATTTAATTGAAAATTGTAGCGAGCGGTAATATTGGCGAACCGGCTGGTCGCCAAAGGCGGCTAGTTAATTATAAACAAAGGATTTTGCTCTCGCGAGTGAAATCTGTACAAACTATTTTAGTTAATGATTGTAATCAAATCCGAATACGTTAAAAATATTAAATATTACAAACTATTGATAATTGGTATATAGAAGCATTAAACAAAATCAAGATACACTTTATTAGCCAATTTATATATTAGCCAATTTATACTTCTTC
Source organism: Argiope aurantia (assembly GCA_026543865.1). Taxonomy (NCBI): domain Eukaryota; kingdom Metazoa; phylum Arthropoda; class Arachnida; order Araneae; family Araneidae; genus Argiope; species Argiope aurantia. The sequence goes on from JAPMOR010043365.1 coordinate 3,815, forward strand.
TATCAGGATCAGAACCTTTTTTGTGATAACACAAATCTTTGTGCATTTAACAAAATTTTAAAAATAATAATTTTTCAAATGGCACAATGGCTAATTAGCTTGATTTATCAACGATATAAATTATAATATTACAAATTTTTACGAAATTAAAATAAATGAAAAATAAGATAAACATATTTATCTACGCGACAGACATTCTCTCTCGGAAAAGTTTTAGAATGAAGAAATAAGTAGCTAACTTATAGTGTTTTCAGAAATATTTCTTGAAGAGATATTTTATGAAGAGACATTTCCATAATGTAACCAATAAAAATAAATAAATAATCATGCATTGCTAAATGAAATATATTATTAATCTGTAATGTTAAAAAAAGGCGTCAATTAATATTTTTTATAATTTTTATAATAATTTATAATAATTATAATTTTTCCAATTAATATTTTTTAATTTAATAATAAATGGCACACAATAATAAATTCTGGAGAAACACAACTTCCAGTCATTTGAAATAATTATTTAATCACGAAATCATGATTTTTTTATGATTTCATTTAATTCATTAAAAGATTTGAAACGATTTGCACAAAATTTGATTAGCCTTCTACATTTTTACAAAACTGAAAACTATTAATAAAATTAATTTCATTACATTAATATTTTTAAGCACATTATTACCTAATAGAATAATATATAACTTAAAATAATTTTTGAATAAATTCTTTAACTTTGGAAGGGAAAAGAAATTAATCCAGTTGTTTATGGTAAAAAAAAATTGTAATCCTAATTTCCATTGTCAATTTAAATCAGTAAGTTAATATTTAATCGAAAGATATTATTCTTGAAAAATAAAGATTCCGCATTTAATATCTTTTTGAAAATTCAAAAGAGATATGAAATTCCATTTCAGACATATTAATTAAAATTATTATTTTCAATGATGAAAATTACTTTGAAAGGTGATTTTGATTTTACCAACTAATTTAAGGAGGAACTATTTTATTTGTGAGATGATTTTCAAAAGTTTCAAAAGTTAATTTGGCATGGGAAAAATTTTCTTTCAAAAATTATCTTCTTTTATTTGAAAAAAAATTGTTTGGAATCGTTTGATGATTCTGAAAATAATGAATTAGTTTTCAGAAAGCTTTTCACTTTTAGCCTTTTCGTATTTTTCCATCTATGCATAAAAGGAAGATAAAGAAAAATTGTTAGAATGATATGATGTTTTGAATAGGAAAACACACTTTCACAATCATACTACGAGAAGAATTATTATTTCAAATTTACGATATATAAAAATATTAGAGAAGAAAAAATTGCAAAAATGAAAATGAAATCATATCTTAGTTGAGTATATAATGAAGATTCGAGACATGTAAATGTAGTGACGAACATCTGATGACGAGCGCCATCTGCTGGCCAACAGGTGTTGATGCTTGTTAGACGGAGTACAGACGAGACGTGTCTGAACGAAAGTCAAGACGTGTCAGACGAGACGGGTCTCTGAATGAAAGACGCGACGTAGGTCTGGACGAGAGCTGTGAGACGATGAATGCAGCTGACGAAACGACGAATATTGCTATGCAATGACTGCGATATTAACATGTGAATTAATCTTGCGATGTATTTGACGAAATCTGTTTAATGTCCATTTCCTTTATATTAATGCAATTGTCCGTCCTAAGTGTAATTAAATGTGCATGATTCTAAAATAGTAGTGATTCCTGAGTCCTACATAAAGGTAAAATAAATGAAAGTTGTACCCAACATTGTGAAGAATATAAAATTAGATTTTTGAATTGATTATAGATGGTATAAAGTCCATATTCCCTAACATTTCAAATCATTTTACCTAATTTATTTTTCTGTTTTTTTTCTATATTTAAGAAGAAAGCAAGGTAGAATTATTAAAAAAATATTTGTTTTGAATATACTTTTTTTACATAACATAAAGGAATTTATTGCTTCAGGATCATATATTTTAGAATCAAAATATTTCTTTTTCTAGTGGTTCGACAAAAATAAATTCAAATTTTTCAATAATGTCCATTGTGTCTTTAAAGAAAAAAATCGAATTATTTCCTCACATTTTATAGGTCATCATTTAAATTAATACTAAATAATTTATCTTCAACCAATTCATCAGTTGTGCGTAGCCAGCATTTTGCTGTCGCCATTCACATTTTCTTGGAAAGGGATCTCTAGTCTCCAGAGATACAAGTTTTCTTTAATTCTATAACCAACATGCATGGTATGCAGTGAAGTCATCTTTCCCGCACTAACCCATAACTGGACTCCGCGTTGTTCATTAACTCTTATTATAATGTGGTGTTTTGTCCTTGAATACAATCAATTCTTCAGTACCTTCAAGTTGTTTTTTTCAGCAGTAGTCTAAGTATGGATACGTGTGTATAACTGAGTTATTCTTTTTCCAATTATTCTTGTTATTTATGGAGTCATTGACTCTATGTCTCTGAAACAGCTTTTTATTTGAATAATGGAAACCTGAATAAAGAAATCTTTAAAAAATATTATAAAATATTGTATTCTTAATTTTTGTTTGTGACATTCTAACAGTTATTGGCATTAGTGTAATACCTAAACGAAGTAAATACTCATTAAAAGATTGTTTTGCCTTTTCTAATTACATTTTTCCAATATTTAATATTATAACATTTAACTTTTTTTAATATTTTTGGTAATTGCATGACTACCAGAATGTAATGTGTTTCTAAAATAAATTTCAATGTTTACAAAATAGAAAAATAACAATGGAGTCATTTTGACTCCATGTCTCTGGCCGCGTGAGTAAATTCATGTCTACAATTTCGAGTTAAATTTAGAAAGGAAACTATTGCTAAAAACTTGGTTGTTTAATTTCAGTAAAATGAACAAGCACTTCACTATGAGTTCGACGATAGAGCCACATGGTGGCTCAGAAAGAAGTTAGTGTTCTTATTCCAAAAATGGAACTGGATAAGAAAAAAATCAATGACAAAATTGTAGAGCATATACAATTTGGAAATTTGCAAAATGTGTGGAATTCTCACTCCAGTTAAGAATTTAAGAACCTTAAAGTTACAGATGGGTGAATAGTGAAAACTTTAACGGAATATACTTTTACTAATTTGAAGTATTGATGCAGTTACTCTCACAGTAAAAAATAGATATGTACAAATATTTTAATGGATGCCTGATAAGTGTTTCAAATCTTGGCAACAAATGGAAAGTTTTTGAAGTTAAAAGAATCACGGCAATTTCATATTGGGTGCCGAGTTTTGCAGATCCTTCTTCAAAATTCTACATTTTCTCAAAGGGTCATTCCTACGGTTTAACTATTCGGTATTTGCATAAATTCTGTTGTTTCTGAGAGTGCTGTCTTTGCATACGCCTCATTGGTTTTGTTGTTTGCATTCCATTTTCCTGATGCAATAATACGTCGTTATTTTCGACCTTTTCGAACTTATCCCATCGTACACCCATCAGTCGTACGATACATTGTTGCCGTAATGTATGCATATATTGACCAAGATTTTACTATCACAAAGTAGATGTTTCCGTATTGAATCCTCACATAAATAGCTTGGCTAATCATTTATGCATCAGCGTATATTCTGTAGCTTATCCGGGTGGAATGTGAAAATTGCTCCACTGGTGAATAAAATTAAACTGCTGTGATCGTGTGCCACAGCAGTTTATTATCTCTCTATGAGACGAGAGAGATAATGTAGCCGATTTTAGATGATAATGGCATACCATTCTGATGTTTGTTTCCTGTAAAGTATTTCGCGTGGATATATTTTTTGTGCTTTAATATTTTATTCTATGTGTCTTTCCATGTATATTATCTATGCCCGTTCAGATTTTAAAAATGTTTAAAGGTCCAAGAAAACTTCATTGTGTTCTTCTATAATCCACAACAGAACAGCCTTGAATTTATATGTTTGCATGTGGTTCTTTCTTTTGCCACAGAATATCCCCGCACTTGAAATCTCTAGGATTCCCTGTCCGTTGAAAGGATGTACGTGGAAAGATTTATCAAAATGAAAAAAAAATGTAAAGTTTACATACGGTACACAAAAAAAATAATGATGATAAAGGGAATGCTCGGTGGTGAGTATGTGTTGAGAAATTCTATTGAAGTTAATATTTATTTGAGAAGGCATTTTTGAGGAACAAGACGAAAATTCATTATAAGCTTGGATCTTGGGAGATCTGTTCTTCGTTGTCTTTTCGGAACCGCACAAGATTTTTATTTATGACTTTTGACATCTTATTTCCCGTATTGTTGATCCACCAGATTCGTTCGAGGTCGTGGGTGGTTTTCTTAATTTAAAAAGATGTGGTGAGAGGGCAGCTAGTGGCATAATGAAGGGGGTCATCTTCTTCACCATAGCCACATTGAGCCTTTAATATGAAATCTTTTGAAGTACGAAGAGAAAGGACCTTGGCCGGTTGTAAAGATAATATCCAGCCTGTTCCAAAATGATGAGTAACAGATATATGTGGTTCTGAGAATATGGCGTTCTACTTTCTTTAAAACTTTCTACGTTGAACTTGTATAAAAAAATTCGTTAAGATTCCATTGTATTCTTCTTTAGCCCAAGCCAGATCACACCTTTCATTTCGGGAATCCCTATATGAGTTGTTGTTTGTGGTGTCTACTTCCTTTTACAGTTTCTACACTGGAATTTGAATCTTCTTATTAAAAAAATGAATAAATGCAGACTAATGAATTAGTTTTAAGTTACAGATGTTTAATTGAAATGTATTAAAATATTTCCAAAGTAAAAAAGTCATTTCTCTGACTATTAAATACCAACACTTTAATTTCCAAAAAATTTATACTGTGTAAAAAAAATCACAAACCAAGAAAAATGATTGTTATAAACCATATATAAGAAAAGTTTCAGTGGTAAATATCGATCTTAATTTACAATTCAGTCATCATCTGATAAGGAAAAACAAACACTAACCAGATACAGCTGAAAATTCGATTTCAAAGCTCTTAATTTTGCATATGAAAGTTCGCCATTTCAGAATTCCGTGAATATAAACTTTTCCAAGCCTCATGAAAATACTGACTTTTTTTTGAAATTCTCGTTTTGAAAATAATTAACCAATACCTTTTTACTTCTTCTTTGTCTCAGTTGTGAAGACCGCGGTGGCCTGGTGGTAAGGTCTCGGCTTATGAGCCGTAGGGTTTCAGGTACGAGACCCGATTCCACCAAAGAACCGTTGTGAAAAGGGGTCTGTTGCACGTTAAATCCGTCAGGCCAAACGTCCTCCCGCTGATGTGGTGCAGCTCATGTATCGTCCTCGTCATCTGACCGCGGTTCAAAATTACAAGGTCCGTCCCAAAATAGCCCTAGTGTTGCTTTACAACAGGACGTTAATATAACTAAACTAAATTGGCCCCAGTTGTGGTGATTCTGACCTATTCTGTCGAACTTTCCAAATTGTTCTAAAATATGAATAACATAATAATTTCTCTCTTTTTTAAAAAATAATGAATACAATTGATGTATATTGATTAACTTAACTCTATCAATATGAAAAGGTTGCGAACGCTTGTTCAACGAAGTTAGGAAGCGTACCCGAATAACCAGGATGTTATCTCCAAATGCATTTCCTTTTCGTTAAATGTAAATTGATTGAATACCCGCGGTGCGTGCTTGGTTCGTTAGAGATGCTCGGCTAAATTAGTTTGGTGAGATTGGAAATCCAATTAACTTTCTAAAATACTTTTTTAAAGGTCACTCAAAGGATTCTTGTGCATTTGCTACTGAACAAATAAAACAGTTATGAGCAAAGTGGAAACCTCATTTGTATATAATTACTTAAGTGAATGGGCTTTCATTGCGATTTTTAACATGGATGGGGGTATTTATTACATTTAAAAAAGAAATTCAGGGGTTCTAATTTCTGAGTATATGAAATAAATTATCTTAAGAATGATAAGATTAATCTACAGAATGTCTCAGGACTGAATTCTAAATTTTACATCAAAAGCATTTGAATTTTATAGTTATTTAATTAAACTTATAATGCCTTTATATTATACCAATAGTTTTATTTGTTATTCATAAATGTCTAGAAGCGTTATCAACTAATTATTATTATTTATAGCAAAGAAAATTACCAAAGTATATTTTCCAAAAAATATAACGGCTGACCAAGGCATTATTGATATGTGAAAAGCATTTTGGGAAAATTCCTTTTAAAGTAACCGGGTAAAGTATTCAGATTCAATAACAGTTGAGCTAATACTAAAATTCACTCGTATACTCAAGAGTCTCAGAGAAATTTACTCA
>JAPMOR010043372.1:0-39988 GCA_026543865.1 Argiope aurantia
CATTATAAAATTTATCTTGGAATGTGTATAGTATTTTTATACTCCGCAATAAATTTTTAAAGTATACAATATTGCAAATAATAAACATTAATAAATAGCTGGCATGTGGATTAGAAAATATGAATAGGCTTTGATATATGTAGATAGGATATTTTTAATGATGATACGAGTTTAATTATATTAAAGCACAATTTCGGAGAAATATGAATTAACTCCAATTCAAAAATTAAGATGAATATAATTTTGAACTTTAATCAGATGAAATAGATGGCAAATGAACTTACACCACCTCTTTAGATTTCCACACTATGCAATTAAGAGGACATTTAGCTACTATGAATTTAACATTTAATTTTACCATAAGTGGTCAAATAACCATTTTCCATTGGTAGTTCTAATGTATTGGTGAAATATCAATATACTTAGTGTTAACATGTACCAGATCCACTAACATGATGATTCTTCAATTGAATCAAATTTTGAAATTCGCCACATTAGGTTGGATAGTTGGAAATATGGTGAATTCTTTTTGCCAGCCATTTTGCCGGAATGAGACTAAATAATAATATATACAATAACTTCCAAATTGCTTCATTCTGCTTCAATTATAATTTTAAAACTAAAACACTTAATTTTTGATGAAAATAAAAGTACTGGTTTGGATCTAAATTATTTAACATAAAATATTTATAAATATTAGCTGAAAATAGCTTTGGGGGAATAGAATTATACAAATCTTTCTTAAGCCTGGAAAGAGCAAAAGCTGTAAACTCTCGTTAAGTTATTCTAGTTTGATCTGATCCACGATAGCAAAATGATAAACTAGCCATCATGATATTTTAAGCAAAATAAGCAGTATCACTGAACTGGAATGGGCAGAAGTGGTAAGTTTGAAATCACCTAAATGATATTTTGTATAGATATTCAACAACATTGTATTCTTCAAAGACCAGTTATTTGAGGGCAGAGAGATGCATATTGCACTTTTCAAAAATTTGTTGGATGCAAAGAAAAATAAAAACACTTTTTGTCTTGGAAATAAATTTAATAAAAATGGATATTTACAGATAGATGCATTTTGTGGACATAACACAACTTGTACTGAAATCCAAAAGTCACTGATTGATGATTTATATACAGTGAATTCATGATTTATCCCTGATACATTCCGGCTCCTAGCAGTAGATTCCTTCTAGTGAAATGAGTTGTGAACACAGGTGTGGCTTTTGTTCTAAAAGTTCCTAGGAGATATGTATCTGAATTCATTCTGAAAAAAAAAATTATAATTATTAAAGGCATACAGGAATTTTCAAGTATAAAATCACATTCTATACAAATACACAGGAAGAAGATTTTTATCATAAAAGCCTTTAACCTTCTGACACCCAATGCGGCCAAGATGGCTGGACATTCAGACATTCACAGAATGGCTGAAATGCCACCTGTTTATTTTCTTCCCATTTTTTTTAGAAAGGTCGTAAAACGGCGTGGGGCGATTTTAGCTTTTTAATAGTGGTTGCTTCCGTTCCCAGTGTCACTGTTGATTAGTGTCTCCAGAAAGTGTTTGAGGGTAGATGCTTAATTTACAGTACGCGTTCTGCTACTAAAATTTCTTGCTAAAATGCTGGGATATCGGAAAGTTTTAACTCAAGAAGAAATGAATAAAATACTCTTTGAAGATACGGATGAATCTGATTTGATATAAGTGACGAGGAAGATGCTGGATTTGATACTTCAAACTCTTTTCAAGAAAATATTTCTATTTTGTTAACGAATACAATATTGAAATTTCTGAAAACAGATAATTCAGGACAGATAATTGAATTGGAAATCAAATTTAATAGAAAATAAAATTATTTCCAAGCCGAAATTTGACTAACTCTCAGGCCCAATCCATAATTTACAAATATCGGAAAGTACATAAAAATAATAAATTAAAAAATAAATGAATTAAAATGCTTATTGTTTCAGAAATTATTGTTAAAATAAAATTAATTATTTTTCAATGATCAATCTCTCCCATACCAGTTCTTGAAGCAGTTTTAATTATAAAATAACAAATTATATATTCCTTCTTTAAAAAATTTTGCAAATTGTTTGGAAATTGGCTGATATTATATCTTTCGTGCAGTGATTAAATCAAAGAACATAATTGAAAAAAATGCTAGTAAACATTCTCTTTGGTTCGGAATTTGATTGCTGTATTCATAAAATCGGATATTTTTTTATAGTATTCCTATTTTGGTATTGAACAGCTATTGTGGATATGCAGAGTCATTTGGAAAGGAAAGTAGAGGTTTCAGTTTGGATAGTTTTGGCAGTATATCTGCAAAATTTTAATTGGTGCATATTGATCAGAAAAATATTTTTTTCATAAAATATTATTTGCCTTGTGTTACTATTCTGTCATTTTAAATTAATAAATTTTAGTAAATTTTGAAAATTTACATTGTTAATGAAGTTATTTCTTAAATATGAATCTACATATATCTACAAGTTTGCAGCATTAGAACATTATTCTCTTTATATTCTAATAAATAAATGGAAGCAATTGCTTTTGGAATTAGTTAATACACAATTAAAATTTATAAGAATTTTTAAGTACTTACAGTGAGTTATTTATATCAGTAACTCTTAAAATAAAGGGAAAAGAAGAAAAAAAGAGAAATCTTGAATGATTAAATGCAACAAAGCAACTGATGCAACAATGATTTTAATGAATATGCAAATATACTATTTCAATGTTATATTTTAACATCAAATGTGTCTTTCCATAATAAACTATTATGGAACTATCTGGAAAATCTTTAGGTGAAATTATAAAGCATTATTAAATTTTGTACACAACTCCTTATTCTTCAGCAGTAATTTGACTACAGGAACAGGGTGATACAAATACTCTCCCCACGCTGCAAATGAACTCTTGACCGCAAGAAGGTGGAAGGAAATGCTTATCTCCTATTCTTTATACTTTCGGTCGTTTTGAATTTTAAAGGAACTGCATTTCAAAGAACAAAGGAATTCAGAGTGTTAAATATATTGTTTCACTCTAATCATAGCTCAGTAGCAGATCCAATTCAATTCATTACACAGATTTTAATCCAGACAGCTCATGATTGGTTTAAAAAAAATTAAATACAAAATTTAATAACTTGGGCAGTTTTGGCTCCAAAAGCATGGAATTTAGTACCACTATTATTATTTTGTTTAAAATGTTAGTGGGCCCAGAATAATTTATTAAATAAGATTAATAGGATTAAAGCATTGTACAAAAATTTTGACAACATTATTCTCTAGAAGTATATTTATTGACCAAAACAACACAAAATATTTTTTAAGTCATTTTAAAACACTTTTTACACTTGGAAATATATGCCTATCTCTAAGACTTTCTTAATTAGCTACTGGATCGCAATTAGAATAGACACTATATATTTATATCTAAATTTTATATTAACCTATTGATGTGAAAGTGAAGAAAAGATACAGAGGTAAAGACTATGAAAAAGAAATACTTTTACATGTCTCCAAAAACTGAAATGAAGATTTAAAATCTCTATAATGACAAATTTCAATGCAATTTCACATAAATAATCAGTTTGTAGTATTAAATCAGTCTAATAATATTTATACCACATTGAAAGAAAAATATTCATTTATTTTCATGTAGTAAATAGGATAAAATTATATATGTTCTGTCACCAGCTTTTATCTCATACAATACCATAATAATAATTCAGCTACTCAAATAGCTTTTCACTGATGACAAAAGCAACTTCAGATGCTTGGCAAGCTTCAAAAGGAGTAAGGATTCAATGATCAATGCTATTGGAGAACTAAAGATTAATTTCTGCTTGACTTCTAATTTTGCTTATTTTGAAGTGACAGAGGATGTCTAGAATATATCTTGGATTACTTACACTTTCTTGACAGAGATATTGTTATAATAGAAATTATAAGATAGTTCAAAATAGGGGAGTCCAATTCATATTTCTTGATTTCAAACTTTTGTGCAGGGGTGAGGTTTAAGAAAAACTTTTGGATGTCAATTAAAATTAGAAATGAACAATCAAGAAATTATGGCAACTTGCTCCCAAAGTACAAGGATCTAATCAATCAATTTATTGTAGAATTTATTTTCAAAATTTAAATAATTCGCTTTAAAGTTCTCCAGCTTGCTAATACAAAAATATACAAATAAAAAAACATGAATTCATAAGGCAAAAAAAAAAAAAAAAAAAAAAAAAGATGATACAAATGTTCAAGGAAAATTGTAGGCGTGGGAAATTCTTTGGGACAATAATATCAAAGATAAAGAAATCCAATGATTCAAAGTGAATATGCAGGTAAATGCAATAACAATAAGAAAATCTTGAGAAACAATATGGGCAAATTAGCCAAAACAAACAATTTACAATAGTCAATTTACAAAATCAACAAGTCCACTAATAGTAAGAGAATATAATTTCAACTATGTATTCTATTTACATATATCATGAAAGACAAATAATTATCAGCTCATCATTAATTCTAAAGGCATCACTACATCAGAATGAACAGCTATGGTGAATCAATCCTAATTGGCCTCTGCTACAGCGTGTCTCGATATACAATTAAAAAATGTTAAAAATTTGAAATACTTACTTTACATTAGGAGCATGCGATAGATTCAAATCTTCTAGATCTATTTCATCTATCAATTTTGTAAAATCCCACAATTTTATGCAGTTGTCTAATCCCCCTAAAATTTGGTAACAAAATATTTAAATAAATCTAAAGCACAGTTTTTAAATATTAATATAAATACTATTTTACTAACTGGATATTTGGATATAGCATATCCAAATTTTATTTAGAAGGGAACGACAGTAACAAATAGTGTGAAAAAAGAAGCACAAAAATGATTTCTTTATATATCAGAAAATAAACACATAATTCATCATTTCGCTTCCCAAAATATATGCAACAGAGAATTAAACACTACAAATATATACTGAAGGCTACAATACAATTTTAAATGGAATAAGCTAATGATTTATAGATAAATTTTTAGTATAAAATAGATGCAAATTTTCTTACTAAGCAATGTAATATTAAAAATGAAATAAGAAATCAGATTGTGCTCCTCTAATTCAAAACAAACTAATGAATTAATTGTACTCTCAAAACATTGCAAAATCAAATGTTTTAATGGACAAACACTTTTCATTCTTTTATATTAGAAATTATAATTAAAAATTACATCGCTTAGAACATATAAGGATTACTTTAAAATGAATTCCTTCTCAAAGTAAATAAGAGAATTTTTAAGATTAATTTGGAAATTAATTAATTAAATGTACTTTAATCATTATTAATGAAGAAAAGAGAACTTGATAATCATTAATGAAGACAAAATTCTAACTATCAGAAAAAGCATCAAAAAATATCTAAACATTATAAACAGCAATTTGATCACCTAACTTAATTTTATTATTTTAAGTTAAAATTGAAAACTTTACTTCAACATGCATATAAATTACCTTAATTAATCTTTGAGATGCACAATATTTTTTTCATGCATCTTTTTGTAAATTCAGAATGAATGGAGCTAAACGCTCATTGCATTTGATAGATTTGTAAATATATAACTAATTCTAAAAATTTTTTTCACTCTTCATAACTTATTCATTTCAGAATGCATAAGTTATTTCAAACATTTTTCACATTGAAATTATTACTGCACTATTTTCTAGGAATGTGAGGGATGCTCATCTTTCAGTCTGCAAAATTTTGTAAGTACTTTTTTAGAATACTAATTTTGACAATGATATCAGAATTAAGCAGATCAATCACTGCCTTTATTATTGCAATTTTAAGGAGAAATAGCATAATGAGTAATGAATATCAGAGTGGCTGAGTGTTAGAAAGATATTCTTTCAATAAATTATCCCTTCATTTGCTTATTGTAATAAATACAAAAGGAACAAATATATTTCTTCCAAAACAACTTATTTCATATTGGTTATACTAAAAACAAAATATTATAGAAAATAATACAAAATTTTTTCACAAACATTTACAAATAAATAATGAATTCTAATACCAACAAATAAATTATATATATTTTAAGCAAATAACAAAGAATTTTTTTTCTGCCTTTTACTCACCAATATCAGAGTAGCTATTATAAAACTTATTTGTTACTAATAAGTTATTCTATCACATTAAATGTGCTGAACTGATAAATTATAGACACAGTGACTAATTAGTATGATTTCAGTATTCAATATATTTAAAGGAAACATTATGTTGATTGTCAGATAAGATGAATGTAATAAACAGTTATTTTGTGGCAGAAAAGGTTTAAAAAAAAATCCCAACATAAGAATTTTATTGCTTTTTTCAAAAGGATATTGAATTTTTATTTCAAAAAATGATTATCAGAATGATAATCTCAGTCAGTGGATTGGTCATAGAAATGCTAAAAAGAGTAAGTGTAGGCCAGGTAGGAAAACCATTATTCTTGGAATTGAAAGATCTTGTATATTCAATGCATGGTCAATACAAAAGGAAAGTATTTAGTTGTTTGTAAAGGCAATATCTGAGCATTTGCCCTAATAAAGATCATGAGTCAGGCATTCATCAGAAAAATCAAAGCATTAGAAGAATGCCTCAATAAATTCCTTCAACAATGATTAAGTGTGGTGGTTGTACATATGAATATATGCAAAGTGTGCATGAAAAAATAATTCCCTTAAAATTAAACTGTAATATGCATCTTTTAAAGCAAAAATCATACAAGGCCAGTTTTTTTTTTTTTTTTTTGTGAAACACAGTAATAATATAATAAATAATCATACCTGATGCTAAAATAGTCCCTTCTCGACTAAAGCTCAATGTATAAATAGTATCAGTATGACTGGCAAGTTCTGCTAGAAGATGACCATATGCAACATCCCAGATGAGAATTTTTTTATCAGAACCTGAAGAGAAAAGGATGAGCACATAAATTACAGTATGTCAATTTTTAAAAGAATTAATTCAAATAGATTAAACAGTTATAATTTTAAAATGATATGAAAAAAGAAATGATCTTTGGGATTTACTCATATATATTTAAAAAAAAATCATAACTAACCAGCAGAAGCAAGGAATCGTCCACATGTTGAAAATGCCAAACTATAAACTGTTCCCTGAAATGGAAAGAAAGAAAATTTCTAATTTCCAATAAACATCACACAAGGAATAATTTCTTGTTGATGCACAATGAGCAGAAAAAAACATACTGAAGAAAGATTATATAATATATATATATATATATATATATATATATATATATATATATATACACACAGAATTAAACATAATATTTAATTTATAATGATTAAAATCAAAATACTTGCAGTTATGCTTCATTCATTAAAAACATTTACCTCTCCCTAGCAAATAGTGACAAAAAAATCCAAAGATATATTTATTTTTTTATCCAAATGTTGTTAATTTTTAAAAATTCAGAAACAATACTTGCTTTGAAAGATATCTTTTTACAAAGAAATTAAATAACTATAAATTAGAAGAATAAACATTAGAATCATTATAATAAAATAATCTTGCTTGGGATTTATGGGAAGATAATTCAAATTCCAATAAAAATGAAACTGCATTTTACTTTTGTACTGCCCAGTTTATTTCATATGTAATGTTCCAAACATGATTATATATATATATATATATATATATATATATATCTTTATATTTCAAACATGATTATATATATATATATATATATAATATATGATATTAGACTGTAGCTAGTAAAGAAAATCTAAACAGTTTCGAATATGCATCATTAAAAGATAAGATCTTTCCTATAGTTCAATCATTTTAAGAAATTTATGATAATCTAAAAAGGGAATAAAAAAAAAAAGGATTTCATTTACTTTCAAAATATTAAAATATTAAAAAAAAAAAAAAAAAGCCTTGTATTTTTAATAAGATCACTGAGTGACGAATAACAAAAATTAAAAAAAAAATCCCGCTCAAAGAAACAAGAGTTATAAAATACAGAATTGAAAAAAATCTGGGTTATTTCTCCCTTTCTTTTTTTTGAAAGTTGCATATGCAAATAAAAAATCTATTTTCATCTTCCGTATTGAAATTTAACTATGTGTTTAATATACAAAGCAAAAGGAAGAATACAAGATTCAAAGTAAATAAATTTGATAAAATATATAAAAATTAATTACCTTATGCCCTGTCATAAATCTGACACAGCTGCCAGACAAAATGTCCCATAGCCTGATTGTACGATCACTTGAGCCTGTAGCAATGTAATTACAATTTGGATGGAATTGGACACACTGAAAAAAAAAAAAAAAAAAAAAGACAAAAATTTTAAAATTTAATAAAAAAAAAAAAAAAAAACAAAAAAATGTGAATCATCTTTAAATGAAAAAAAAAAAAACTATGTAAGATAAATATAAATAACTAAATTCCAAGCACTTTTTCTAAATCATGAACATATAATTATACATTTTAATTTCAAAAGAAGAAAAGTTTTTTTAAAAGAATCTGCAAGGCAAACAAAAATAATAAAATTCATTTATTATATACTAGCCGCTTTTGGCGACTAGCCGGTTCGCCAATCTTAATGTTCGTTAAAATTTTAATAATTAAATATTTTATGCAATTCTTGCTTTAATAGCTTCTTCATCAAAATATTTTAAAATTTCAAATTTTGATAGTCATATAATTCATTCATAATATTATAAAGGCCTTCAGTCATAACATAATATGTATCTCTCTAAATTTCTGTTAGCTCCCTTAGAATTTATTCCTTAAATTAAAGTGGAAAGGATTAATCTGCAATTAATATAATATTTTTTACTGAAACAAAGCCTTTTTTTATAACATGATTACTGATAACAGTCACTGAGCGTTTAAACTTTATGGGCACTAAAGAATATCTTTCTTAATTTATGTAATATCCCAAGAATTTCAGCAAAATTTTCTCAGATTCATCATGAAACAGATAGATTAATTAACAATGTTTAATTTTAAATGCATCAACTAAGAAAATAAAATGAATCATTTAAAATAATCGGTTGAAAACAGGTTTAAAAAAACTACTTAAAAAAAACGATGTACTTAAAACTATAAGCATATACAAAAAATATATAACTAACATAAATACAATTTAATTACAAAAGCATGCAACTAGCCTAAAAATAATTTAAATCAAGAATCATCTGTTGATAATATTGTCAACAATCAGAACACAATGCGCATGCGTGAATTTTCAACGCCAGTTACGATAACACAAATGCGTGAATTTTTCTACGCCAGTTGGGGTAACGCTATGCAGATTAGACATTTTTAATTTCCTTTATTCTGTGTTATTTAAATTCAAAAGTACTTCAGAATGAATCTGAAAGATCGATTAATTAACAGTGTCTAATTTTAAATGCATCAATCATTAAGAAGATAAACAGAATCGTTTGAAATAATCGGTCGAAAAAACTTAAGCCTAGCCTCATTAGCGTGGGAAAAAAAACTGAAGCCTTACTCATTTGGGGTGGGGAAAATGGAAGATTTTTTGGCGGGAAAGTTAGTTTTTAATTAATAATTAAAATTCTAATTAAAAATTCAAAAAAAAAGGGACCCCAGGTACACATTCCCGACCTTTAAGGTATACATGTACCAAATTTGGTAACTGTAGGTCAAATGACCTGGCCAACCCCCCCCCCCACACACACATTGAACTTTATTTATTAGATTTTTATTCTTTTTATTTTCTACTTTTTTTATCTACTTTTAATCTTATTTTAAAATTGGACAACTTCTTATCCATGGAGCTTAGATAAGAAAAGGAGATTTATACATTTAAAAAGCAATAATTTAACAAAATTTATTAAACAAAAAAACTATTGTTTGTGAAATTGATACCAATATTTGTTTATTCTACTTTTAAATTTTTTGTTAAGAAATATAATAAAGAAAAAAAAACACAACTTCATAAACAAATAAGGATAGAAAGAGTATGTTGCAAAAGCTAACAAAAATGAATCCAAAAAGTAAAAAAAATATGTAAATTATTATAATAAATGTCCAACCTAGTGACAATCATACAATTCTAATAGAAAAAATGATATATAAAGGGCTTAAAAAATTTAGCTCTATTTTGTTTGACTTAACAAATTGAAGGGAAAAAAAAATTATATTTTTGTACAACCATCCTCTTTTGTCCTATTAGTATTTTAACAAAATATTTGACACACACCAAAATTTTGAGCAAAAACAATTCACTTTTATGTGTTGAAAATTGATTGAGTCATGAAATTTGAATTTTATTTCATTAAAATCAACTTTAAGCCAATCAAAACAAAAAAATGCTTGAACTAACTGTTTATTCAAGTGTTGCTCAATGATTGGCAGACCTCACTTCAAATGACTATTGGATCTAGCAATATTTAAAGCTTAATAACTTCACCAGTTTTAGTTGCAGAAGAGTGGAATTGTTTTTGTTGAAAATATTAGTGTATCAAGAATATTTTATGAAGCATAATTAAAAGAGAGGACTGTTTAAAACTTTAGAAATACCTTTATTAACTCAAATATAAAATTTTTTTTTACATTATTTAGAACATTTTATATCTGCTCTTATCTAATAATTATTGGGTGGCAATTGATTCCGAATTATATACATTATTCTAAGCACATAAGTTTAAATTATTTATGCAAAGTACTCAAAAATGATTAATAACTTAAGTTTCACAAGAAACATGTTTTTAAAAAACAGGATTTAGAAACAAAAAGAATGATCTTACATCTACATCAGAAACATGTCCAGAAAATAACCTCACAGGCTGATGGTAATCTGTTGCCCATAGACGAACTGCTTTATCATGACCACATGATGCAAAATAATATCCATATGGACTGCAAAAATAAATGTTAATGTATTATTAAACAGCCAGGAAAATATAAAACTTGAATTTCAACTAAATGCTTAGAAGTGGTATGTTAACATTAAAACTGCCAAGAGCAATAAAATTAGTGTTTTCCCATAGGGGTGAAATACTAATAAATTTCATGTTATGTTTGTTTAAAAAGTTTTTTAAAAAGTAAAAAAAATATTACTCAAATTTTTCTTTGATCATGAAACAGGCTGAGAAAAAGATTAACAAATAAAACAAACTGTGGGAAAATGCATGTTGACTCCTTACCTGAATTTGACATCCCACACAGGAAAACAATGCCCTTTATAACAAACTACATTTGTCCAAGTTTGTAAGCTCCATAATCGAACTGTTAAAAAAAAAGCACTTTTATTGTAATATTCATACAAAATGAATTTTTTTTTCATGTGGACAAATTATACTATTTCTGTATGGCATTCATTATTAACTTTCAAAAAAATTAATAATTAAAAAAGTCATTCCATTATTACAATATCAATTTGTGATTTAATACACTATTTATTAAAATTCAATGAATTAAACCAATATTCTTAAGCCTGAAGAAATAGCAAGGAAAATATAATGCACAATAAACCTCTAAATAAGTAAATTTTTACCAAACAACAAATGATGAAGGCAAATTCATGACTTCATTTTTCTCAATTATTATTGACTTTGAAACAAATTAATTTCAAAATTACTAGAGTAATTTAGAAAATATCAGTGAAGTTTTAATTATAACTAAAATAATATTTAAAATCTGAAGTTTATATAAAATATATAAACAAAACATACTGTTTACATATGCTAATTGTTAGATATCTACCTACAAGCTTTCAAGTACATATCAATAACTTAAAAAAAAAAAAAAAAGATTTTTTTTTTTTTTTGTCATTTTCCTTCATATAAAAATACATTACAAACATCTACAACTTTTTCAGAAAATTGAATATTTTCTCTTTATTTACTTCATATATGAAAAATAAAAAAAAAGTCTACAAACATGACAATGAACTAAAATTAATCCTTCATGAGCATGAATTTTCTGAATCCGATTTTGCTCAAATGTATCTGAATTATTCTTTTAATTTACTCAATAAAAATTTATTTATATTTTGTATAATGCAGATATTCAATCAAGTTGTATAGAAAAAAAAAAGGAATGCATAAACTGCAAAAGTTATATGTGGAGCAAGATGTTAAAGTAATGGAGATGCAGAAATCACATAATGATGATCAAGAAATGAGAAAGAATGAGATGTTCTTCTAACACCAATTGACAGTGAAAACAGTGATAGTGAAGAAGACATAGTATTTTTAATTTATAAGAAATTAAATGAATTATTTAAAAAAAAGACATAGGAACAGACTAATTTTGAAATGGATGTTGATAAAAAAGGATAATTCATGAGAAGGAATGATTTTTTTTAAAAACCGGATCTGCTTTAAAGATTTTTTTTTCAAAAATAATTAATGTTACAAAAATCAATTTGGTTAGAAATACCATGGATCAATAGTATAAGCCACACATTTAACAAGGACTTCCTAGATTCAAGTTTACAAGTTTCTTCTTCTGTCTCTCTCCTCCCATTTAAGAAGTTATTTTATTAGAATTTTCTATTCTGCTTTATATTTCGAAAAACTTTTCATGGATGAGTAGTGCATACATAATTTACATTAACAAATATATTGCATATTGAGAATATAAAGAACCTGTGGAATCCTCTGAGCAAGACAACAATAAATTCTTATCTGGACTGAAACTGGTGGAATACACTGGACCACTATGACCAATGAGCGTTCTCATATCGGTAGCATTTTTTTCATCCATCATTCGATACAGTACATCATCTGGAAAAAAACAACAAAAAACACCATTATTATTCAAATTCTAATAAAACAAATCTTATATGATATGCAGAACAGAACACCGTCTCATACCCCCATATCCATAACCATTCTGGTCACTGAACAGTTTGGTAGGCAAGTTATGGGAATTTAGTTTAAATACCAACATATTTACAGTAGAAAAAAAAAAAACAAAAACAAAAATAACTATGCACAGAATTTACAAGCATATATTGAGATGAAACCATTTACAAAGATTTTCAACATTGAAAAATTATTTGGAATTATAATATGCAGAAAGATAAAAGGTATGAAAATATACATGAATTCTGTGTTCATTTATTATCATGACACAGTAGATGAGGATCCAGTTATAAAAATCAAATGGAAAATAATTTCGTTAATGGAAACAAACAGAAAACACTTTGATTGATTGATATTTATGTATTAAAATGTATGATAAGAGAGTGTTGTGTTTATTACCCCCTTCAGTCTTTACAAGTATATGATATGCAAACAACTTGACATTTATCAATGGATTTTTTTTGAAACATCAGCTTTAAAGTTTAAAATTTTTCAGAAGATTGTATCATGATTATAAACAGCTAGTTTTGAAAGTTATTCATAAAATTTGATCAGTCAATTTCTTAGCTTTATAAAAGCAATATTTTTAACAAATACAACTGTAAATTAAATGTGAAGAAAAGTAGTACTGCATTCAGATAATCGCTTGCATATCTGAATATGAGAAAATGTAGCAAAACATGTAATATTTTTTTTCTAATTCCTTCAAGAAAAGATATGAAAGCAGCAAAGTACATTAAATTTTTTTAATGAGAGAATGGAGTATTTATTCTGGAAACAAAAATTACAATAAAAAAAATCCAAAAATCCTTTTTCAAATATTAAAATTAAAATTTTTTTTTTATATCCATTCTTAGAATTAACAACTTTAACATTTGGGAACAACATTTATAAAAAAATATATATGATAATCCTAAAGGGGTGGGGGAAGAAATATTCCATTATTTTATAAGCGATGAATGGTTTAAAGGCAAATTTAGTTTTTGATGCTAGATGCTTTAATCATCAATTTGTTAAAAAAAAATATCCATAATATTTACCAGCTTCTTTGTCCACATGTTCCAGTTCCGATGCTGGTTTCATTGCTTTTAGTTTATTACTGTTTAAACTCCAAATCCTTACTAGTGAATCGGATGCACCAGCACTTAATAGACTGGAGTCTTCACAAACATCAGCACAAGTTACCCTGCAATATATAATTAAAATTAAGAGCTGTAATTCAATTTTTTTTATAGAGCATGTTCTCTTCCCTACCTACAAATAAAAGAAAGTGCATTACAGTAAAGAAAATATTTGTATTCAAGATTAAAACTTCTCTCACTCCCCTTTTTTATTGATGCCATTTTAAAACAAAAACAAAAAAGCAATGCAATATTTATAATGTAACTCATAATTTGTATCGACATTTTATAACAAAGAAATTCAAATGTATGCACAATCGTCAAAATAACTTTTCTTCAAACAAATCTTCAATAAACTTGAAGTAACAACACTGAAAATATTTTAATGCAGATATTTATTACCTGGAAGAGGCAGTTAAGAATTCAAACTATTACTTAAGAACAAATTATATTAAAAAACCTTTGGTTTTACCTTAATTAGCTATACTTTATAGATTGAAATTGTTCATACATTGAAATTTAAATCAAATTATTGGTAGAAATAAATGAAAATCATTGCTAATACAATTATTAAAATAATTTATATAAATAATGAAATATAATTTTATGAATTTGTAAGTATATTGTATTTTGAATATGAAATTTGCAAGAAATTTCAAAATTCTAAATGTCATCCAAGTTTTACATTTTAAAGATTATGAATAATCAGGTTTGAAAACACCTTGATATCTTTAAAAAATTCTTTCTTCATTTGGCATGAATACATGTAAAATTAAAGTAATCTACCAAGTAAAAGAAGCTTTATATTTGCATTTTCCAGAAAAGAAAGCAAAATGCTCAATATTTTCAAACTAGTAACTTGTATAAATAAAAATATTGATTTAAAAGGAAGTAAATGTTGATAATGCTTACAGATTTATATAAATAATAATTAAATATAACTTATTTTTACCATCCCTATTTATTTTATTACTATCCCTAATATATATTTATGTTACTATATTCAATGGTTTAATCAATGCAATTAATTAGTTATTAATTATTACTAGTTATTAATAATAATTGGTTAATCTTAATGACCATAACACACACATTATATGTATATATACATAATATTGAGTGATGTTGCAAGTGTAGACAATTTTGAAGAGGATACAGTTGTCATAAATACTAAACAGTTTTTGGAAGAAATAAAGCATGTCATTTAAAAATTTTAAAAAATCGACTCCAAATTTTTAAATGATAAATTATGCCATTCAACCCATAGCATTGGAAAGCATCCAAAACTTTTATCCATCTAACAGAGAGTTCCCCATTTGGAAATGAAATAAATTGCTAGATCAGTACTTCAATGTATGGTAATGAGAAACCAACCAAAAATTTAATTTTTGGAGGTAAGGATTAAAAAAAAAAAAAGATTTTATTTTAAAAGTGAGAATGATTTAAATTTTTCTAAAAATTAGAATAAACCAGCAAAATCTAATGCTAAGTGAAGTTAGAAATACACCCTTTGGTCCCCACTATTATCAGATCCATAAATCCCAATTTCTTCTTTGATATTAAGCAACTCTGATATTTCTCTTCTTTTTTTAAATGTTTAATAACTGATTCACCAATATGCAAATAAACTTAAAACTTCATTATGGGATCATAAAAATTCATGCTTTATTTACATTTTTTTAACGATGGGTTGTAGCAAATGTCAAGGGGTTGAGTTTTACAATTCTTATAATTTTGTATTTACACTGATTCATTGTCGGTTATTGCTAATATTTCTTTTAAGCAATATTTTTTTAGACTTTGTCATTACATATTACTTCTGTTACAGGATCATTAATTGTTTCAATACTATCATAATTAGTTTTGATTTGAGTATTTGTAAACATTATCACTAGAAAAAGATTTTACTACAAGAAAACAAAACTTTTTAATGTTGTAATATATTTAAATTTAATGTGTACAACAAACAGAATTTTTTTAAAAAAAATATTAAGTACTTTTTAATGTACATGAGATTTTATATCACAATTTTCATTAATTAATCCTTGAAAATAAGACCGAGATGTTAAAAAGATAATAGGCCAGTCTAGATGGGCTCATCTTCTAGTTACACATATGAATTATTCAATTGTTTGATAATTTTTATTTATAAAAGATGTTAAAAAAATAAATTAGGTCTTCACACTGGAAAATATAAAATATTCTAATATATGACAAATATATATTGCAAGAACTTTTTTTTAAAAAAAAAATCAAAGCAACACAATATGGGAAGAAAATGATGACAGGCAATATACAACATACATTGTCAAAACTTTTTTTTCTTTTTTTCCTATTCAAAAAGAATAGGGGAGATGGTGTTATGGGATAGTGCTTAACTATGCAAATTAGTAAGTTTAAATTTTGTGAAGTTTATTTTGAAAAACAAATATTTAATCTATCTAAACTGCTTTATCTCTTTCATTAAACAATAATCTCTCTAATATTTCAATACAATACACATATAGGGTCATTTTTAAGATTTATAACAAAAATATATACCATGCATAGTAAATTTGATAAATTTTTATAAAATTCAACTCACCCTCCATGGGAATTCAAAAATGTATAGAAACAAATTGACGGAAGATTATTTGGTCCCAAGCGAGTTCTCTTCAGCCCCTCTCGTAAGGCATTTATTCTGTCTAATTTGTCAGCATCACGTCTATTAATACAATGAAAAAATGCATGGCTTTAATTGTTTTCAAAATTTTGAAACACATACTTTGATTCATATAAATCTTTTAAGTTTAGACAAGTCAACAATACACATGAAAATACATGGCCAACAAAATTATCGTAAACATACAAAGAATTTCAAAAACTTACAATTCTGGAAGTGGTATTCTGTTTGGTGGAGGAGCATTTGGATCATTTCTGCCTTTCTTAGATAAAAGTGGATCTTTTTTCTGTTTCTTTTTCTATTAAAAAACTTATCAATAAGAATAACAAAAGAAATTACACTGTATATATATTTTTTAATAAACAAATGAAAATGAACCTTGAAGTGACATGCAAAAATAAGTTTTTACAAAAATGTTTCTTTCCCAAATTGAAATATATATATATAAAAGAATTTAGGTACAGGTGAATCAACCACATGCCAACAATTAATTGCCGAAAATGTCAAGTTAATCTATGAATTAATTCATCAATAATATGTGGTTAAGCCAGAAGTTCATCAATGGCACATACCCTCCAACATGGTTACACAGAAATCAGTAACACCTCTTCCTAACATATTACATATATAGTTGTATCGACAAATTATTGAAGGATTGATATTTTCAAAGAATTTTAATTAATTAAAACAAATATGTTTAAACATTATTTAAAATTATTTGACAGGCATTTATTATTAGTAATAAATGAAATACTTTTTTTTAAAAGCACTCATACAATTTTATTGATAAAAAAAAATTAACATTATTTGTTAAATATTTACAATTTTTTTCATTAAATAACAAGCACTTTTATTTAAGTCATTACTCAGAGTAATATCAAACTCCCACATACATTTTTGTAATGAATAGAAACTAGTGTTTCGTATTCATGCTGGAACAAGATTCCATGTGTTTTTCTTTTCTTTGTAACTATGCTAAAAATTCATCTCTACCAGCATTACTGTGAGTGAAGATTCAGGAAGAGGGTATGTTCATAGTCTTCATTTTTTTAAAAAAATTTCTGTAATTTTTCATTATGTATCTGTAACTCCTAATTTCTGTAGTAACTAGGGAAATTAGATGAAAACTATTTGCAACTGCATACAATTAATACACAAGCACTGCAAATCACTTTTTAAAACTATTACTAGCATACACATTCATTTTGAATAACTGATTAAATTTCTAACACATCACTAAGCACTTAGAGCATTACGATATTACTTTATCAACATTCTAAAAACCTCCCCCCCCTCCTTTTAATTGGAAATATTCTCTCCTCAAATATTTCTACTTTCCCACTAAAGAAACAGACAAACAAATAGTCTTTTCCTTAATAGTTTTCTTTTTTCAAAATTCCATACAAGTCTATAATTTGATAATTTATTGAATGGTTTACATCTTCTTTTTTACAATCTGGAAATAATATGTTTATGTACATTTAGATAGACATCTTACTCTTGATGGATTTAGCTCAAAATTTGCCAAAGAACTATAATTTAAATAACAGCATAGATCAAATTCATAATAGTTTTATAATGTTAACATACACAAGATAATTAAGAAAATGTTTTTCACTGCAGCAAGAAATAAATGTGAAAGTACATCGAGTCCTTTGAGGATGAATATTCAGATGGTTAAAATACTGTGTATGTTTTTTTTTAAAGATATTTTCAGGGACAATTTTAATGAAGAATTTAAATGAATGTTTCTAGTTAGAATTATCAAAGAACTTTATTTAAAAAAAGAAAATAAAAAGAAAAGCCTATTAGATAATAGAAAAAGTATTACTTTGGGCTTTTCCTCCCCATCTTGACCTTCTTCATCATCATCTAATGGTATCTGAATCTCAGGCTCTTTCAACAAACCGTAATACACTTTGGCTTTATTTGCTAATTAGTGTAGTAAAAATAAATAATTAAGCTTTGGAAATTGAATCCATTTAATATACATAAAAATTTACATTTAATATACATACTTTTTTTACAACTTTCAATTCCTAAACAAATTTGATTCAGTTTAAAAATCTGATGCATTCAAGTTTTGTTTTCATATTTTCATGCAAGTCAAATATTAAATATTTAGATATTCTAACATTTTATAATAACTGAAACTAGGCATAGGTTAAAAATTGTTATTTTGACAGGCATACAGCTAATGTATCAGCCTTTTCACAATTTACAATGAGCTAATATAAACATTAAAAGAACCATTTATCAAAATTCAGTTGATTGATACTTTGATAACTCAATATCAGGTTTTAAACAAATTAGTAGAAAATCCTCAACAAGAAAATAAATAACAGATTATTTCATAAAATTCATGCTACTGAATGCTAAAACTTTTAAAACACTATTGTAATATTATATAACACTTATTTTGGCCTCTTTAGGTATTTTGTATTTAAATATTTATACTTATTTAATATTATTATATTGATTAAAGCATATGTGGATATAAATATTTTTAAAGAAATAATCGTTTTCAAAAGAGAATTTGTTTGAGAAAATTCTTTTTGGATATTAAAACTACAAATACTTTAAAATAAAAGTACATAATATTTATCAAATAATATTTTTAAGAAAAAGAAGATTATTAAAATCATATCTCTTTCTGTTATAATCTAAGTTCATTTCAGATTTTTAAAAATTATTATCTGCTTATCTATATCATAAGTATATCATTTCATTCTTTTAAGTTCAACAACAGTACATTAATCATGAAGAGAAGACACAAACTAAGGAATTTCTTTTATTTCAAAAGCCAACATTCATTGCAACAGAAGACATTAGCCTGTATCAAACTCTATTCTCTATTTAAAAAAAGAAACAAAGTGCAGACAAGACAATATTGCCTCAAAAAATATTTAAATTTATAATAAAACACAATATTTACAAAATTCCATTTTCATTTTCTTTCATAAATTTATTTCCAAAGTGTATTTTGAATGATAGAATTTAAAATAGATCCAAAATTATGCAGATTCAATTACCATGAGTTACCTTCAATACCTAAACTTTTAATGGTTAATAATTTCAACACTTAATTAGTTTATGTTTATTCACATCTACTAATCTTTATATTTAAATAAACTTATATAGCAGTTTTAAGAATACAAACAGTTTAAAAATATATTTCATATCTAACTTTGGCATTAATTTAACAAAAAAGTGAATTAAAAATCTGAAGCACTAAAGTCAAAACAATTTAAAAGTAATTATTATCACTATGATAAAGCATTTTATTAATGAAAAATATCTTTTTTATTTCCTATCCCAAGAATAAATTTAGATTTTAAAAAATATATAAATTAGGTATTGATTTCTCCCCTGTTTATACCTTTAAAAATATAAAACAAATATTTGCATACCTTGTCTTGCAGCTTCACCAATAAGTGCACCAGCAGTATTATCAATCTGTTGCTTTGTTCTTGATATCCCTTCATAAACTGTAATTGGAAAATATTATATTAATCTGCTTTGAGTTGTATAATCTTCTTTAGACAGCAATTCAGTATTAATTTACAGATGCTTTAATAATTTATTCATGACTCAAAATATTTTGCTAATTCATAAAATGCTCTCTCATGACAAACAAAACTTTTTTCTAAAATTAGAAAATTACAAATTAAAAATAAGATTGAACTAAAGTTGAAAATTTCGTAAGAAAAGATTACCAACATTTTGTAAGTTATTAATTCAATAAGGAAAATAGAATTTTTACAAATAAAATTTTACAAAGTAATAAAAATAAATAAAAACTGTGTATAAATATTGAAGAGTAAAAAAATTCTTAAGCTGAAGTCTTTGAAGTTAGAACTCTGAAAGATACTAGTATAGTTTACCCATAGCAAAATTTATATTTATTGACCTTATATTTATATTTTTCTGACTCCATTGCTACATGATTCAGCTTATGAAAGTAAATTCATTTATAGTGCTTATTTTTTTATATTTTAACCACATATTAAAAAAGTTCTAGAATAAGATCTCACCATCCAGATATAGATGTTCTTGGATAATGTTCTGAAGTACAGTATTTCTTTTATCTTGCAAATGTCTTTTTAGAAAGTTGTATGTATCTCTCGACATTCGAACTGTAAACTGTCCAGATCTGTCCAAGGGAAAGTATTTAAAGCATATATAAATTCAAAGTCATATATAAATTCAAAAAGGTGTATAATTGTAACCTAAAATAGCAAACAAACTTTTCTTCAGAATTTTTGAGTATTTTTAAATGCACATTAAATGCATAATAAATAACACTTTTCCAATATAAAAAAAGCGTATTTTCTCATGAATCATTTGAAATTTCTGGGAGAATTTTATACATACCGAAAACTATCCATCAGTTCATTTCCTTTCATATGTTCTTTTTTGGTTAAACAAGATAGCTTTTTGATATCATCTTGATAATACTCCTCTTGTTCAGGACCAAATTTTTCCATAAAATATTTTGCTGCAAAAAAAAGTTATGCATAATTATTGAAGAATACAAAAAATAAAATAACTGTACTGTAGGTTCCAAATTACTTCATTTGGATTTTTTTATCTTCTCAAATTAGCAAATAACCATATTGAATTCAAAAAAACTTAATTCACTTTATTATCATGATTATCTTTAACATTAATAATCATAATAATTTGAAGTAATAACAATGAGGGGAAAAAATGCCATCAATAATGACTCTTTCAAAATTTCATGATCCTTAATTGAAATATTTTCAAACACTAAAATCTTTCGGAATATTATAAAAGTTAAAACCGAAGCATTCATTAACTTCTTAAAAATCAAATTTATATTATATAACTTTCATAAATAACACTAACTGAAAATAATTATTTACATAAAAATAGCAAATTTTCTCAATCTTTAGCACATACTGAAGATTAATCCTTTCAAGTTGCTGTATATAAGAAAAGGTACTTGCTCCCTACCTGTTCTCATAAACATATGATAATTTTATGATATGTGCAACATATAAAATATCTTTTGTTAAGGAATTCCAAATAAATAAAAAAAATTTTAGAATGCAAGAAATTAGTTCTTATAAATTTAAGGAAGAAAAATGCATAAAGTTCCATTCCGAGATTTCATGTTAAAAGAATACATGGAAACCATGTTGGATTGACCAATAGAAGTATTTATAGTAAAAGTTTTTCAAAAATTTACAAATAAATAGTTTATTAATTATTTATTTTTGAAATTATAATAAAAATTTCTTTTTTTAAATATAATAGACAAATAAGGATAATATATTACCTTGGGCTTCATGCTCATTATAAACCAATTCTAAATACATGTGAACAAATACCGGATACAAAATCATTGACAGCTCATGCTGAAAAAAATGAATAACATCATTAAATATCAAATACTTTAACACATTAATTAAATCAAAAGATACTATTGGGATTCTAACTGTAATTGTACAATAAAGGTAAACTGCATTTATAATCATCTGGAAGTTCAACAATTATTTAAAATAAACAGATCTTGTTAATTAAAATCACAGGATCAATCTCAAAACAATTCTAAATATGAAGAAAAAAAAAAAGATTTAAACTTAGCAAACAATGGACTTTTCATAATCAGCAAGACTATATATATAACTGATATTGTTCTCATATATATACATTTTAACACAAAATCAGCAATTTGAATATTAACTAGGCAAAATTTTTTGAATGTTGTGTAACAATAATGAAACACAGTAACAAAAATATGTAAAAGAAATAAATTTTTGTGGAAATCAATAAAATGATTATTGCTATTATAACTCTATATACATTACTAAAAGATATACATACATTATTAAAAGAAATAAAATTTGTATATTGATTGCAGCTGTAATCAAACAGCAAAAAAGAAAAAAGGCATATCATGGCCAAATATGACTATGTTTACCAATGACATGCAATTAAGCTAAAAGTTTGTTAATACCATGTAGTAAAAACACAAGTACCAAAATATGATATGTCTGAATTACAGTAAATACAGTATTATAAAAATATTGAACTTTATATAAAGATGCCTTTTTTTTAAATGCAACTTACTCTGTATGTATCCAAAGCAGTGCCAATGAACTTTTTCAGACCAACATATGTATCTTCATAGATATCAGGATCTCCTTCACTAAAGTGACATAGAAATAATACTTAAATAACGAGCATGGCATATAGAGAATAATTATAAATGAACTTCATTCTAATTATATACAACAATTTTTTTTATTTTAAATCAGGAATTACCTTTTATAAGTGGATAGTACACTGCTCACATCTGACCCATTCTGAGCAGATTCTGGCAATTTACCATCATCGGTAACTTTTGTTTCTCTTCGAAGAATAGCTTCTGTCTCCTTTAAATGTAGTAAATATATAATTGAAATAAAACTTTTTCTTATTTTCTTTTTAAGTTTTAAAAACACTAACAAGCAAATTTTTAAAAAATTAAGTACACCAGTAAAATTTAAAGCTATATCTTAGATGCTGCGATAAAAAAATTGAATATTAGCCTTCTAGATGACTAATTATCTCAATCGCATTATTCACAACTTTGAAAAATAAAAACTATTAAAGGGGTAAAATACACTCGGATTCATAACAAACTATAAAATTTTTTGATTATTCTGCTCATGAAATCAAAAAAATCTATATAAATGAATTATGTACTTTGAAAATGAATAGAAAAAAAAAGTTAAGTACAGATGAAAAATAATCATTCTTTATGCAATAATAATAATCAACAATAATTTTATCATTTCATAACACCTAAAGTAAAATTCCTACTATGTAGCGAATCTTATTCTTTACAAAAATATTATTAAAATTGTATAGTTAATAAAAGGAAACGAGACATCTTTTTTATTGAATGATCAGCTGTTTCATGATAAATATTCATAATATCTTAGATAAAATTCTGATCTTATTTTAAAGCATAAATAAATATAATTGAGCTACCTCAATTCACTCAAAGTCATATTGTAAAATTGAATGATTCTCATGCCATGACAGCAATAGGCAGGAACTAAGGCTGAGTTTTATGGGCCAACAGGGGCCACAGCACAACCTCTCTCGTAGAAGGCATGTCCTGCGATTGGTAGGAAGTAATTTAACCCCACATTATTATTATACTAACTAGAATGACAAGAACCAGTCATCTTCATACAGGAAGTTTCTCATCTCCAAAACTGAGGTGCCCCTCGATGAGATGTTTCATCAGTAATTAAAAGTCAACAGTTTAATATCCCTATGTTATGCACTTGATATTTTTTACTGACCCAAAAGGATGAAAACTGCATAGATGCTAGATTATTAATTAGTTTATTTTACTAATTTAATTTGCAATCTATTGTTATATTATTCAATAAAATGATTAAGGAAAATTTAATTTGGAGCAAATAGAAATAATTATAAAAAACATTTCACTCTAGATACAAGATTCACATCTTATTTAGAAATTTTCTAAAAGTATAAAAAGTACCTGCAAATTATTTTTCTTCAAAAACTGTAAAACTGCCATTAAAGCAGTTTTATTCAAATCATTCTTCTTGTTACTTTCCTCTTCTTCAGTTTTTTCTTTTTTAATCTGTTCAACAGCCACTGGAGTTTCATTCTGAGTCTCTGGCACAGAATTCACACTTGGTGTAGAATCCATAGTTGCCACAGACTGATCGGTAGTATCCATTTCCTCCATTATTATGCTATAATAACCCATAAAGCAGATTATATACTAACAGATTCAATTTAAAACTATAAAATAAAGTTATTTCACAATGACTTTTTTTCTTCTAAACTGACAACCAATATTTACTGCTTTAAACAACTAAATAAAATGGATAATAAATATTGGTAATGAATATACAGATAAAAAGAAAGTTTATGCAAATAAATTTATTTAGAAAAAAAAATTTACAAAATTCTATTAATAATATATCATTTGGCCTGACTAAAGAATATGGCACAAATGCAAACCTATGATTTTCTAATGACAATACTATGCCAAATGTAGTAATCTTTAGTTAATATTTGGTGAGGGTTTATTTTTATTATTTTTTTTAAACATTTAGCACAATTTGGCCAACATTATTAGAAAATGTGTAACATATTCTTCAGTTTTAACTTTCATTCTGCTGTTTGACACCTCTTAGCTGTAATTATTTCACCCATTGCAATGGAAATTTTACTACTGTTGCATATACTACATTTCCCCTAGTAAATACCTTAAAAACTAATTTCTCCTTTAATGTAATATTTCCTTAATAAGAATGACTGATAATAACAAAAACATATATAAGCAAAACAGAATATTTTTTTATAGATCAAATATATTATAAACTAGGTACAAGGAGGTAGTGAGAAATTGCTACAGAAATTAAGCAATTTTTAAGCACCTTAACAAAAGCACCTTGTATATGCATATGTACGTAAATCCGAGTATTTTCTAAGCATATCATGTTTACTGTTCTCTAATAACACATAGTTTATATTTAAAATTTTTTAAATCAATCTTAAATGTATATGTTTTTAAATTTTAATATTGCTGTTTATGCACAATGCCTTTTCTAGTAAAACATATGTTTTTTCAGTCATGACAGAAACACACACACAAAAAAACTACAGAGCCAAAAAAATTAAATCAATTTTCACAAAATTAATAATAAAAATCTAAATTTTTTTTAACATTGCTTAAAATTAATAAATTTTGAGTTAATTTGGATGGATATATCATTTCTGAAAATACCAACATCGATGTAGAAGGAAAGCATGAAGCAAAATTTTGTATTATACTTTTTATATATGTAGCAACAAATAAGATTTGATACACCTGGAACAGAAAATGTAAATTTCCTCCTGCATTAACTCATATTTAGTGATCTAGAATCTTTTTTTCCCCAACCTTATAAAGCCAAGATCATTCCAGGATGGCTACCATCATAAGGTAAGTAAAACTGCCACGGAATTGACAATAAAACAATGACATGTTATAATTGAGTTTTTAGACAACTTTTTTCAATAGAAAATAAAAAATTTCGCATTTCCAAAATTTAATGAAAACCTGCTTTTTAATCTATATGCAAAAAAAAAAAAAAAAAAGTTTCTTATTTTAACTTAAAAAATTATAGAAAATTAAGATCATATATTTTATGAAGGAATGAAAATGATTTAAAAATATATCAGTTCTGGAGATAAAAGCAAAATGAAAATAAAAAATGCCAGATAATACATTTTAAAAATTTTTAACATAACACAACTGCATTAATATATAATAACACTTATAAATTGATGAATCGTATACAATGAATTGCTTTAAAATTTCTAAGTTTAAATTAAAGAATATAAAGTACAATTTTTTTTTATCATGATGATAATAGTGATAAAATCATGACTCAACAATTCAATACAGCAATGATAATTTTTTGAATTTCATTCCAATAAAAATAATTGCTGCAAATAGTGTCTTTAAGTAATTTTTAAAAAATTACTGAAAGTGGAGAAAAAAAGCATTCATTTAACAAAATTGATATAACTGAAAAGCTACTTTTTTGATCTTTAAGATAGTGAAAAAATAATTTTTTTTGCTATAATATATTTTGATGTCACAAAGGAAAATTTTATTTTTATTAATAAATTATTATTAAAAACTAATTTGCTTTTATTTTTTTTATCAAATCTGTAACTAAAATTTTGAAAAATCCATTCTTAGTGGATTTTTAATATCCAAGAAGTAACTTTTGTCAAATTTTACGTTCTTCAATTCAATGGCTTATGTTGCACATTAGTCTGTTAATCAGGACAAACTTTTACCTAAACTTTGT
This sequence comes from Argiope aurantia, assembly GCA_026543865.1. Taxonomy (NCBI): domain Eukaryota; kingdom Metazoa; phylum Arthropoda; class Arachnida; order Araneae; family Araneidae; genus Argiope; species Argiope aurantia. The sequence goes on from JAPMOR010043372.1 coordinate 26,516, forward strand.
ACAGAAATTTCATTGGGAAACAAAAATTCTATAAAAATTATAAAAAAAGGAAAAGCAAAAAAAAAAAAAAAGATTAAAATGATAGAATCTGAACAGTTTTGAAAAAACTTTTTTCCCCTTCATTTCTTCAAAAATGTTTAAAGTACCAAATGTAATAAACTTAAAAAAAAAATAAATTGAAAGCTGGTGAAATTAGTGTAACAAATAATATTTTAATAGCAGAAATTTTTTTTTAAAAATGAAAGAAATGATTATTGAAAACTCAAGGCATCAAGTAAAAATTTCATTTTAATAGGATTTTATGAAATCAACATAATTATACACTGCAAAGAATTACATCTCATTAAAGTAAAAACTCTTTAATAAGTCATTCAAAGGATTGCTCCAAAATGACTTATTAACAAAAAAAAATTTGGTAGAATGTATAACATACTAAAAAGACTTCATTGTAGAGCATTTTTAGAGCAGCTTCTCCCATGTTCGATATATCTCTTTGATATATCAAATTCATTTCACTTTATTTTTATTTTCCATTGATGAAATTAATCTGTGTATTCTTCTTTATGAACACTTAAATGGTTAAACACAGACACTTATCATGCAAAATTAAAATAAATTTATCACCATCTAAAGCACAAAAAATTCAAATATTTTCTGAATCGTAAAAAAATATGACAGTACATATTTTACACTGACCCTTTGGAATAATCATTCAAATATTTCAATAAATGGTAATGTGCACTGATTAAGAAAGTAGGAGTGGGAAGGGGTTAAAAAGTCATGGTTATTTTAATTCTTATTGATATTTTGAAATCACATCCTCGATTCTTACTCTATTGTTGGTTTTCTTTTATAATATGTCCAGTAAACAAACTTTCAATTCAATTTATCATATTCAATGTCTGTGGAATTAAAAAAGTCTTTTTGCACTTCTCAAGAAAATTAAGAACTTCATAAGGACCATTTTTCACAAATGAACACTTTTTGCGATACTATGTACCTTTATATATATTAAGTATTCAAATGTAAAAGAAAAATGAAAAGTAAAAATACCTGTGATCTCAGTTTATGTAAACTACATATGTAGAGATATATGAAAGAAATTGAATCTTTTTTTTCAAGATTCACTATCAAATACATACAAAAGTAAAAATCTCCAACTTCAATAATTCATTACTCATAACTTTTTAAAATAAAAATTTGTGCATAATCTATAAAAAAAAAAAAAAAAAAAAAAATGGAAGCTACAAAAATACCAAATGATGGCCATAGAAATCAACCTATTTGATGTGCTTCTTATATAATACTGTCGGTTTAAGTTAATTGAATAAAGATATTTTTTAAATTGCTACATTTCTGTCAATTCTAATGCAAGATTTAATTATAAAAATGCAATAATTATTAAAATCCTAAAGGACAAAAGAATATTGTATATTATAAATGATTAATCTATAATAGGATATATACTCATATCATAAGCAGAATGCCATGTTTTGAACCAATAACAAATTATCCAAGTGACCAACCAGAATAGTAATAATAGTAACTTATTCTTGAACATTACAAAGACCAAACAAAATTCAAATAGATTTAAAATATAATTGCACAATTTACCAAAATTTGAATTACTGGATTATCTTTGTAGAGAAAAGTACTCAATATCACACATTGTAATATTTCTATAATTAATGTATAAATAATAATAAAAAATGTTTAAGGAAATTAAAAAATCCCATTTTTTTGAATTATGAAGAGGAATGTATAAGGTTTATATTGCTTTAAAAATAATTCAGTACAATCTTCCATTGCTGATATTTCTTAATATTTCAAATATTTTTCTTTTTAAATTTATACACTTTTCAAAAGTTACGAGATGCATAAATATATATATCATATTTTTTTATACATGATTTGTAAATAATTTTTTAAATATATCAATTATATCAAAAATTATTAACAAGAAAAGAACAAATGTTTTCAATGTTTTTCCCTGAAAAGTAAGCAATCTATTTTAAGGAAGTGTGTAATAAGCAATTTATTTTAAACCTCCATTATGATTCATTTGTTCATTAACTTAACATTTTATTATTTTTATTCAGCAGGCCATAAAAAAGCTACAATAGATTTAAAAAGATATTTTAAAAAATTCTTCTGTACTCTTTAAGAAACTACAATCAATTACAAAGCCATTTATATTTATATTTAAAAAAAAACTAAGATAACTGAATTATTTTATCATTTTACACAAAATGGATTCTAAACAAATTATCAGTAAAATGTATATTCTGAAGTTAAAAGAAATGGAATTTTCATGATAAAAATAATTCTACAATTTATATTCTAAAGGTTTATTTTCTCTTAAATTAAAAGTACCTTTAAGAATAAACAAAACTCTTCGCCAAATATTATTTAATGTCAAAAGCTCTTAATTTTTAAAGAGAATAAGCAAAATTTCTAACATTCTACTTTATAAGTTCAAGATTCAAGCATTATTAATAACATAAAATTCATCAAATAAATTGCCATTTTGCAGAAATGCATAAATCTTCAAAGAAATAATCTATTAATGTGTAAGCGCTTGGAAGTTACAAAAAGTTTATAAAACTTATGAAATTAAAAAGTTCGGACGAAATAACTTACTTTTATTAATGCTTCCTCAATATAATGCTAAATAATGGAAATATTTACAACGGCATAATCAAAGCAAATGATTCTTTAGTATAATGATAAATATCCCAAACAAATGTAAGCATCAATTTGGATTAACACAACGTGCGTGATGCCTCCCGCAACACGAAGATATATCCTCTCTTCTCTGTGCTCGATACTGGACAACTGTGGAATTGTGAAGAGGTGGGGTAAATTAAGGCAACGTGATAGTGTATATTATCTATGACCGTAATTGTCAAAATTTTTGTACGGTTCTTGCACGACAGTAAGTAAGTTGCACATATTAACATCGTCTTAATGTAATTTTGAATGTATATTTTCCCCCTTATTTATTGGTACAGATTTTTAAAAATTAATTTTCGAAATACTTGGAAGGCATTCATTCATTCGAAGGCAGAAGTTCATTCAAAATTCACAGTTACTATACAGACAATAGAAGTGTATATGTATTTTCTTTATTTCTTGTGATGTTTGGCAACATTTACTTTACGTTTTGAAATGCCAAGAATGTTTACACTTCGATGATTTATTTTTATAATCTATTACTTTATCTGGAAAAAAAATTCCTCTTCCAGAAAGAAATAATGTGTATGTATACGTTTCTTTTTATATTATTCTTCCATGAAAAGTTATTTCATTTGTTTGAATATTCATTCAATTGTTTCGTTACGATTGTCGTTCTATTTTCTTAGGAATTCCTGATTAGTTCTAATTAAATCTTCATAAACCCCAAGTTACGACAATTTCCTGTCATTAATTGGTATTATTTATTTGAATATACCGATCCGGAATTTATTGTCGGCTATTTCATTTCCTTTCGCTCATAAATTGGAACACGCCTTATTGTTTATCACCAACTCCAGGTTTAATAACAAAACATTGCGTAACCATTTTTAAATTTAATGACAGGACTTCAGCTAGCTTATTAGTTATCGGTTTAGACAGGTAAAATGATTCATTGCGATTTCTTCGTTTTTGAGAGTAAAATAGTGTTCACTTTAAGAAAATGCAGTTTTAATTTTTTTCAATTGTGATAACTTCAATAATTTAAAAATTATTGTTTGGTTAAAATTATTTTTCCGGTGAGTATAATCATATGACGGCATGATTTTAAGTGCATATTCATTATTTATGTTTGAAAATATTATTCATATTTTCATAATTAAATTTTTAATAATGTTTTTGAGTCTTGTCATCAACATAATGTCATACTTTTTGAATTTTTTAAAAAAATATTAAATTGTTGTATTTGCAGACAATTCAAATTTAACTGAAAAAAATCTATGTATAAAATGTTTATATTATCGCTTCTTGTGATTAAAAAAAATTGTATCGCTATTATGTTGAATTAAGTTTATGGATACATTTTATAGATATGCTATTTACAGATTTAAACATCATAACATCTAACATCATAACATCTATAACATCAAATAGATGTTATAGATCTATAACATCAAATAGATGTTATAGATCTCATTATAATAGATAAAAATTAACATGAGAAAATAACTTATTTCTATGTTTGGTTACTTGCATATTATAACAATTCCAGATTCATTAATCAAGCAACTGAGATGCATATCACCCAGATGCTGGCATTATGTATAATAGAGCTTAACAATCTTAATATAATTCTAAAGTTGCCAAATAAATCCTTTGACAACTACAAAACATTAAACTCTCTATATTTTATTTCTCTGCATATCTTCTTACTCGTGTAATTTAGTTACAGATTTCAAAATATTTTTCACTTTATTATTTGTTATATAGTTAAAAAATATTATAGAGGAGAGCTAAAATCAGTATATAAATTCCTAAATTTCAAAAAGTATGATGACTGTGAAGTTTATGTGAACAATATGCAGTTTATGCTCCTTGACTACATAGCCTTAAAAAATGAAAAATCAAAATATTTATCTTATATAAGAATTATATTAAGACAAAGCATTTTAACATTTAAAAAATTTTATTATAAAATTTTGATACATTTGATCACTTTTTACATTTCTTTGAATTTGAAATAAAAATAAATCAATTATGTATGCCTGTATTTATATGAACATAATTTTGCCTGCATCAATATGAACATAAAAAAAAGGGAAAAGGCATTTCATAAAATCTGATTGTTGACTTATTCTTTAACTATTTAATATATATATATTGCCATGGTATATTAAAATATGTTTAGGATTGAGATTGGATTAAGAAAAGTGATTCATTTAGTTAATTCAATAAATGTAATTTGGTTAATTAGTAACTAAGTAACAAATCAAGGCACTCCATTTTCTGTGAAATAGGCACTGAAACATCTGAGTTTTGTATTGAAAAAATTGTCAAAACCTATGCTAACCTACATAACTTCATCCAAAGATTGATTAATTTGGTAGTAAACATACTTCCCATGGTCCTAGGAAAGAGTCACATGGATACATTCATTTTTTTAACCAAAATGTATAAAAGTAAGATATGGACGAAAGTACAGATATATAGTATAAGTTATATAAAAGATACATATGAAGGAAAAATATTAAATAATTAATGATTTAGATAATAATTATTTTCATTAAATGCTCTGGTCAGATTATACCTAAATCATAGACTGCATCATATATTCAATTCAATTCTGTCTAGGGCTATGTTTAAAAAAATCATTTTTCTTCTTTATGCTATGAAACTAATCAGTGCATCATAATTACTAATTATATACATTATTATATTTTTAACCTGCATCTTAATGTTCATATTAAGAAATTTCTGTTATTCTAATCAACTTTCAAATTATACTCTAATTTCTTGTACAATTATAAGTTGCACATACAAAATATATTATAAATGTATGCAACTACATATACATTGTTTTTTCAGTGTAGTTAAAATATTTACCCCATTTATTTCTTGTAAGTAATTATGGTTGTAATTATAAATAAATATTTACTAAAAAAAAACAACAATTTTAGAAATGAATTAGAAAAGGTCATAACAGTCAAACTGATTGCATATAATAGTTTATAGTTATTGCATTGATATAATTTAAATTTATTTAAAAACTTCCAACATATCGTTTAATATATATATATATATATTTTCAAATTTCAAATGATAATTCAAGAGTTATCTGTTGATAATATCAAAATTAAAAAAATGGTAATAACAGTTTAGCTATAAAAATATAAACCTATATAACATAGATACATTCATTTTTTATAAGAGGGATAGCTATTTAATGAAGAAAGAATACTCATTATTTATTAAAAACATAAATAATATAATGATGTTAATAGTAAACTTTTTGAATTACAAACTAAACTCTATCCGATCATAAAATTATCGTTTTTCCTATATGAATTCAAGATATTTTTTTAAAAAAAATTCTACATTTTCAATACCAGTTAATTTCAATTTAAACTTTACAAAAAATAGCAAAATATTGGGCCCTACTGAAAATTAAATTTTATCGATTTTCATACTTTTTTATAATATATAATTTACATCTGTTTTATGAATGTGTAGGGTACTCTTTCCTTGCAGCTGACTTGTATATCACACTACTCCTTGTAAAGCGAAAACTTCTGAGCTTTCAAATACGCGTTTATTGCACGGGGTGTTTGCAGAAGTGAGCTATTTACACGAAAGCGTGTGTAATATATACAAATGAATGTGAATTACACACAGTATCACTTGCTCCTTAGAGACTGGACTTCGTAACAGATTATTTACTTTTTTTAAGTTGGTTTTATTTTGAGGGCTTAAGTTTTCTAAATTGGTATCAATTCATTTGTTCTTGAAGTTTATACATCAACAATTGATTAATAATTTGAACAAATTAAGGTATTGTTCTCATAAACTGTGATAGTAAGTTTAAAATATTTACTTCTAAAAAATAAGTTTATACTGAGTTTTTAGTAAGTTGAATTTCAGATGAATTTATTAAGTCTTTTTAAAAACGAGTAAATTTATTTTATTTCTTTTCAGGCTTTTAATATTTGATACTGCTGACTTGGAATCTCTGCATAACTTGTTAATTTCTGAATTGCAAAGGCTAACCTTTAAAAAGTATTTTTCTGAAAAATTTGAAGATGAAATTTATCTTAGCATCATCTGTATATTTTGATGTTATTTTAAGCAAAGAAAATTTGCTCTATCAAATATCAAATAGTATTCAATCTACATACTATTCAGAACTGTATATTTCTCCATTTTAATGTATCCCAGAATTCTGATGTTGTCTACAATGGATATTAAAACAGATTGCTGTACAAAATCTGTACTGAAAAAATCAAATTCTTTTGATATTAGTAAAGCCAAGAAGGTTACATTTTCTAATACGGTTAAGGTTTTTATTGATGATCCTAGCAAGTTAATCAATACACATGATAATGAAAATTTGGATGTAAATTACATTGAAATAAGTATTGTTGATAAATCTAAAGAATTATTACCTACTGAATCTTTTGACGACTGTAAAGTAACAGATTTTTTAGTTCATAAAGTAATTTATGATAATTATGTTTTACCTGATGATGATGAGCTTTGTCTTTCAAATGAAATAAATGATGATAACCCAATCTTATTTGAATCGGGACCTGAAGATGATGAATTAGAATTTGTCGTTCATAAAGTCACTGATCATGAAGATGATCTGATTAAAAAAGATGCAGATTTTAGCAATGATTCTACTGAAGAAAATGAGAACATATCTGTGTCTGATTCTGAAGATAATAAACTAGATGCAAAATTTTCAAAATTGAGCGTTGAAAATATTCTTGAGCATGATAAAATAATTGCCTTAATTGACCAAACTAGTTTAGGTCTTTCAGCCTTAAGTAGTCCTTCTTTAACTTTGTCAGGGCCTGAGGTCATATCTGATAAAAATTTTATTAAAAATGGTGATAAGTCTGTAGCTGTGATGCCTAAAGTGATGGACAATACACTAGTATTATCTCCCCCATTGCAAGAATTAAGTCTTGATAAAATTGTCAAAGCACATTCAGAAAATGTTTTATGTGACATTGATATTAGTCCATTGAATTCCATACAGGAAACTGATAGTGATTCCGATGTTTCATCGGAAGGTACGATGATTATGATGACTTCTGAAGAATGTCAGAAAAATGAACAGCATATTCGAGAAAGTTTTTTGAAATTTCAAACTCTGAAAGAGAGAACTAATAAAACTGAACAACCAGAGACAGTAAATGATAATTTAGATTGTTCTGCTTCGATTGAAGAAATCAATTCCATTACAATACAGGATGATACAAAACTTCTTGATGAATCTGTTGAAAGTGATACAGTTTTGATTAGTGAGAATGTAGAATCTTCAAGTGCACATTTTACAGAAAATTTCACCTCAACCAACTTCGATTTTTCTGCAAAGTGTTCTTCTGATCCAAATGAGCTTCCAATATCAAAACGTACATATAGCTCTTCATTGCCAGATACTGATTTAATATATGCCAATTATCATAGTTTACATTCCAAACATGCGTATGCATTAAAAAGAGCTTCTTCAGAAAATGGGACGAATTTTATTCGGAAACCAGCTAAGTCCGTTGAAATTCCCAGTGATGTTCGAGAATGGAAAATACTCTTAAGTTCTGTAGAAAAAATTACCGGTGATTATCAGACTATAGGAAATATGAAAGAAAATGAAAACAGTTCTTTCTTGTCAATTCCAGATCAATCTGATTTACATGAAGCAGCTTCTCAAATTCCAAAATCAGATGAGCTTGAGAATTTTGTGCATGAAAGCACAGAAAGAGTGGAACGCATTCGTAAACGGTATTATGTTAATGGAAAGCCACATGTTAGGTTTGGAGTGTCGAAACATGTACGTGGAATAAGACCACGTTTTGGTTCCACAGCTGAGATCCTTCAATTAATGCAGAAGCGAAACAATCCACCTTTAGCTTTTAATGGTGCAAAAAATCATATGTCATGGCCATGTGAAGAAAGTAACAGTAGCCATGAATCAGTTGTGCTAAACAGGCATTCCAATAATTTTTATGTTAGTCAAAGCTCCTCTCAATCATCTATTGATTCATACTCAGAGGAACCATTGAATACTAGTTGTGATCATTATTCAATTTCTTCCTGCCCATCAATTATTGTACATGAAAGGGGTTCACCTGAAGGTGCAAGTCCACCTAGACCCAGGACAGAGATTACTGTTCATTCATCATCTCAAAGTTATGACGCTGACAGTTTTGTATATTACTCTCTTAAAATATAGATGAGTTCTTTAGTATTATTTTTATTTTCAGTTTACAGAGCTTCCAAACTGGTGAATTTTTCTATTTGCTCAATGTACTTTATTTATATAAAATTATTCATTCATCATTAAAACAGATCCAATGGAAAATATTCATTACATGAAAAGACTGAAGTTTGATTATCTTTTTTTAGTATTATTGTTTTTTTATTATTTTTTATATTACAAGAGATTTACAAAAAGAGAGGGAAATTTTGTTTAGAACAATTTTTTTAAATGTGAATCTTTTTATAGTAACGGTGACATGTTGATTGGTAATGTTTTTTTGAAACATTTTATTGCAGTTATTAATTTACAGGATATTTGTAATTGGCCGTCAGCATGTTGATGTATTCATGATTTAGTACAAATAGCTGCATATTCATGGTGCTAAAAACTCATCTTGATAAAGGATGAAATGACTTCATTTTTCACTTTATTATTCATTTGAATTCTAGACAAACTTGCCATAATTTTTTCTTTTTCTTTTCTGTTGTCTGTCTGCTTATAAAGCTACAATAAAGCATATATATGTTTAAAAGGAACTTGTTTTAATAGTTTCAAAGTCAAATAGTAAACAATTTTGAAAAGATAGAAAATTGTTTTTCAGCATCTCCAGTTTTAAAATTTTAAAACTTGTGATGATGCTTTATTTGTGTATCTAAGCTTGCATAAAATATGAATGAAATTATTTGATTAATTGTATATAAAATCCAATCTATTTATTTTGAAATATATAAAATAATATACCACTTAAAAGTGCAATTTGTATGCTTAAATATAGTTCTATCTTTCTTGTTTGTATAATTAAAATTTTAAAGACATACATTTCATTATATTTTTGTTTGTTCTCTTTTATTTTTTATAAATTGTCTATTTTTGTAAAGAATTTTAATGCAAAAATTGTGAAATTATTCTGTACGTTCTAAAAGATTACTCATAGAACAGGTATAAATTTACTTAAACAAATTATTTTTGTTTTATTATTTAATTTTTCTTTACATTTACTGATAGTGATACAATCTATCTAAATTTAAAGCATTCCATTTTGCTGTATTATAATATAACTATATTTTGATTGGTTCAATTTATGTGATACTAGGAGATTGATTTTTTTTTATCATTATATAAATATATTATGTGATTTTTAGGGTTATTATGCATTTATGATAAGTTGTTTTAAATTGGCTGCCATAATGTTGAAAAAGATCACAAGTTATTAAAGTATGGTGTCTACCTATAATAAAAGAAACATCTAGAAAAATTAAAATTTATCATCTATTTGAGCTTGTAGAGGTGCTCCCTTCTTTAATTTTAACTCTAAAAGAAATTACCCAATTGTGTGCCAGTGTGAATAATCTTTAAATTATGCAATTGGATTGGATTTAGTCACATTTACAAGAAAAATAAAAACTTATAACTGTAAAATGTAAAAAGAAAGAAAAAGGAAAGATTTTAACATAATTGTTACAAAGAATTAATATTTAGGGCTGAATGTAACCACACATTAAGCTGCTTTGGAAAGATTAGCCAATACATTTCTGTTTATATGACATCAGTCCTTTATTGACCATTAGGGCTTTATTTTGTCTGTTGTCCATTCTGATATTCAGAATGTTTTGAATTTTTATATTTCAATACTTGACTTTTCTCTCACCTGGAGATAATGGAAAAAGTGACTAAAAGCAAGCACAAGTCTCAAATACAACCATAAGAAAAAATAATATTGAAAAGTATTTTAACCAAAATGTTATTAGGCATGCATACTTCTTTAATATAGTGTAATTAAATAATCTAAACAGATTATTTGGATTTCTAATTCAATACTACAAATGCTGTTTATGCGTTAACTACAATAATTCAATCAAAGTTTCAAATAAATCCCTGCACATAAGCTTCTGTATCAATGTTTTATTATTAATGGATCATGAGATCTCTTGACTAGTTTATCTCAAATAACCCTTGTACTTCTTGAACTACAAACACTTGCTAAAAACTCATCTCTGCTTTAACAAAAAAAAAAAAAAAAAAAAAAAACCAATAAAATCAGCTAATTGCAGGCACTTTCTGACGGATTGTGTTATAAAATGAAATTTCTTTTAAAGAATTGAAGCATTTATTTATTACTATAATTTTTGTTGACTGATCATAATTATATTTCTCCAGTCATAATTATTATTTATTATTAATAGTAAATAATTATTCCTTATTAATAATAAGGAATAATATATTCCTTAATAATGCCCACATACCAAAATGTACTAAGCAACAAATTTTTATATCTTTTCTTTTATATTTGATTGACTGTTTTTGATTTTTAAAAAAAATAGTTGTTTATTCTGGTGATTTTTTTTTCTTTTTCATAAATCGACTGCCATAATTGTTTTATATTTCTTCTTTTACCATTTGGGTCTGTGGATCATTATTTTTTCATTGAAAAAAATGTGTCAGATTCATAATATTTATACAGATAGAAAAGTCTATTTTTCTATCTTGATTTATTTATTTTTGTAAATAAATAATAAAAGTTTGTTTAAAATTATATGAAAATATATTATAAAATGCATTTTCTCTGTTGTGTAAACAATAAAGCATTGTGAAATCAAAAGAAGTGTGTTATTTGAAGTTGCTTTCATCATTAGGAAAAAATTTAAAAAAAAAGGGGGGGGGGAAATCCAGCAAATTCTGTTATCTACAGACAGTCTATCCACAGTTGTTAATTCCAAGATGTATTTTTTTTAAAAATCAGCTTTAAGTAAAAAAAAAAAAAAAAAAACTTTATACATATACTTTATAAAATGTTTTGTAAAGTCGATAAATTTTTGAAAGTTTATTTGCCTTGATTGAAAGATTATTTTTCACCAACATCATAAATGGAGCTCATCTTTATTAAAGAAACAAAGCTATTGAGCTATACACAATTACTTGCTGTACTGTAACTGAACAAAAATATTTCAAGGTATATTCCCAATTTAGTTTCCAATAATATTTTATTCACACTTATATGACACACATATAGTATACTAGTCATTAAAAAAAATTTTATTGTAAAGGGCCATTGAGATGTACTAGACAAATCAAATTTTTCTGGAATGAGCAATTTTGCAATCCAGTCTTTTACAGTAATATTTATATGGCAGCATGCTATCAGTAAATTGTGTTATACTATTTGCATGTTGTAAAAATCATTCAAAGTATTCTGTAAAGCAGACAGTTGGATATATAGCTACTAAATTTGATACATAGTTAGTTCTTGAAATAGTAGGTACTATTAAAAAAAGGTACTTCTGAAAAAAAAATACTAATTGAAATTAAAAACTTTTTACTGAATCATGTTGGTGTATATTATCTTAAACTGTTTTTACACAAAATGTTTAAAACAGTTTACCTTTTTAGGGATACAATTTTTTTTTCTCTAACTTTAATAAATAAATAAAAAAAAATTTAAAAGCAGTTTTATAGTATTACTTTTTTAGTTACTGGAACTATTAGTTAAACTGTTTTATAGTTTTAGTTATTGAAACTGTTAATTAAATTGTTTCATAGTTTTAATTATTGGGTTTATGTTTATTACAAGGATATTAAATAATTTTTTGTGTGCTCATTATCTTTGTTATATAATTAAGAAGAAAGTGGAAAATAAAATAAAAATAGATAGATCAAACCTAAAACATTAACAAATGCTATGATGTTTCAGATTAAAAATTTGAATTGCCTTTAAATTTTGAATAATTTAGAAATCCAATTTCCTCACACAACAATAAAGATGAGTTACAATTGTGAGCATTTGCAAGTTGTAAATCTGAGTGCAAGATCTTTTGCCTACGATTAAAGATTAATAACCATTTATCAAAGTATTCTGTAAAGCAGACAGTTGGATATTATAAAGATATTTAGAAGAGTATATCTTGGAATGGAATTTTCAACTATGCATCTAGGCTCCATGGGCTGAGAGAGAGTGCAGGCAGGTTGATTAATAGATTTTATTAACCGAGTTATGAAAAAAAAATTTAAAAAAGTAAAATTCTATGAATTATAAAAGATTAGGTAAATGTGCATTTTCATTGAATTATTAAAATCATTATTTAATAAAGTATAATTTATTTATTATAATGGTTATTAATTATTCATTTAATTGTTTTTTATATTCCACTTGATAGATCTTGCTAAATAATACTTTTTAATATTAGATTTTCTTGAAATTTATTATTTAAAATTAAAAAAAATGCTGTAAAAATTAAATGTTTTTATTCAGAAGTATGGAAATCATTAACTAATAATTATTGTTAATTTTCCAAGAATTTTATTACTTTAATTATTTTTCACATGATATAAATATTACAAAAATAAATATATATTTTAATGAAGTTGTTAAAAAAAGTAATCAAATTAAGTTTTATGATTTGTTAAAATGTGAAATTAAATCAAATTGTTATAAAAAAAGGGAGTCTCTTTATGTATCCTTCCTAGGACTGAAAAATGAATCGATTTGCCATTGAATGGTCCTTTACAAATGTAATCTATCCAGAAGTATCAAATTTTCGAAGAAT
>JAPMOR010043372.1:40388-81783 GCA_026543865.1 Argiope aurantia
AAAAAAAAAAAAAAAAAAAAACATATATATATATGTAATGATATCTCTAAGTTCCTAATTTTTATCTTCATTTATCTCATATTAATAATTCTAAAATATTCTCTTATTTCCTAATCAAATTCCCCCACCCCTTTTTTTATTTAATTAATGCCATACAAACTCTGCAAAGTTGCTTTAATCGGCATTTTCATACGCTCCAAGAGAAGGAATAAAAATCTGCCATTTTAAGCAAATTCTTTTTAAAGATACCTACCAAAATTTCCCTTTCCTAATTCGACATGTGTAAAGAATGCCTATCAAAATAAAATCACTGAAAGTAAGTATTTGGGTTACTTCTGTGTTTGTATTGCTTTTGCACGGGTTTCAGTTTCAACTTTGCTTCTTTTTTGTACATATATTATGCTTCTTGGGATGGAATAAATCGGGAGTTTTAAAATTGCAAAGTGCGTTCACTCTTCAGTCCCAAAGCTGCTTAAAAATATGTCTTTACATTATATATATATTATTGCTATGGCATTACTATTTCTTTCTTACCTTACCTTCATAAAGGAAGAAACGTCTAATTTTTATTAATTATGATTAATTTCAAAACTGTGTCAAACATATGTAATTTAAAATATTTTCTAAAAAAACTCGACCTACTGATATGAAAGCAGTTGAAAATTTGGATATTGAATAATTCCTATTTTGAGAAATAATTGCCAATGCAACCAATTGGAGAAATTCCTTGTACCTATTTATTGCTATGGTTTTTATGGTATGAATTTGGAGAAACCGGCAAATCTTCAGTGATTATGGTCTCTGGAACAGTCGATTTCATAAATGGGCCATTCAGTTCAAAGAAAATTGAAATAATGTGTATAGAGATTATGATTTTTATTTCCCCTTAACACTCTTACCACTAAATACAGAACTCAAATTAGGTGTATTGTGGTTTCATCATAGTAAACAACTTTTATGCTTTATGTTTTTCGATTATAAGAGTTGCTTTGGGGCTGAAAAGTAAATTTTCACTTCCCCGTATTTTCAATTTTTTTTAAACCAAAACCTGCCATATCTTTTAAGAAAGTTCTCATCACTCGAATTCCCTTTCAACCTCATAACTCCAACTTTTATATTAGATGAAAGAATTGAAAGGGGAACATCCTTATATTTCTGGAAAAATAGAATGCAATTGTGACCAATTATCTTCCAGGAAATTTTAATTCAGTATAAATAAATAACATTTTTGTAAGATTAAAAATCAGCAGCATTCATCTTCAATGAGTATTGATTTTATACAATAGAATGATCAAGATGTTGGAATGATTAATGAAAAAACATTACCTGTACTGTATAAAGTCCCCCCCTCCTCTTTTTCAAAATAAGTGATTTTCCATAAAAGTACTTCAATGCAACCTTAATAACTTTTAAACTTGTATTTCAAAAACTAATAAATTGTTTAGTTGTCAACAATAGTTGAGTGACAGAGTGAATAGATGAAATTCAATCAAATACACTATGCATATTAAATGAAATTTGTTGGATTTTTCTAAAATGTATTACATGAAGTCTATTTTGATCATTACATATATGTATTTGGTATTTTTCTTTTCAGAATTCATGCAACTTTAATAAATTTAGAATTTAAAAATTGCATTTAAACTATAAGCTAAAGACAGCTCAAAGACTTATATAGATAATTAGGATACCTCTTTTAATCAAAGGCAATGTTGACAGTCTACACAATGAAAATATTAAATAAATTTAGTTGTAAACACTACCAGGACCATATTTTTAAAAAAATTTCAAAGATACTGTTATTATTAGTTAAAATTATTTAGATAATAAAAGTGGCATCATTGGATATATATTTTAAATTACAAGATCATAAAAAAAAAACCTTTAACACATAAAGTTTTCAAATATATTTTGAGAAACATTAAAAAAAAAAAATTATAATTTGAACCATTAATTTTTAATACTGTTTGAATTTTTTTTATTGTATTAAAATATAAACTAAAATAGGAAGTGTCAAAGTCAACAAAATTAGAGTGAAGCAAACTGGTTGTCTAAAAGAATTATATATATATAAGTAACCAATCAAAAGCAAGAAATAGTTTGAAAACTAAACTAAAATGACAACGAAAGCAAAACAATTTCAAAATCGCAACAAAAAATATAATCTATTCAAACAAAACCAAAAATGGAACAGGTAAAAACTTCATAGTATTTAGAGAGCATATATATATATATATATATAAGCATGAGTCAAACATCCCCTCTAAAGTAATGCATAATTGTGTGTGTGTGTATATATATATATATAATGTAAAAAACACATATTTTTTAAGTAGAAATATGGCCGTAGAGATAACACTTTTGAATATTTAAGGAACTACTAATTAATAAATAATTGCTTAATATCATTTTCTGTTTTAATTTAAAATTTTAACACTAGAAATATGGATATAAAGCAATCACAATTTGATCTGTAACTTACAAATATTTTAACACTAAATTAAATAACTGATAGCATACTGTATTTCAGAAATTTTGAGATTTTAGAAAAATATTTAAAAAACAATTCAAAAGAATAACGCTAGTATTTTCAAAATTTACTCTTTTTCCCTTTAAAAGAAGAGCATATATATGAACTTTCTCACTAACCAATGATTTTTATACTGATATAAAATAAAATATGTTTCAAAAATTAATACATTGCTTTGCTTCCATTTTCAAGTGATTATTTTAAATTTCTGATGCTAAGTGCTATATTATTAGAAAATAATTCAGTTGTATATGCAGTTCAGCATAGTTTTAGCTTTCCAAATGATCCAAATTTTTGATAACATATACAGTACTAGTCAATAAAAATGCATTATTTGCATTTTTCATGAATATATAATTATACATTTAAATATTCGTGTTTTGATTTTGTTAACCTGGCACAAGCTAAGAACTCGTACAGGAGCATACGCCGGAAAATAAACCTCCATTCCCTCCCCCCTATACATTTAAATTCAGCAATATAATTCTTAATAATGTTCACAATAAGCATCACCAATCAATTTGTAATAAAATAGTTGTGCATCATGAACACAAAGATGATGTAATACTTTCTATTATTAAATGATTTTTGTATAAAAAATATTACAATATCTTGGTCAATGCATCTTTATTGGCCACTATATTAGATGTGAAGTGTATATGAATTTATTATTATTAATTTTTAAATTAACACACTTTCAGGCACTTAGGAACTGACTATGGAAGAAAAGAATATGGTTTGACTATCTGAAGAGTTTTACTATACCTGAAAATGCATTTATTCAAGGAAAAATGAAAAAAATTTTTTAGTAAAAGAAATAATGTTGAACATACTATATAAAATATTTGAACACTGAAGTGATTTATATAATTTTTAAAAATTAAATTTTGACAATTTCATATATATATGAAATTAAAATTTTAATTTCAAATATACAAAATTATATTAAGAACATATATACTACATTAAAAATAAGATACATTATTCAATATTAAAGAAATAATAAATCTCAGACACCAACAATAAATTAACCAGTTTGCAATAACATTGTAAGCATAATTTTAATAAACATCTAAATATTTTGTTCATAAATGAATCAAATTAAAAACTGACATAATAGTAATACTTAGGTGCTCACATGGAATGGCACTACAAGTGGAAAAATTTTATTTGTTTCAAGATTTTGAAAGAACCATCCAACTTACAACAAAATAAAATAGAAATATTGGATACACTGCAAGAGCTTTCCTTTTCGGAGGCTGGCTGTCTCCAAGAAAAACCGTAGCTCCTACTATAGCCCAAACAAATCCTGCAGTGACTATCAAGAATTTCACTATGAATAGCAGTAATGAATAATTGAAAATTAAATCAAAGAAAAGGCACACAAGCAAGGCTAAACTTGGAGCCAGTAAACAATAACCAAGAACACAGACGCTCTGAAAGAAAGATATATTTCCACCAAGCAGCTTGGAATTTACGGTGACAACAACAGCGCCGAACCATACGATGAAAAATATTTCTGCAAACTGTAGTCCACCATCATTCAAATTATCGGAACTCTCATTTTGCAAAGCTGATGCAAGGAAAACACAAAGTATTAACGGTCCCCATAAATCCCAATCTTTCAGAAGAGCTTTCTTTTGCTTTGGATACAACACATGGTAAAACTTGAGGCCGACAGCTTTTAAATCACGAAGAATAGTATCTTTGACAGGCTCATCTAATGTATGATATTCAGAACTTTCGGTGTGAGTAGGGCTTCCACCGATTTCACCTTCTAAATTGGTTTCATCGTTTTTTTGATAAGGTAGAGAATCAGGTGACTCCATTTCTAAAAAGAATGAATTGACTTAGAAATACTATAAAATATTATCTACGAGAAACAACACATTGAAAAACAAACACGACGCAACATCATCACATCATTTTATGCAGTGATAGTAAAAGTACTTTCCCTCTCTTATTTATAAGTTGTTTAAACAAATAAAATTTTATTCGAAAAGTAGCATAATTTATTTTTGCTTCAGAATACTTTATTATAAATTATTAAAATTAAAATAATCATAATTTATCAGGCATTTGAAATATCTCAAACACGATATTAAAAATGTGTAGTTGCACATCGCTCTTTTAACTGAAAGGAAGAGGAATATCAGAACAGATTATCAACAAACAGAACGGAAACCGGTGTTCCAATTAAATTATCTGATATACATTAAGGAAATACTTTTTTATCCTAAAAGATACAATTATTTTGCTCTTTGAGATAAAGCAGCTCTATATTGAAGGGTATAATACGGATACCCATAAGGTGGAGAATTACGGTGCGTTGTCAATATGACTGAATATTCAGAAATAATGAAGGAAGTGGAATTAATTATTCCACCTCTTACATTTGACACCCACAAAGGACAAGCAGGTCGAATTGGTATTGTTGGAGGGTGCATAAATTACACTGGTGCCCCTTATTTTGCTGCTATTTCTGCATTAAGAGTTGGATGTGATCTGGTTCACGTATTTTGTACGAAAGAAGCCGCTCAAGTTATTAAGTCTTACAGCCCTGAATTAATTGTTCACCCTATTTTAGATAGCCCTAATTTCAACGAAGAAATTTTGCTACATTTACCTTCCATGCATTCTTTGGTTATTGGACCTGGCTTAGGAAGAGACAAAGACACATTTTTTGCCGTCCATCACTTGGTTGATTTGGCAAAAAAAAGGAACTTGCCATTGGTTTTCGATGCTGATTCTCTTTTTTACTTAAAAGATACACCCAAACTTATCGAGTCCTACCAGAAGGCAATCCTTACTCCAAATAAGATAGAATTTGCCAGATTGTACACTTCTTTATTGAAAGAAGAACTCACCCATGATCCTACAGAAAATGATGTGAAACACATATCTAAAATTTTAGGCAATGTCACCATTGTCAAAAAAGGGGTGGTTGATATAATATCAAATGGAATTCAGACAATCACTTGTAATGAACCTGGAAGTGCCAGAAGATGTGGTGGGCAAGGTGATTTGTTGTCTGGTTCAATGGGTGTCTTCAATTATTGGGCTCATAAGTTAAATGAAAATAAATACAAGGATAAACATGGTTTGCATAGTGCTACAATTCTTGCTGCTTTTGGAGCATGTGTACTGACAAGAAGATGCAATCACTTAGCTTTCAAAAAATTTAAAAGAAGTACCATTACAACTGACATGATAGGTGAAATTCATAGTGCATTCACATCTCTCTTTGAGAGAGCTATGTGATATGATTTTAAAATTACTTTGTTTGTACAGTTTATTATGAAATGTGTATTTTTAATTTGATATGTTATAATATCAATATCTATTATTTGATGTTATCATCTTATTTTGCCTTGAAAAGTACGAGGTCACTTTATATGTTGTTCTTATTGATTTTCTTTTAAGTTTATTCATCAATTAATTATTTCAAATCTTATGTTTGTTAGTGTCATGCTTTCTTATTTCTATTTAATTTTATAAAACTTCAAAAAATTAAAATTTTTTAATGAGATTTCTTATAAATGTACTTGAATAAATGAGGAAAAATTAAATAAAACTTATTTGTATGAAAGGTTTATGCCTTTATTGAAAGTATATGAAAAATATGTTTTCTGCTTACATAGTGCATAAATAAAAAATGTTACTATAAAATAAATAAAAATTTCAGATATATGAATATTCTGAATATTTATGAAGTTATAAACAAAGATTTAATATCTAAAATATTCCAAAGAGCATATTATATATATTTTTAATATTTACTGATTCATTTTTTCACTTTTTTTTCTTCCTCAAACATTTGAGAAAAATTATTTTTCCATCTCCTTGTTGAAGATTTTAGATTTTCAATCTAAAATAATGAAATTTTTATATTTTTCTTCTTTATTCATGGCAATATCTGTTCAGAGGGATAGCTTGAAGGAAATGCATTGGAGTCTTGAAATAACTGGCATGTACATGGAATATTTTTTAGTGAAAATTGATTATCAAGCAATACTAATATACTTTCATTTTAATTCTAAGGGCACTTTTAGGAATTAAGTATTTTATTATTAATTTGTATGATTTTCTTTTCTTTTGGCTGTGCAGATATTTAAAAAAACGATTAATGTAAAGAAATTGAAATTTGAAAATCTAAGAGTAGAATAGAAACACAAAACTTGTATTGGTTTGATGGTGATTTCCAAAACTGTAAAATGCAGAAGAATGGAGCACTTACCTTATTTATCACTCATTCTTTTTGATACAAATTATGTCTGGATAGCAGTTATAAATTACAATGAATACCTGATCAATCCATTGTTGAAAACCTCTAATGAAATATTAATATCAGCATATTTAATGTCGCATTTGGATTTTTCTGTCATCTGTTAGTGGCAGTTTAGGAATTGTACCATGCCATTATGTAAAAAACATACCTCATCTATCTATATCTTCAAGGAACATTATTTCTGTATGATTCATGATGAAATTGTAATCATACATAACCCTTCTTAACATCCTAGGCTTAACATCCTAGTTTATAAAGGTTGGTCAACATAGATGAGCTCTAAAATTTAGGAAGTTTGATATTTTCAGATGCATGCAGTCTACTCGTGATACCACAGCTTTGGAAATCGCAACCAAACAAGTGTATGTTATACGGATTCTATTCAAAGCATTGATGCATGCTTGATATTTATTCATATTAAATCGATGATAACTTTATATTTTACTTGTTTCCTCATCTTTCATATCATTTGTGAGTTATAAGCACTAAATTTGATTTTTGCTGTTAGGTGGTGATGTATATGGAAAAACTTCTCACTCTACTATACTTATTGAAATACCTACATATTACTTTTTGCACCTTGGCACCTTGTGAACTTTAGAGAGGGGCTTTGGATGTTAGTGAGTACTTTAAAGTCATATAATATTTAATAAAATCTGTTGATATCTAAATAAGTTGCCGCATATATTGGTTGATTTTCTTTTTTTTAATTCCAGAGTTATTACTTTTCAAAAAATCTATTGAAAGACTGAACTAAAAATATTTCTAATGATTAATATGACATAATAGAGTTGTACCAATGAAAAAAAGATTTAAAGTTTCATTATTATAACTAAAGTTATTATATAAATTGGCTTGTTACAAATTTGTCATTCAATCAATTTGAAACAAACGAGAAGCAACAGTATACCATTTATTTTTACCAATCAACAAGTTATAATGAAACCAAATGCAAAATACTACATTAAAAACTTTGAACTTTCTTTCCAGTGAACTGACAATTTTATTTATTTCTTTATATTTTTTTTTATTATTATTTTCGTCACTGTGTGTAATTTTTACTATTTCAAGAATTCACTCCACTCATCCACCTTTTGAGCACACATACACACAAAACCATCGGAATTCTGTTCAGTCAATTTGTCTGAGTCTCATAGACCTGACAGCATTTTATTTTGACCCTGCAATTTTCTTTGCATGTAATTTGAAATTGGAAATTTGCCCAGATTTGTCAGCTTCTCAGGATGTTAAACACTTAAAATAGCCTTTCTTTTATGTATTAAATTTCAGAACCTTTATTCTCTTGTAAATTCTTTTCTGAAGATCGGTGTGCCTTCAAAGGGTGCAAATGTCGCCACGGGCTTTATTTATTTTTTTTAAAGCAAAGCAAACATTTTTTTTTTAAATTGAAATATTTTGCTTATTTTTCCTAATGATTATTGAGAATGTCGTTTGTCAACTTCAGTTATCTTCCCATCATGAATTCTTGAATATTTCTGATTTTCTGTGTTTGTTGATTGGATTATTATTGAATAGATGGCATCTGAGATCTTTCAGTTTTTATCTATATAGCTGACGTTTACAAAGACTCATGAAAGATGGCTCCAAATGATCAAAGACAAATTACTTTTTCCCTAAATTATCTGAAAAACGCCAGCTATGTTAACCTTTTGGGCCTCACCAGAACATATATGTCTCGCTGATATTTTCAAATCATCCAAAGGGATAAGTAAGTAGGGAATTTATTAAAATGCATATCCAAATTGTTTTCTGTGATTACATTCATTTGCTAGTGTAATTTTTAACTACATCGTGGTAATAAAGAAACATGAAAGAAAATTGTATGTGCTATGAGTAAAGAATTTGCATTCTGCAAAAATGGTTTTACATTGTATTATACATAGAAATGCCATGAATAATGTTGGATATGTAATTGGTAAGAGTTTTCTTGCAATAAAATTGTTTTAAAATATTATAAAAATTAGAGACTCAACTTTTCACTGCATTTTATAGGGTCACCCTCAACCCCAACGGGACACATGTGCCCCATTTAAAAAAAGCCACTGGGTCACATGTGCCCCATTTAAAAAAAAGCCTCTGGGACACATATAATCCAGCTCAAAAACTGCAACTATAGTTAATTTTTATTTTAGCAGAATATAGCTATTTATACTTTAGTTGACCCTTTTAAATCCTGAATTATCTTAATTTTGGAAAAGAAAAAACTGGTATTGAAAGGGTTAAATGGTTCCACATTATCGTCTTCCGAAACGCACCTGGTGGGTCAAATTTATAAAGTCTTAGCGCTCGCATAATATGATGCTCAATTTTTCATATATTAGAGATTTAGATTCTTAAAATTAGAGTGTAGATTTTAGATTCCTAAAATTTTCTAAAACACCTCTAATAAGTCAATGAAGGCTCCTGTTTTCCGCCTCTTCATGGAACTGATGACTGTATAAATTTCGGAATCCAATTTTCATCAAGTTATTTTCAAGCAGCAAAATTGAATAATAGATTGATCCCTACAAATTTTGTTTCTAACAGTGTTCAATAAAATGTCTCGCTGCTTGTAGAAAATTTTCCTTCGGCAATGAGGACTGACAATTAAGATGATCCTCTGAACTAGCGGCCGCAGTGGCCTAGTGCTTCGGAACCACAGGGTTTCAAGTTGGGGACCCGATTGCTCCAAAGAACCGTCATGTAAACGGGTGTGGTGCACGTTAAATCCGTTGGGCCAAACGTCCTCCCGCTGGTGTGGCGTGGAAGTTTGGAGAAAGGGGCTTCCAGATCAGGTGTCGTCCTCGTCATCTGATCGCGGTTCAAAATGACGAGGTCCGACCCAAAATAGCCCTAGTGTTGCTTAAAAACGGGACGATAATACAACTAAACTAACTAAATCTTTGTATGTGAAAAACGCAACTTTGTATTTTAAAACCTTTTCTTGGAATCAGTTGGAGAGATAGCTCTACTCTATACACTTCAATCTCGCTTATATCTTCTATTCGGTTTTGTGGTAAGTTTGGTAAATTCATTTTCATAGGCTTGAAACTGGAACTTTTACATGGGACAGAGCTGTTCAAATTTTTTTCGAATTGATTTCCTCATTTTCACTCGTCAATATTTTCTTGGAGAAGGTCATCAAAATCTGGATTATAGTGCATTAGATTTTTGTGTTTATGTATGATCAAGCTTGTTACAAATGCATTAAGTCGGTTCTATCAATTATGATATCCAAAGAGGGCACTCTATGATCTAAAATAAGTCATATCACTGACTCTCCGACCCTTCCGAAGGCACATGGATAAATAATACTGAATGACCGGACCGCCGCAACGGCTACACTGACGGGAAATGTGATTGAGTTCTAAGGGCATCACCAACCACGGTACAACTCTTCCCTAAGGAAGTACGAATGGGAGGAGCCAGACCCCCACTTTTTCGTGTACCCTCCAGGGTGGCAAAAACCAACCACCTTGCCAGAAGTTTCTCATCCTCATTTCGAGATGCGCCCCTGGAGGGGGAATGATCTAAAATAAATTGAACCTTCTTTTTGGATAAAGAAGATGAATAGGTTTTCTGCTTCTTTTATTTCTGATAGAAGAATGAGTTGATGACGCCGAAGGACTGATTTTTCTGGCAGTGCCATAGCGAATGTAGTTAAGGAGGTTACAGATATCCGGTTCCATTCTTAGACTTTTTACAGTCAAAATAATAAGGGCCAACAAAATGATATCTTGATATCGTAAATCTATGGATTGATTGTTAACTGAACTTCTTGTGTACAGCCGACCACCCCGCCACCATTGAACAATGCAGTATCGATAGGATTTTTTGTGCCCGACTGCAGTCTTTTACATAATCCTTCCATAATAAATTCTCCGAACTGGGATCCTTTTCGAGGCGGTTGGCTCTCAGCCACAGGTGATTGTTAGCTGAACTATCGGTGTCACTACTGCAAACAATCCAAATGACTCTGATTTTTTGGATTGGTTGTACTGAATGTAATGGAATTTTTTAAAATGCTCCTCCCGGATGAGTGTAGTATAAATTTGAAAAAAATTGTAAGAAGTTGCTCTTCAAATTGTAGAATAATAAACATAATAAAAAGATATTTAATTTATGCAGGCAGTTGGTTCAATATGGTAATTTTTTAATGGTTTATTAAAAATTTTTTATGTAGTTTTGTTTTTGAGCTATCGCACAATTTCGAATCTTAAAATTCGAATGCAAATTCGCACCTTGAGAAATCCTACAAAATTCTGCAGCAAAAATGAAATGGATATTGGGATCACACTTCCCTTAAAAAGTACTTAAAAAAAAAAGCTTTTATGAAGAAAGCGATTATTACAAAAAAAAGCTTGATAGATGAAGCGCTTCTTAAAAAGCTATAACGCTTATGATAAAGAGATTCAATAATAATAGCCATTATAGGTAAAGCAGATTTACTCTTGTTGTGGATAAAAGTTTTGTTTTGAAATGTTTCGTTTCTGTTCAGATATACCTAATATTACTTTCTTTACGGCTCTCATGCTGTTGTTTATAAGTGTATATCAACGGAAAATCATAAGGAGTTCTTTCATAGTTATTATTTAATACTAGCCGCCTTTGGTGACCAGCTAGTTCGCCGGAAATATTGTTTGTATTTAATCTCTTTGTAAATAGTTTCTTCAAAATTTGATGTCCATGATTCCCTCAACAACGTATTTTTAACCAACAGAGTTTGGAAACGTTAAAAGCATATTATTTTAATAGCCTTATACTTGTTCTGTTTATTGTGCGCATGGACCATCTTAGTGGAATTCTGTCGTCCTCCCGCTGGTGTGGTGTGGAAGTTTGGAGAGGAGAAACTAAAACTAAACTAAACTGTGATCCTGTGACATCTTAATGCCATTATAATCTTGAGTTTAAGTAATTTGTTTTAAATTGAATATTTTTTTGGTAATTTTATTTCATTTCAGTTTTTATGCAAGCTGCATTGATAATTAACAGAATCTTTTATCCCTGGTTTTCACCAATGGAAATCATGTTATTAAATAATGAAATACTGAAGATAGTTTGAATTTTATTGCAACAATGAAATCAATTGTTGAAAATAATGCAATAAATAAATAAAATTGTCAAAATCCAGGAAAAATTGCTGGGTAATTAGGATTGTTGTTGTTGTTGCTGCTGTGTAATTAAGATGGTATCATTAAAAGGACAATTTTTAAAATATTGTTGTCAGAAGTTTTTAATATTTGAATAACTTTTTGAGAAATAATTGTTTCTTTCGAGATGCATGTAAAATTTTAATATAATACAAAACAATTCATGTACCGGCGTCTTAGCCTAGGGTTAGCGCGTCCTTTCCGTGCTCTGGGCCTTCAGGGTTCGAGTCCTGGTTCGGGCATGGTTGTTCTCTACCCTGTGTTCTATCTGTGAGGTTTGAGAAAGAGCCCCCCTCCCCCGTAAAAAGGGGCTGTGCAAGCCAGTGTGTGTGTGTCATTTTCATATGAACTAGAAGTCAGACTTCTGGCCTCGGGGGCTTAGGGACCTTTACCCTCAGAAGTTACTGCACAAACTCGACTTAAAATCGCTGTCGTCGTCATCGTGCTTGTCTATAACAAGTACCATAAGTAACAACAACAATTCATGTGACTTGGTACTGAAACAGTTTAACTTTATCTGGAATTCACATCGAGTGAAAAGTATAACTATTTCAAAAAGCTTATAAAACTGATTACAGAATTAAAGCCGGCGTCCTGGCATAGGGGTAGCGCGTCTTCCGCAAGATTTGGGCGTCCCGGTTCGGGCATCTTTGTTCTTCTATGTTTTATTTGTGAGGTGTGTGAATGTGCCCCTTCCTGTAAAAAGGGGTTGCGCAAGCGAATGTGATGCGTGATTACCTAAGGCGTACTCTTGGCACTACTAAAACAAGAGACGCTCCCCAAGCATAAAATCCATAGCAATCCATCCCTTGTCCATGGCAAGTGCCATTATAAACAACAACAACATTATCGTGCTGCGCATGCGAATGTGACGCATGAAGTAGCTAAGTAGTAGTGTTGGCGCTACTGAAAAACAAGAGACGCTCACTCGACTTAAATAGCTGAAATGTAAAGTGCCATAAGTCATAACACGTAGAATTAAATCCAAAAAAAAAAAAATTCAATAATTTCATCGAAAACGATTATTTTTAACCATTTCTTAGACCTTAATTTTTTTATTAATAAAAATTCTAATGGTATTTAAAAAAATATTCAGTGATGCATATTTTTATTTCTCAAAGTATATCTGTGAATTTTGGAAGCTCGAGGTGAATGGTCTGTCTTGTAGAATGTCAATACACGTGTAGATTCATGTATTCTCTTTTATTAGAAGAGAAAGTGATTGCTTTGAAATAATACACATACAGAATCAATGGTTTTTATTTTCTACACTAAGAAAGATTTTATTGCACTAAATTATCAACAAGAGTATGCTCATGTCTATGTTACATTTATCTACAATCATTTTTACATTCGACAATGGTAGTAAAAAACGCTTTGAACCTTCTTTATTATAGAAGTATATCGCAGAAAGGGAAAAAAGTATTTCTTAGTTAGTTTCTACATTAGATGGGCTTAGAACATAAGGCATTCTTATATATCACACACACACACAATTAATTGATAATACGGACATTTATATACAAAAAGAATTATGCGTCTGGCAATACAGTGGTAGATAATCTTTTATAGGTAATGGATCCGTCAGGTACAGCATCAACTCCTCTCATTTTTCGAACTCATTGTCAAGAAAATTTTTGCGAAATTCGTAGTCGAGATTTTGACGAATTTCCACATTTCAGACCTTCTGGGTTCTTAAAACACAATTCTGGAAAATGTCCGTCTGTCTGTGATAAAGATCTCAAAAAAATGCCTTGAGCTAGACGGTTGAAATACTTTCTGGTATTTCGTATACGTTCTTTACATTTTTAATAAATTTTGTGTAAATTCTGTTGAGTGGAAGTCCGTCTGTCCGGTTGTTCAAATATAAGTTAATCCGATAATTACAAAATGAAAAAATCTAGATTGATAAAATTCGGTACACAAGTTTAGCATCTATAGTGTAGACAATTGTCGAATTTTGAGTCAAATCCATTTGCGAGTTGTCCGTCTTTCGGTCTGTACTTTCAAAAACATGAAAACACCATAACTCAAACACGTAATGACTTAAAATATCGAATATGGTGTGACATGTGCTATAACTGTTCAAAATATGTGCGAAAAGTACACTGTACGATGGACACACCAACGTTTTAGGATATTTTAATCAGTAAACACAAAAGAAATTCGTTATTTGTGTAGATAAAAGGCTGACTAAAATTTTGTATTATTTTACGGTTGGATAATGAATAATTTGATTCTTATTTCACTTCATTTTAAATATTTTCCATATTTGCAGGTATCTAAAATGATATAGAATTTTTTTACATATATTACGTACAGTTCAAGCCTGATTCTACATCTTTTCAGTTTAACAAATATATTTCATTTCCCACAGAAATATTAAACATCATACATTAACACATTTATTAATGTATCAAACATAAACTATATAAATATAAACAGTTTATGTTTGATTCTAAGCTTTTCACTATTAATACACATCTTTTTTTATTGCTTGCGACCATCTTAAAAGGCATACAATTGTATATATTACATGCGGTTTATGTTTGATTCTATGCTTTTCCATTTTTATACATTTTATTAATAGCTCACAGACATTCTAAATAACATATATTTGTGTATAATACGAACAATTTATGTTTGATTCTTAGCTTTCCTATTTTTACACGCATTTTTCTTAGCTCACAAATGTATTAGATAACATAAATTTGTGTATATTATATACAGTTTAAGATGGATTCTTAGTTTATTCATCTGAACACATATTTTTTTATTTATGACAAGCATCTTAAATATACGATTTATGTATATACCTACTTTTCTACAGGTTAATGCCCACCTTGAATATACCTTCAATAGGGATATTTTAACTACAGAAATTGGCGCAAGCTATTCCATAATGAAGTTTTAGACAGCGTTTATGTTTTAACCTTCAAATTCCTTAAATTTTATTTGTATTATTTGAAAGATTTAATAAAGCAGCAAAAATAAATTTAAAAAATGTTCAATGGGAGAAAAAATAATATAAAATAAGTTAACTCCAAAAAAAAAAATACTTTAAAGTAGAGCGATGCTGTGTTCTTAGAATTATAGGGCAGATATCTTCTGTGTCTCCAATCAACAATTATCAATCGTCGCGATTAAACATTTATTTTGATGACAAATATATCTCATATAGTCTTTCGGATTTGTTGATTATTACAAAAAATGCAATTTAAATGAAGTTTATGCATATATAGTTATTAGTTGCCACAGGCAACCAGTTGGTTCACTGGGAATATTGGTTATATTTGATTTCAAATAAAACGTTTATACATAACTTCATGTCTATGATTTCCTAAATTACCTGACATTAACGCCATATTATTTTAATTATCTTATTTAAGTTTTTTTTTAATTATGTAAGTGATCTTTTCTAATGAGAGCAATCCCATAACATCATATTGTTATTAAAAATTATAAATCCGATTAATCTATTTTCTAAATTTTGCAATACTGTAACCACCTTTTTATTCTCCCGTATACGAACTATATTAAAAGTATTGTACTCGAAATTTTGACAGATATCCACGTTTGACCGCCCTAAACAGGAAAAACACATTTTCGGAAAATGTCCCTCTATCTGTGAGAAGGATAACTCAAAAATGCTTTGAGTTAGATGGAGGAATTTTGGTACATGGTGTTTACCAAATTTGTAAATTTCTGTCAAATTTTGAGTAAAACCCGTCCTGAGTCTGACTGTCAGTCAGGCTCTTCGAATACAACTTATTAACTATAAAACAAATAGATAAAATTCGGCACGCAGATTTAATATCTATAGTGTTACATTTTGAAATGATGTAAAATTCACTTTTGTACAATAATATTTTCAGAAGTTATCGCAGAAAGACTCCAAAATTTGCTTTATCTTAATTATTTAAAATTCAAAAAAGATCACTCCGAGACGCAAATTCCTACCCTCCAAAACATGTATGTGCCGAGTTTGGTAGCTCCAAATCAAGCGATCTGGCCTGTATATTTCCAACACACTCACATACACATTTTCACCTATATTATTAGTAGAGATAATAATCGATTAATCAATGATTATTATTAATAATAGAATATTAATCATATTAATCTTAACATAAATATATAACAAGAATATCGAAGTACTAATTTGAAATTATTAATTAAAATTTTAATTTCATAATTTCATTAAATAAAGGTTTGAAAAAGGGATTGATAATTTTATTCTTGTTACTACCATAGAAAGGAGCTATTAAAGTTTATTTGATTTTTTAAATCCGATTCCGCAATTTGATTTAATTTTATTGAACCTCAAATTGTTTAAGAACGACCATCTCCATTTTTTTTCTTCAGAATGAATTATTGAAAAAAATTTCTTTTGTTCAATGATTCCGGGTACTACTATTATGATGGTAATTGAGCTAGTATAATGAACATCGAAAGGTCAAATTTTGTCTGATTTGCCCGTCGCATTCTCCAATATTTCACATTGACATATATAATACAAAATATATTCCATGTTGAAAAATGACTAATACGGAACCTGAGTTCAATCAAAAACGATTTTTTGGGAATAATTAACGAATACTGGTGATATTAATAATAGCAAAGTATTAAAAGCGCAAGGTTTAATTTTCATTTTGAAATAGCTTACGCCCATATCTTTGCTAATCGAAATAGGGTTAAAATTCAGCTGGCTGTGGGATAATTATGATTGTTAAAAGAATAATTGTTTTGCTTTGTTCTTTCTAGATTAAAAGTATCATATTTTCGTGCTGTATGTATGTACATATGTGAAATCATTGCAAAATGTTCACAAACTTTTTACACATGTTATAAGTTTTTGAATTTGATTTATATGATTTAGTATAAGTTTCACATCTATATATTTACAGTCAATACAAGCTTTTTTCATTAATATATGAGAATGAAAAATATCAGTGATAATATTTTATTTCATTTATGATTTCTAGCTAGGACTTTTAAAATATGAAGATATGTCAGAAATTGTCCTTATATTGTTTTTGAATTGTAGGTAAACAAAATTTGAATGAAAGGCAGATTTTATTTTTCGATATATTCTTCTGTTTGCATTGGTCTACAAGTTGGTGCACTTCCTAGAAGAAGAAATGCTTTGGTTTGCGAGTCAATCACTTAAACACAGCTTTTTGAACAATATTGTACAATATTATATTACATTATTCAATATCCAGCAATATTATATAATCTTGCCGATATTTTTTAATATCAAACAATATTGTGCAATATATATGTGCTACTAGGGCAATCATGCAATTAATTACAAAATAATAATCGGAATCTGAAATCATATTACTTTAAATATATTAATTAAACATTTCACTATTAGCCGACGAAAGAAGAATGTAGTTAAATTTTTATTTCTATACTTTAAATTTTCCACATGGAATACCAGATGTTGCGCAAGTATGGTCTTGAATAAAGCTATTAATAGAAAGAAATTTATTGGTCGACATGGCGTTGACTAAGCTCATTTTCAAGACTCCACGCATCTTCAGATTTTAAATTTGTGATTTCTTCCTCTGGAATTTAGAGTGCCACTTTTACCAGCTACATTGAGAGAATTCTGGAACTGTATATTGTAGATGCTCTTAAACACTAAGGCAATGATATGCTTCGGAGATTCTACGTAAAATCATTGTGAAACGAAAATAAGACATAAAGAATTTTTCCAACAGTTCGAAAAAAAAAGTATTTTTTCTGTTTTATATGACACAATGAACTTTTCCAATTGTTCGAGAGAAAAATAAAGAATTGTTTTTCTATTTTAAAATATGACATAAGGATTTTTTCCTACTGTTCGGGAAAAAAGAGAAGAATAAAAAAATTAAATTGTTTGTTTTATTAAATGATATAAGGAATTTTCACAACTGTTCGGAAAAAAATGAATTATTTCAGTTTTATAATATACTTTTTGAAATATAATGAACTAAGACTCGCTTATTATTTTGTAATTATCCTGTGTATTTTCAACTCTATAACAGATTAATTAACTTTGAGAAACAAAAAGGGAAGAGAAAAATCCTTTACAGAATGGGAAATATGTCCATTAATATCTACTGTGTTATAACATGAATGATACATACATATATAACTATGATATATATTTTTTGAACGAATTTTCTATCTCTTCCTAACTAGATACGAAAAAATAGAACGACACCTAGAAAAATTTAAGAAATATCGCTAGACTACCCTTTTCGATATAGTATACAAGAGAAGAAAAAGCACAAGAGTTTTAAAAAAATAGATATTGCACTACAACTAAACTCTTTGTACAATCTGAATGTTCTATACTGAATGTCTTTTTTACCTTTTAAAAGGCATCAGTTTTTTTTTTATTTTTTTTTTTTTTACATACGACATAAGTGCACTTCGTCTAGCGAATTATTTTTGTTTTCTTTGAGAATGAATTAAAACCAGAATCGTTATTTGTTGAATACGAAAACGAATTTCTGATAAAAAGAACGGCGGTGTATCTATGGAAGTCAGCAACCAGGTCAAAGACTAAATTGATTTTTGACTTTTTTCCAATTTTTTTTGTACTTTTTCTTATTAATAAAGTGCATAAAAAATGAGCAATAATCTTGCAATCAAAAATCAATAACTTATACTCAAGTGTGAAATTACACAAGAACTATGATTACCATAAAATTTAATAATGCGATTTTATTTCATTTATATTTTAAGACGAAGCAGATTCTTTCAAAAACCATTAAACTTTCGCCATTTGGATTTCGAATGAAATAAAAGTTCTATGAATCCTTTTCAGAGACTCTCGTGTTCTACATTACTCTTCTTATTTGTACAAAATATTCAA
This sequence comes from Argiope aurantia, assembly GCA_026543865.1. Taxonomy (NCBI): domain Eukaryota; kingdom Metazoa; phylum Arthropoda; class Arachnida; order Araneae; family Araneidae; genus Argiope; species Argiope aurantia. Next base: position 59,228 of record JAPMOR010043372.1, read on the forward strand.
CAAATTATAATGACATCTTCATAATGTTGTCCGGCATTCTAAGTATCAAGCAACCTTATAAAGAATTCGCTTAATATTTTATGCTAATAAGGTTCTTAGATGTATTTACATAATCATGCCAAACTCAAAGTGTGGTCAATTGTCCTAGAAAAAACACATCTTTCATAGTTTGTTCTGAAGCATCACAAATTAAAAAAAAAATGAAGGTATGAAAAGAAAAAGCACAGAAAATCACCGATTTAATGAATTAATTGGGCCAAAAATGTGTCCAAAAAATCCAAATTACATACATCTGTTAAGTCAAAACAATTATTCAATCATCTGCAAAGGGATCAGGAATACAAAAATAAGAAATAATAATAAAAACATTAATATTTTTACTGTGATAAGGAAATAACAGCTCATTAAGAATATGTTATGGTATTTCCAGGCTATGCTATTGCATCTTTAGCAAGTAAACTTTAGTATTTATATTTTAATATATTAATTTCCTTAAAATAATTTAGGCCAATAATTTAGGCGTTATTGCCCCAAACGTGCACAGATTGGGAGCAGATAATTGCCTAATTTGGACTATTGAAATTAGTGGGTTAGTATCAATATTATCTGAAACTGGAGATATAACCAAAAACAGTAGTCGTCTCACAATTGGAAGGAGAATAAGAAAAAGGAAAAATAAATAAATAAATAAAATACTAAAAAACTTAAAAAGACATTAAAGTCAGCAAATATTCATTAAATAAAACAAAGGATGAGGATACTTGATTCTCTGTATCATATGAGGAAAAAGAAGAAATGTTCTAGTGCATAAAATGCCATGATAGGCTAATTCATTGAGTGTTAGATTGTATTTGAGAATAATAATTACTACTTTTTGATTTAATTGTGCTTAACAAAATTGATAATCAGATTTACTATCGGTTACTATCTGTTCAACTTTAAAACAGATTATATTCGATTACTAATTACTTAAAACTAGATTTTAAGTCGTGAAAATAGCTGAATTTTTTAAATATAGAATTGCAATGTCTGGGAACTATTGAAATGTCCGCAGAAATATGCGTTGAAGGTCCAGAGTTGAACGTACTTTGTTTAGAAAATTTCTATTTAACATTTGACTGTATCTATATTTAGCGCTTTGAGATAAGAAATCTTGAAACTTCTAACAGCAAGAATTTTGCAATTAGCTTATTTTTATTTTTCTTAGTATCTATACCCTTCCCTCCCCCCAAGGGGGCACCTCGAAATGAGAATGAGAAGCTTCCGTCATGGTGATTAGTTCTCGTAAGTTTTTTACCTGAAGGGTACACGAAAGGGTGAGGGTCTGGCTCCTCAAATCGATGAAGGGACGTACTTCTTTAGGGAAGGGTTGTACCGTGGCCGGTGATGGCCCTTAGGGTTGAACCCTAGTTCCCACTAGTGTTTCTGTAGCGGCGGTCCGGTCAGTCAGTTTTTTTATCCGTGTGCCTTCGAGGCCGGTCGGAGAGTCAGTGATATGACTTAGTGTCTATATCCTACTTGCTGAATCTTAGATACACCACCGCTTAAAACAAAGAAATAATTGGTCCCAAAAATCTAAATTTGATTCTCAATCTTGAATAAAGATTTTAGATAATGATGTCATATTCTAATGACAATCAATTCTTCGTTGCCAGGTGCAATATTTTGATTTGCAAAGTGATGCTAAATGGCAGTTTCGGTGCTGTTTGAAGTGTTCTGTTCTTTGGACGTCCTGATGGTTTCGCAGTCAGGAAGCATGCTTCGATACTTTAAAGAGTGCTGACACCTGCATACGATGGGCCTCGAGCAGTCCGTTTGTATGGCGACGTTTCGAAGGTCGAGGTCTCGATTCTCTTCCATAAATCTCTGTTTCTTCAAACTAGCAGCAGTTTTCCGCTCTAGGCTTCTTTCTTCAAGCACCTGAACGGAATAATTGAAGTCTGTATTAGGATTTTTGGGATGAAATGTGTGATATATATGTTCATAAATAATTACAAAAGTCCTAAAATTTAAAAAAAATTCTGAACAGGAAAATATAATAAAAATGATTTGAAAATTTTAAGGAAATATCCACAGAATGTTCGTTATAACCATGGCACAATAGCAAGTTCTAATCGTTATAGATAGTCATATATTTCTAATCATTAAAATATTTGAAATAACTTGATTCTATTTACACGAAATGCTCAACAACATTGTTATGATATCCTCATAATATTGGCCGACATTCAGAATATTGAAAAATATCGTGGAGATATCGGAAAATAACTTGTGTTACCAAGAAAATAATTATATTTTATGTTATTTGTGTTAATAAATGTACCAAGTAAAATTTACAAAGTTTAAATTGTTATGCGATTCCCTGGATTTTATACAATATTCGAATTTACAAGATTTCAAAAATAACACTATTGTATTAGTTATATTTATTGCAAGCTTGCTTTTATTTTAATAATACTCAGATTTTGCTTTTAAATAAAAGATAATCAAAAGTTTACCCTAATTACCAAATATATATATATATATATATATATATATATTTGGATATAAAAGAAGCGTTGAATATAATATTGTAAATTTTTTACTATAAAATTGGCGTGTTCACAATTTTTTTTTTCTTTTTTAACATGTATCACAACCACTGCAGAAATAGTGATTCTGTATTCGTTTGTTATCAAAATGGCGTCAACGAGGAAAACAATTCAATATGTTCTTTGACTTGATGAATTGAAATTGGCCCTAATTGTTCGATGCCAGTATTCGGTTACATAAAAAGCAGAGTTGCAGCAGTTGCATTACTCTTATCTTCTCTTTTGGATATTAGATGGCGATGCCTGATTAGGCCATCCCAAATGTCATCCCATAGTGCATTGCGATTGTAATTAGAATGAGATGTGATGCTGAACTGTGAAGCCACGCGCGTGAATGTCTTGTCTTTGTGTTAGTGTATGTTTTAGTGTGTGAATGTGATTATTAAAGAAATGTTTCTAATAACATTCGTCCTGTTGCTTCCTGCACAGATCATAATAATCTACATACCACCACATTGGCACCCAACTTGGGGCCTACTATTAAAGGGTATGGCTGTGCTGGAGTATCATCAGTTGCTTATGGATTAATCACAAGAAAATTTTACCTCCACTACACTGGCGCCCAACGAAAAAGAAATTTTAATACGTTCGTCTGACAAGGAATAATTTTTCCCCAGCCCGGGAAAGGTTCATCATTGTGTTCCTGTGAAATGATAAAACTAAAGTGAAGTCGTCCCGACCATCACAAGAAAAGTTTCCCACCACCACAGAGTTTTATAATGCCAGTAAAAGAATATTAGTACAATAACACTCGGGTACCTCAGGTAAACTCAGGATCATAGATGCGGTATCTAGTGTGACATATAGGACCGCGGTGGTAAGATCTCGTCTTTGGGGCCCAAAGTTTTCAGGTTTGAGACCCGATTTCGCCGAAGAACCGTCATGTAAGTGAATCTGATACATGTTACATCCGTCGGAACCAAATATCCTCCCCTCTGGTGTGGTGTGAAAGTTTGAAGTATCAGCTCGGATGTCGTCCTCGTCATCTGACATCGATTCAAAATTACGTTCGTCCCAAAATAGCCCTAACGTTGCTTTAAAACGGGGAGCTAAAATAAATAATTAGTCTGACATCCGAAATATCGGACAATAAGTAACGAGAATTGGAATCCCGCCTTGACATTCTTCGAGTTATCAAGAATACTTATACTGAAATTTGCTAAAGTAAACGGTAATATTAAGAATGATATAAATGGATTTACGATATATCGAAACAAGTACAGGGTGGGCAAAAAGTTCGTAAAAGCTTTAAAAATTCATAAAACCCCAAAAAATAACCAAAATAAAAAACGGTTTGCAGGTGTAGCACTGATAGGTCACGGTATTTTTTTGTATAGAAAAATGTACTGTTATATGTGGTTACTTAACACTCTACTTCGAGGCGATGACGGATTTCCAACTAAGCTGTCTAGGGACGCTGAACTGAAAAGAAACTGCAGGCAGGCCGGTTGCCAAAATGATGAAATTTATAAAATAATACAAATCTTGTTAGTTATTAAATGTAATGATAATATAAACTTTCTGTATGTCATATTTTTTATTTAAATATTATATTAATATTTATAAGCATTCGACAACCTTCACATAGATACCGGATAGTCATATAGATAAATAAAAAAATGATATATAAAGTTAAAAAAATAAAAAAAGATAAATCTAAAATAAATGACTAACACATTAAAAAGAATATACTGAAACTAGTAGTTAAGATGATGCATTGAAAGCAAAAATTGAATTGAATATGACTTTAGTGATTTTTCTTTTCCTTTGCTAATATCATTTCTTAAAAGGAATATTTTGATATTTCAACTTTTAACATATTGACCAATTTATTACCTAAGTAGTACACTCGCTGTACAATATTGTGTAGTATTATATTATATTACTAGCTTTTACCCGCGACTTCGTACGCGTGGAAATAGATTGGAATTTATAGCATCAATGGCTTTATCTTTTGTTACTTCAGCGCATACGTGAATTTCCAACGCCAATTGGGGCAGATAAATGTAAGAATTTTCTACGCCAGTTGGGGTAACGCAATACGGATTATAAATTTATAATTTCCTTTATTCTGTTTTATTTTAATTCAAAAGTACTTCAGAATGAATCCGAAAGATCGATTAATTAACAATGTTTAATTTTAAATGTATCGAACACTAAGAAAATAAACAGAATAGTTTGAAATAAAACGATTTCAAAATCATTTAAAGCCTAATCTCATTGGCCTGGGGAAAAAACCCCTAAAGCGTTACTCATTTGGCGATTTTTGGCGGGAAAGTTAGTTTTTAATTAATAAACAATTAACCACTCAATTAAACGGAATAAATAATAACCTATGTCCTATTCCAGACTATAATCTATCTCTCAGCTATATTTCATCCAATTCTCTTCAGCCGTTCTGGCGTGATTGACTAACAAACATCCATCCATCCAAACTTTCATATTTATAATAGTGTTACGTAGATACTCTAGTGCGGAACTCAATGACACACGCAAGAAGTACAGCTAAACCAATTTATTAACTCAACTCTGAACTCAGAACACAGTGACTGACAAATCTTCTGCTTTTATACTAGCAGAGAACGTTCCAGAATACTTTTCTGGAGACAGTAAGAAAAGTCCAGAACACTTGTCTGGTAAACTAAAGAAATGTCCAGAATCTTCTGGAACATCAAATAAAGAGAAACATAAAATCAATTAATTAAATATTTACACAAACTATGAATCGCGTGATTCGAACTCACAATCCCTTGACCATGAGATCAGTTCTATGACCATTCGGCCATGGAGAGTCGACTGACCCTTTTCAATGCGGCATTGCTCCCTCCTTAGAAGAACAGCGTCTCGATGTTATGACATTTAATTTTGTGGCTCTAGTTCCTGACCAAGTCACAGAGCCTGTATAAGTCGTCGCGTCTTCACGGGGAGCAGTATCTTGAGAAATGTCTCTTTTCGGAACCTCTATATTTTCATAAGAATTTGGTTGTCTTGTTCTTCTGGGTCATGGCATGGCTTCATGCTTAAGACGTGGACAACTTCCTTCGGTTTCCGTTATCTAGAATTAGGATCGAAATCGGTTACTTCATAGGTGATGTCGGACAACCACATCAAGACTTGATAAGGGCAGAAATACCTCTTGAGGAGCTTCTCGGAAAGCCCTTTTTTCCGAAAATCCACACCAAATCCCCTGGCTCGTATGCCACCATCCGATGTTTAGAGTCATAATGCCAGAGATCTTTCTGCTGAGCCTCGAGAGTTCGGGCATGAGCTAATTGCCTCGAGTCTTCTGCCTTATTGATCAGATAGCTAACGTAATCGTCTTCTTGGCTGAACTCATTGGGGCAGAGAGGAAACATCGTATCCAACGGCGTTTCAGCTTCTCGCCCATGTAGTAGGTAGAAAGGCATAAGACCTGTCGTATCCTGCTTGGCAGTGTTGTAGGCGAATGTGACGAACGGCAATATCTGGTCCCAGTTCTTCTGTTCGAACTCAACATACATAGAAAGCCTGTCTGCTAGCGTTTTGTTGAATCGCTCTGTGAGGCCATTTGTTTGAGGATGATAGGCTGTTGTCATTCGATGAGTGATATTGTACAGTCGATTAATATCGGACACCAACTTGGACTGGAAAACTTGCCCATGGTCTGTAATGATAACTCGTGTAGCTCCATGCTTCAGGATTATGCCCTCTAGTAGGAATTTGGCGATTTGTGTAGCTTCCACCGTCGGTAAAGCTCTGGTGACTGCGTACCGTGTCAAATAATCGGTGCATCCTATAATACATTTGTTGCCATCGTCAGACTTTGGAAATCATCCTAGCAGGTCGATTCCGATGCGATGGAAAGGAGAGGCAGCTGTTGGAATAGGCACAACATGACCTGGTGGCTTCGGAGGAATAGATTTTCTCCTTTCACATTCTCGGAAGTGCATCACATATCTTCGAATATTTCTGTACAAGCCTGGCCAATGAAATCGCTTTCTTATTCCATCATACGTCTTGGTGAATCCTAGATGTCCGGCGATAGGGTCGTCATTCTAGAATACTGAGCCATAAATGCTTCGGGATCACTGGTATAAATTTCCTTCCGGACGGATCAAAATTCTTCTTGTACAGGACTCCTTCGATTAATTCAAAATTTCCCAGCCTACTTGTTTCGGCTTTTAATGGGTTTCTGGACAGACTATCAGCATTTTTGAGTTTTCTTCCACTTTTGTACACCAGTGATACGTCGTATTCTTGGAGTCGCAGCGCCCATCTAGCGAGTCTTCCAGAGGAGGGATCCTTCAGTCCTGTCAGCCAACACAGGGAATGATGGTCAATGACGATCTTGAAAGCCTTTCCAAAGAGATATGGCCGAAACTTAGTTATAGCCCATATGGCCGCAAGGCATTCTCTTTCAGTTGTGGAATAGTTTCTCTTAGCCTTTGTCAGAGTGCGCAAGGCATAAGTTATTACTTTTTCCTTCCCATCTTGGATTTGGACTAATACTGCGCCGATTCCGTATCCATTCGCGTCAGTGTGAAGTTTCGTTGGTGCAGTTTCGTCATAGAGGTCTAAGACAGGGTCGGAGGTAAGATCTTTCTTCAAGGTATTAAAAGCTTCCACTTGTTCAGGTCCCCAACAGAATTTTGTGTCCCCCTTCAGTAACAACTGTAGAGGTTCGGCTTTATGGCAAAAGTCCTTTATAAATCGGCGATAGTAAGAGCAAAGTCCCAGAAAGCTTCTGATGTCATGGGTATTCCTAGGTCTTCCTAGGCCCTCACGGCCTTTATTTTTTCTGGGTCCTGTCATACGCCATCACTGGATACTAAGTGTCCCAAGATCTTTGTCTCTTGTGCTCCAAAGTGACATTTTGTTTGTATTGAAGATAAGGCCTGCTTTCTGTATACACTGAAGGACGGTATTCAACCTCTGAAAATGTTCATCGAATGTTTCTGAGAAGATAACAATGCCATCTAAATAGCAAAGGCACATTGTCCATTTTAAATATCGCTGAAGATTATCCATCATCCTTTCAAAAGTTGCATAAGCTAAATGGCATCACTTTAAACTCGTATAATCCCTCAGGTATTATAAAAGTTGTTTTCTCACGATCGGCTTCACCAACTTCTATTTGCCAGTAACCGGAATAGAGATCCAGAGACAAGAAATATTTTGCCCCTTTCAGGCAATCCAAGGTGCCGTCAATATGTGGAAATAGATAAAAGTCTTTCTTGGTAATTTTGTTGAGTCGGCGATAATCAACACAAAAACGCCAGCTTCCATCTTTTTTCCTGACCAAGACGACTGGAGATGACCATGGACTTTCTAATGGTTGAATGATGTCTCTTTCTAACATTTTGGTTACCTCCTCACTGATAATGCGGTGTTCAGATGGGGAGACTCTGTAAGCTCTCTGACTGATAGGTAAGTGGTCGCCTGTGTTTATTCGGTGTTTAACATTGAGATGACTTTCTTGATCGAAAATTTCTGAAAACCTCTGGAGTAGATGCAACATTCTTTCTTTTTGGTCGATCCTCAGATCCGGAGCTATCATCGTGGTACAGTCGATGAGACCCAACTTTGCCTTTGAAGTGGTCGTGGAATACGGCGATCCTTCGTCTAGGGTATTTACGCAGTCTTTGCATAAGGGTTCGGCATATCCGATGCGCAATCCTTTAGGAATGATCTGAGGTTCCCCTTGTCCGTTGGCAACCCATAGTTCGGCTTTACTATTAAGGAGGTAACTATAGTAGAAGGAATGGCAACTTCCTTTTTTAAGAGGATCATCCTATTTCCCTCTGCTATTACGTCGATAGCTCGATGGTTCTTACGGCCTAAGACAGTAATCTTTCTGATAGAACGAGAAGGTACTGTATAATCTTCCAACGTGAATAAATGGCTGGAGTCTGGAGTTTTCGATTCTCGAATGACGTCTTGAAACAAAAGCTCCGAACGGCCACAATCTATAACAGCTTGAGAAGCCCCCCAAAAGTCCCAACCAAGGATGATATCGTGACTGCATTGCGGCAAAACAATAAATTCAAAAGCTTGAGGTCGGTCATTGATTTTGAGACGAAGCGTACATTTTCCCCTTGGTCTCACGTAATTTCCATCGGCGACTTTTAAAAGAACATTGTTAGTCGTTGGAAACATAACTTTCTTCAGTTGGCGAGGATACTTCTCCGAGATAGCAGAAAATTAGGCTCCAGAGTCCACAAGGGCAGGTACTGGCTCATTGTCGACAATTACTTCAATGTTGTTTCAGGACATCTTTGCGGCAATCGGAGGATTTTTGTCACTAGCGGCCTCACCCCCAAGGAAGGTCGCACCGCTCCTTGCGGAACTCAAAGACACACGAAAGAAGTAGAGCTAAACAAATTTATTAACTCAACTCAGAACACAGTGACTGACAAATCTTCTGCTTTTATACTAGCAGGGAAAGTTCCAGAACACTTGTCTGGTAAACTAAAGAAATGTCCAGAATCTTCTGTAACATCAAATAAAGAGACACATAAAATCAATTAATTAAATATTTACACAAATTGTGAATCGCGGGATTCGGACTCACAATCCCTTGACCATGAGATCAGTTCTATGACCATTAGGCCATGGAGAGTCAACTGATCCTTTTCAATGCGGCAATAGTAATATAGATATAAATACAATTTAATTACAAAAGCATTCAATTAACCTAAAAACAATTTATTTACATAGTATACCTGTAATAAAACAAATCAGCAAATCAAGTCCGTGTTACTTAAAATCAAGTCAAATCTATTTTATTTATCGATCGAGATTGAGTAGCTACAACAGTATAATACGCATAATTTTTAAACTTTCAATTAAAATGAAAACACAGTTTTCAATAATCAGAACACACTGCGCATGCGTGAATTTTCAACGTCAGTTGGCTAACGTAAATGCGTGAATTTTCTACGCCATTTGGGTTAACGCAATGCAAAGTAGAAATTTTCAATTTCCTTAATTCATGTTTTATTTTAATTTAAATGTACTTCAGAATGAATCCGAAAGATCGATTAATTAATAATGTTTAATTTTAAATGCGTCAAACACTAAGAAAATAAATAGAATCGTTTGAAATATTCAGTCGAAAACACTTTAAGCCTAACCTGATTAGCTTGGGAAAAAAACAAGCCTTATTCATTTTTGGCGGGATTTGGCCTCAGATTTTGGCGAGAAAGTTAGTTTTTAATTAATAAAAAATTAACCACTCAATTAACCGGAAAAAATAGTAGCCTATGTCCTATTCCAGACTATAATCTACCTCTGTGCTAAATTTCATCTAATGGGGTCAATTAATGTGACATAAAAGTCACATGTCATGAACTTCTGCGCATGGCATTTAAGTTTTATCCGCACCACTTTCGTCGATTAGACTGCCATTAACGTTCTCCTCCAGGTATGAAGCGGATATTTTGTTAACATTTGAAGTCATAATTTTTGAATAATTTTCTTTCCTCTTATTATGTGTTAAAAGAGGAAATACTGGTGTGCTGATGGATGCATGCTTTAATGCGAAACACAAGAGTGACTGCCATGATAAAATGTTTTCTTATTTTCCTTTCAACAATCCTGACTTGGGTTGATAGCTTTGGTATAGATTTATTTCAAGCCTTCGAATTCGGTGATATGCTCCCATCATTTTGAAGAATTCATTCAGTGTGTATCCATTTATTAAATATAGCTGTTCGAGTAATTTGTTAGAAAAACTCTTCGAAGAAAAAGAAATCGGTAAGCGATTTGCCGTCAAAAACAATCAAATAAAATCTTGAGTGCATTTCTAATTTACTTTATTCACATTTGATGAATTTTATGATAATTTTGAATATGCTTAGAAGGTTTTAAAATGTTTACATGAATATTACATTGCATTTTTCTACAAACTCTTATCTAAATTTAATTAATGTAAGTAAACAAACTCCTGTTACAAAAATAACAACTGCTATAATGCTACTTAAGTGGAAGTGAATATTACTAGTTTTCTAATTACATTTGCAGATTTGTGGTGGATTCAAAGTGAATTTATATCAAACAACTTTTCTACTGTTGAAAATGAAATATCAATAGTTTATTGTATTTAAACTGGAATTGACTGTTATCATAATATCATGTTATACCATTGTGCACATCAGTGATTTCTGTTTTAATAAATACAGGCCATTTCATTGAAAATCAATTTCCTTATCAACATTATTATATAATTTTTATTCCCAACTTCATTGCTACAGGCATGTTTCACTTTTTTTTTCTATTTCTTTAACATATCAATTTTGAATTATAAAATTCTGTAAAAGCATAAAAGTGTTTCTTTCAACTAATCTTTATATCCTATTTAACTTCTCTCTCTCTCTCTCTCTCTCTCTCTCTCTCTCTCTCTCTCTCTCTATATATATATATATATATATATATATATATATATATATATATATATATCATGACATTCTTGTTTATTAAATTTACTGTATTGTATGTTTTTGTTTTATTTTATGATATTCATTTAATGTAATTTTTATCAATGTAACTTTAGCATTTAAAAAAATTTCATAAATGTTTTGCTTTAAAAGTATATTGTTCAACGTTATGTTTTTATTGGTGATAAAAAAATAACTGTTGTTTAGTATCTAGGATGTTTCTGTTGAATAAAATTGATTTCATCATTTACATTGACATTCTTGTCATACTGTGTTTATATTATTTCTAAGTATCTATAAAAATAAATGTTGATGAATAGTAAATAGTTTTTTGAATTAGTGAGTGCATTGAAACTTCCATTTGATCATATTTTTTCAAATAATTATCACATATTTTATCTCTCTCTCTATATATTTTTTGTAATGTGTAAATAAAAATTATGAAAGCCTGATTTTGTTTGTTTTCCTTTAATGATTTCTACAAATTAAAATAAAATTATTAATTCATAAGGTGCATAGATTTAAAAAAAGGTATCTATACCTTTTATATTTTATAATTTGAAATTGTAAACATAATTCATTCAATATATGCTAATTTGAGTTTCATGGTCTTTCCTCTGAGCAAACTGAAAACATCAAAGTCTCAATATTTATAAAAATAATTACATAAGAAAAAAAATGTAATAATTTTATTAGTAAGCTTTAAAATATTAACTTATCTAAGAATAATAATTATTTTTAAAAAGAATTAACTGGCGGGACTATATTCATAGGATTCAACGTTCAATACTATTTAAATATTGTAGCGGTTACAATTACTGCCTTTTCCTTTCTTCATAGGTGGCGCTACTAGAGCCACCTATCAAGAGCCATGTTTTCCCATGATTCCTCATTCTTGTCTCTTGTGTTGTCCTTGCTTGCCGTGTGTATTTGTTCTATACCTTGTTCTTCAATATGCTTGTGTTAAATGTTTGTGCCGTGGAACTTAACCCGCTAATAAAAAGTAGTTCCTGAAACTGAACTCATTCTTTCATCCATGGCATAACACATAATAAAGAGTCTCGTCCCTCTACAATACTATGTAAAAAAGAACATATATAATTTTTCAAAAACACTGTCATAGTCATTTGTCAAAATGTATCCTTCGGATAAAAAAGGAGGGAAATGATATGGGGAAGGAAAAAATAAAGCGGCACCAAACGAATTAAAAAGCGATGTTAATTAATTATGCAAAAACAATAATTCCATTGAAAATACTAATTAAAATTTTAATATAAGAAATAAAATTATGCAACTAAGAAAATTTGGAAAAAATGATTCGACATAATATCTTATAAGAAATTAGAAGTTTTTAGTAATTGATCGGCTAGCGTAATATTACTAAACAATGATTTCATCAACGTTATCAGCAGACATCACGACATGAGCAGAACGGTTGAAAATTGAACAGAAGCGGTTTGTTTGGTACCTGACACGTGACCGTGAATTGACCCCATTCCGTTCAGCCGTTGTGACGTGATTGACTAACAAACATCCATCCATCCATCTATCCATCCAAACTTTCACATTTATAATAGTAGTATAGATTCTATATTTAGCCATATGATACGATACTGAGGATGTTATTTATATATCATACACTACTGCATAATATATGCTTGCTATTAAAATAAAAAAGGGATTTCCTAATGTGCAAAACCTAGGACCGCAAAAAATATATAAATCCGCCATTGTATAATGGTGATCTAAAAACCAGCAATGGTTCTTTGATTAATTCAAGGTACTTTATATGCAACTCTCATAGTAATATGGGCAGGTATGGGTAATTGATGATGTACAATAAAATGTTGATGCGTAAGTCTTTTTTATAAAATTCTTTAAACACGCATGTAATCATAATAAGTTGTACTACAGATTAAAAAAAGAAGAAAGTTATCCTAAGACTTTTGATATCCTAGGTTAGTCTTCTTCAAAATACGATTTTTTCTTTAAGTAAAGCTTTATTTTTGTTTGCTCCAGCTTAGCAATACAAACAATTCTTTGTTTGAGTGATTAATATGACGTCACATTAAAATGGATTTTATAATTCAGAAATCAAGAAAGTAACCTAATTCACGAGCTTTATTTCTGCCATCTATTGGCATGTAATCTTAGATTCTCATTTTTTTATTATGTAAAAGACTAACAGTACCCATACAGCTTTGCCCTTGGCATAATATCCAAGAAGAAAAATTAAATTAGCTTTGAACTTATGTCCACCCATTATAACATGGGCATATCACGCAACATCAAACAAACATAAGAATCGGTGCGATTTAAAGAGATACGGTTACTTCGCTCAGCAGAAGACTCTCCTTCTTAAGTATGGACATTCTTTCTCTGATATTCTCTAACCAAACGTTTCTTTCCTCTACATTTTCATTATCGCGCAACAAACGAAGCGTTTTGACATTGAATGTGCTCTGGCCAAGGCTTGATTTTCCTTTTTTGAACATAATGAGTTTTGAATCGCTGTTTAAAATCAGACGTAAACAAAGAAATTTGCACATGCGCAATTTGAGGTTTTCGCACATGCGCAAATAAGTGCAAAGCACAGACACTACTGTTTTACGCATGCGCGAATCGTAGTAGGAAATAATTAAAATCGCAATTATAAATCACTTCTTTTCATTTTGATGCGACCCCAATACATTCAAATCTTCCCCGATAAATGCCCTACGAAATGGTACAAATATATCCAATATCAGTTAAGTATTTCTAGAGTTTTCTTCCTTCAAACATGTTCACCTATAAGGAGACTTTATTTTATACAATGTGTAGATTAAAATTATGACTTATGAGTCACTTATTTTTTATTTTTAATAAATTAATTGGATCGTAAAAAATTTCCTTTGCATTTTACTCTGAAATTTCATCTCTTATTCCGAAATTCAAAAGAATTTCATCATAAAAATATACACAGTTCGGTAGAATATAAAAATACGCGAAATTACATGGCTGTTGAGAACGGAGGAAGATATTAAAATCGGGACCAAACTTTACAGATACATGTCAAACTTTACAGAGTTCGTATTTGCATGAAACGGGTTAATTTCGTTGCTAATGGTTTCATAAAATCTAACTTCATGCTCAATATTTATTTTTGCCAAAAATTTCTTTACACCTAGCTAATTTATTCCTTGACTGATTGCCAGAATATATTCCTCATTAAAATATATCTTCACCAAAACATACACAATTTTTTTAATTGTCAGTATATTCCATCAGGCTTTCAATATTCAGAAGGTGACAGTTTTTACAGAAGCGATATGCTTCATGCATAGTTTTGAGTTCATTGGAGATGATTAAAAAAGATGGTCCTCTAATTAATAAATTAAAATTTGGTTTTTGATTTTTTTTTCCGTTGAAAAGGATGGTTGATCATACATAATGCTATGCCATGAATTTTGTTCGGAACTGATCATTTCTTCGCATTGGTCATTTAAGGTCGCTACATTAAGTAGAGTAGTAACCGTATCGCTTAACACTCATTACCACAAGCTTTTAACAATTACCGATATCATTACCTTTAAACATCAGAACTGAACTAGCAAGATTGGCAACAACATCCTTCACACAAGCAAGTCGATAAATTTTTGGTTGCTATTAATTAATTTTTGAAAGAAACAAATTGACAGGTTCTTCTTTTGTTTCCGCAGTTTGCTGTTTTTGAATTTCATATTTTTAATGTTGACATTATACTCTAAAAAAAGACAATATTTGTAAAAAAAAGACAAAAACTGGAACCGTTGGTCTTTACTGCACCGTTAAGAAATTTAATTTAATTTTTAATGTCTGTTTTAAGTACGAAGAATTAAATTTACTACTAAATTGCAAGAGACTAAGGCAGCGCAACACCAAGATAAATGTTTATGAATTGCCAAGCATCATTCTGTCACAATAATGGGAAATGCATTATCCCTATTTTATTCTTAAATGGGCTCTTGACCTTAAAAACCTTTTGTGAAATTTTATAAGGCCAACATCAAAGTTGCATTTAGCAAATTTTATAAAGTTTCGTTTTAAAGAACTTTGAAAAATCACATTCGGTTCTTGAAAAGTTCTGTGAGAAAGTGGAATAGATGTTGTCATATGTCCTTAAAAAAATAATGTAAAAAATACATGGCACAGAAGGCGAGTTTATTACTAATTGTCGAATGACAACAGTTAAAGATAAAAAAAAAGCATCATACGAATTTCAGACTGCTTCATTCATTATACATTTTTACAGCTGAACTAAATCAAACGCGTAGCTAATTAATGGAGTTGCAAAATATTATTAGAAGTGTTCTGGAGATAGTTCGCCATGTCGCCAAAAAGGAAGTCAGTCAGAGGAAAGAAGATATAAATGAAATAAAGAAATTAACTTCAAACAAACAAACAACAATAAAAAAAAATTAGACTCAAAAGTAGGCTTAACCATTGCCAGCGAAATAATCATGGTAAGACTTAAAATTAATGTACTGTTTCTCGTTAAGCACGTCAAGATTGTACCAATAGTTCGAAACTCGCTAAAAGTCTGCAATGTTGGACGTTTACCAGAAATTCCAAAAAACGGTTTTTAAAGTTGCAATAAAAAATTATCACGATTATATTTGGCGAGAAATCGCTCCAAAAGTTTAAATTTTGGCGCCGTGTATTAATTTTAAGTCAAGCCGTAATCGTTATGACTGTTTTAGTCGTATCAAATTATAAGGTGAAATGTCTTTATAAAGATATACATTCTATATTAATAATTTAACAGTCTGAAAAGTCAATAATCTAGGCGAAAAAACTGGTCGCCAAAGATGGCTAATATTAGGATTACTTTCATTACTTTAGCTATAATGGCAGCGGATACATGATCAGGTGTAATTTCTTCTGTATTATTGGCTGCTGGTGTCGGCTGGATATTATTGGACTGTGCTGTGGACTTGTTCACCGAGTACACCATGGCTGCTGGAGGTAGGGTAGGTACGGACACTTTAATGGTCCTGACATCCGGTGGGCACTGGTCAAGAAGCAGGGAAGAGGATGAGGCGCGGGGAGGTCGAGAGAGGTGACGTTTCACTTTTGCCTGGAAATCGGCAGGGAGCTGAAAATACACATACAACCATATTTTAAAGTGTTTCATCTTTGAAATAATTATACTCATTTATTTGTTCATCGATAACAAGTTTGTGGTGGCAATGTTTGTATAAAAATAAAATCAGAAATATTTTGAAGAGATATTTTTATAATGAGGTTTAGAAATTAAGTAAAACTGTGACAGGATTAATTAAAACGTGAAAAACTGTAAGAATTGCATAAAGGTGCGTTTGCATTGAGATAGCCACTGGGTACATCCGATCGAGTCAGTCGCCACAATTTAAGTCAAGGGCACAAGCACGTACACAACGAAAAAAAGAAAGAGGAGGAGACAGCTACGGTTAATAATTAATTTTGAAGAGGAATTTTTATAATGGAGTGTGAAAAGTAAGTAAAATATGTGACAGGATAAATCAAAACTTGAAGGACTGTAAGAACTGCATAAAGAAACGTTTACATTGAGACAACCATTGGGTGCATCCGATAGAGTCAGTCAGTAACTTGACATCAAGGGCACAAGCATGTGCGCAAAAGAAAAAGAGAAAGAGGGAGAGACAGCTGCAAGTCTTTGTAATACTGTCCATAATTTGAAAGCTCAAAGCATATTTGTATAGCTTACTTTAAGCTGCTTTCATACTAATACAAAGGCTGGCTACATTATGAAGCCTCGTTTTCCACCGAGAACTTGTCATCAGTCATTTTCAATCAATCTGAATCAAAGAGGACGTTAGTAGCTTAAAGAACGCAAAAGAGATGTGCGATACATACATGCCAGTTTCGTTCGAAGCTACATATATCTTTAGTTGGTTTCAAGCGAAAAACAGATGCATGCTCATGCTTAGTACTATCATACAAGATTGCGCAAACGAGTGTACATGAGTAGAGAATGAAAAAATATATAAAAGATTTTATCAAATAAGGAACATTTACGATGCTATTTTTTAAGGTATAGATACGCTGTTGCTGCAAAATGTTTGCGCATGACAAACCATTCATTGCATTTCTAATGAATAACAAAATTTAAAAGAAAAACAGTAATTAATATTCAAAATATAATTTATTTAATCTTATCTGTTCTTACTTTGAAATCCAAACTTATTTAAATTTATATACCGTGCTATTTATTTATTTGAAATAAGCACACTACAGAGATTGAGTCCAATAGCGGAGTGCATTAATCAAAAACTCATAAGGAATACAAGCCACATAGAAAATTAAAACACACGTAAAAAAAGGAACAATAAATAATTACAAAATTCTGTACCCTATATAAATAACAGCATTTCAAAATTAACATACAAATATATCGGTCGATTAAAATTTAACAAATAAAAAAAATTATGCATATTTGGCTGAGTCGGTTACAGAAATTTAATTTTTGCTATGTGCTCATAAAGTTGTATAAAAACATCCTCACTGTGTTTTTGTGTTTACCTAAAGATAGAACTGAACATCAGAGATGAAAAAAAAGGATAGAAACAGGGAAACATGTGTTGGATATTCGCCAGGTCAAAGATTGTAAACATTTACCAAAATTCTGTATCCCGAACTAGATGTTCATCCACAGTTTCAACCATGGATATAAAAGTTTAATAAACAGCGGATAACAATAAGTTAATACTCTATTTTTGGTAAGTTTTTTAGGGGTTAGAAATTTCAAGTATAAAAGTAAGAAAACAAACACGAGTTTTACAGAGAATATTACTTACTGAGTTGAATTTATGTGCTACAAAGCTTGAAGGCTTGCATTGTAAAAGACGAACAGCAATATTGCAATCATTTCTGTATTGCTCCTGAAAATATCCAATGGGTTATATAAATATTTCAAGAAAACTGAAAAAATTCAAGCAATTTATTCAAAATCAAGCGCAATTAAAAAAGTTTTTCACCTTTTTACTTCCCTTCAGAAAAGCTACCTCCTCGAACCAGAGTTAAGGCAATTTGCGCCAAATTAATCAAAACACGTAGGATGACTTTCCTTCTTTTATTAAATTCTTTGATTATGAAAATCCTTTTCGATTAATTTTTTTTTACTTAAATGGTGAGAATAGGTTTTGCATCAGACACATTTGTTCCAATTGTTTTACTTTCTCGCATACGTAGTATAAAGAAAATACTGTGATCGTAAAAAAAATTCGAATTAGAGATTTTGATGAATCTCCACGTTTTAGAACTCTCTGATTTCGCAAAAACAAATTTTTAGAAAATGTTCATCCGTCTGGCTGTCTTTGACAAAGATATCTAAAAAATGCTTTGATGTAGACAGATGGAATTTGGTATATAGTATTTACATCAAATTTGTAGATTAACAAATTTTGATTAAAATCCCTGCTTTCTGTGCAACTGTTTGAATATAATTTAACACGATAACTACAAAACGAAGAGAACTAGATAGATGAAATTCGATGTCCAGATTTAACATTTATAGTGCAGGCATCTTTCAAATTATGAGATAAATCCAACAAGGAATTGACCATCTGTCGGTCTGTAATTTCAAAAACATATAAACTGAATAACTCAAAGACGCGGTTATTTATATACATCAAATTTGCTATGGGATTTTGGGACTGCAATTGTAATTCTGCTTGAAATTTTTTCTTCAATCGGCGGGGACAAATGCTCCTAAAATACAAATTAGATTTTCGGATACTTTTAACCACGTGTCAGGGATCAATCGCCAAATTACTGGACAAGGATCACACGGTAGATTCAGTAATAATGCTGTATTCACGTTAAAGGTTAATATTTTGTAAACTATTGTACGCCAATGTCATACAAGGCGTTCTCTAGAATAATACTTTTATTAAAGTTTATGCGAGAGAGTTTTAAGGAGACCACTCCTGCTGGTTTATTATTTATCACGATTTAATGAAATCATTGTCAAAACACCATTCCGCATCTTTCCAATTCCTTTAACATAAAATTGTTTTTCTTCTTTTGGGAGTTTCTCTGAAATCCAAAACGTTGTTAAATAAATATGTCATTTACTGAAATTGTTTTCTACATATGAGGAAATAACGCGTCTTAGCACTGAAGTTAAATTAATCCACAGAAATAATTTTCCTGAAAAGAACCTACGTTTTCTTCCTCCAGTTCTGCTATTGTAAGCCTCGCTTCTACCAGTCGTGATGTTAGATCGGAAACATCCCTCGTTAAATCAGATTTCTCATTTTCAAATTTCTCAGCCTGTAAAATAAAGAATAAATTAGTTTTTATTTCATGATCACGCGAACAACAGTCACTTAGGTTATTAAGTTATAAATAGAAATGAACTCAAATTTGATGTTTTTACTAGCATATATGGGAAAAAATTATTTTTACATGCTTTTAAAAGTATTTGAATTTTTTTTCGTGTTTTAAATATCGTGTATTTAAAAAAAGTATTCTGTGTTCAATTAATATAAGGCTTTAATTTTTCTAGAAGTTAAATATTAGGCTTAAATAGTGCATTAATTAATAATTAAAATTAATAATTTCATTAAATAAAAATTAATAATTTCGTTAAATAAAAATTAATAAGAAAAATTAATAATTTCATTAAATAAATTAATAGCTAAAATAATAGAAATTAATAGCTAAAATAACAGATTAAACAATAATTAAAATTAATAATTTAATTGAAATTAATAATTAAAAATAATAATTTAATTGAAATTAATAGCTAAAATAATAGATTAATCAATAATAAAAATTACTAATTTAATTGAATTTAATAGCTAAAATAATGGAATAATCAATAATTAAAATTAATAATTTAATTTAATTAAAGTTAATAATTAAAATAATGGATTAATTTTAATTAAAATTTAGTACCATATGCGACGAAAAACATGTTTACGGGATTTGATAGTATTAACAGTAATGAAGTATAAAAGATATAGAAAGCTAGAAAGTCTTCATTACATTTTATGGAATAGATCGTCATTTAGTCATTTTATCCTATAGAGTTATGAAATATATTAAAGAAAATAATAAAAACAATTAAAACGTGCTTTTCATAGGGTATTAAAAACTATAAAATAATTTGTTTATCACAAATCTGGTGATCCAAACAATTTTTCAAAAGTGTGAGGTGTTAGAATCTTATTCTCATTTGGTTTCTTACTAAATCAGCGAAAAAGCAATATCTCCTCCCAATTGTGGTACTGTGAATAAAATATTTGGATTCATCTGGGAATTAAATCATTTAAAATCAATGAAAAAGGTATTTTGACGGTTTATATGTTTAATTAGAAAGAAATGCTCCAGTTATTGCTTCAAAAAATTTTGAAAAAGAAATCAAATTGGAAAATTGGAGGCAGACGATTTAGTTTTAGTTCGTAAATTTTTTTTGGATAAACTTATTATATCAAATAATTTTTTTCAAAATTCAGTAAATTAAGGCAGACGTTAAAAACAAAATTCATTTGAAAAACCTTTTTATCACTATTTGTCGGTTTATCGATTCCTTTTTTACCATCATCAGAAATTTAACTATAGAAAAATGCAAGCGGAAAAAATCATCCAAAACAACATAAAATATTAAATAAAAGATTCTATAAGTTTTAAAACTCAGATTTTGAGGTGCATTGCGATCATCTGTGCGACAAATTTCATGGTTTTAGACGTGATGGCATCGTATGAACTACACAGACACACTTTGGAACACTTATTTTTATAATATAGAAATAAATAAATATTAATACATCAGTTTCCTTTTTTTTTGTAATAGAATTGTTTTTTTTTCCTCAAAAAAGATTTCAAGTGCAATTTCTTGCACGCTTTGTAACATATATCGGTAAAATCAAGTTTATCCATACATACCACATGTAGAAGCTTCTCCTCTAGGCTTTCGTTTATTTTTTGCAGTCTTCTTTGGTTTTCGTACAGCCTGGAAGAAGGAAACATAAATTATGTACTCTGTCTTGATATCCTAAGTCAAACATAATCCTCCAAAGAAGAGAGAAAAAAATATTATGATTATGTATAAAGGCTTATGGGATTAATGTAGGTACTTGCTTATACTGCAAGAGAAAATCTCTGACCATCTCTTTCCTGGATTTCTAGAAATTGTTTGGAAGGAAATAAGAAATCTAGAGAATGCACAAGAGAAATAAATTTAATAAAAAAGGATAAAATAAATAAATAAAATGGCCACATATTCTTTATCTGATTCTCGTAATATTAGGTTGATTAAAAAATAATTGTTGTATGTGTGTCACAAACGGATAGTTTAACTATTTTTTCCCGAAAAAGTTCTCTTCTTCATCTAATAGTATAAGCTTTGATGTTAGTCATTTGATACTGTTAACTTTGATTTTGACGTAAATTCTGCTAAATGTTCTTTAAAGATTGTTTTATCACGTTAATTTTAAAATAGAGTGAGAAAAAGAAAAAGAATTCCATTATTTAATTTCTTATTTTCGAAAAGAAAAGAAAATTGTCAATAATCAGATAAGGATACGTGGAATTGATAGTTTATAAACTCACTTCACAGAATAGATTTACTAAATTCCGTTATGAAGGTTTTTCATTGAAAGGTGGTGCATTTAGAAAATCGCAACACCTTCAAGGAGATTTAAAAACATTAACGTTTAAGTGAGGAAAATTCAATGATACAACTATCAAATCTGAAGTTCACTCTCCAAACATATTGAAGATCTGTTTCTGAAACAAATGATTAATAGCGAAAAGAAACAGACAGGCCGGGATAGCCTAGTTGGTAGGGCGTTCGACTCGCATCCCATGGGTAGTGAGTTCGAACCCCGCCGGCTGAAGACTCTCCGCGTATAAGGTGGCTGGTGTTCATATAAATCTGCCGTGGTCACAAAGTCCTCCAAGTCGAGACTGTACTGGTTTTCAGAGGTAATCGCTCTCTGACTCAGATCTAAATTACGATCTGTGAATGAAATGTATGAATGAAGTTCGCCCCGTAAAAAAGTTTGTGACGCATGAATAGATAAGTCTTTTGGCCCTAGATGGCACTACTGAAACAAGAGAAGCTGAATCTCTTGATTTAAAATCGCAGACTGTGTCAGGGAGCTTGTCTATGACACGTGCCATAAAAAACAAGAGAAATAGATCGTTTGCCATACCATCTGTTTAAAAGATCGAGAAGAAATCGGTAGGAGATAGTATAAATTGGATTACAACTGTAATTCTTGAAAGAATTTAGTGGGTGGAATTATTAATTATGTATCTTTAATTGCTCCTTTTTGTACTTTTGTTAAATAAAATATTAATGTACCGAAATTAGATAAAATAATCAAAGAGACGTGTTCTAAAGATTTTCAATGTATAAAGATGATCCGCCCATTTTTATTAGATGCCATTAGTAGCACTGCTTGCCTGCAAATAAATCAGGGAATTGTATTTGAAAGTATTTACAACAACCTTTAAAAATTAGTATGAGACCTTTGGTTTAATATTTTAAAAAATATATTTTTAACAAATACATACATACATA
>JAPMOR010043372.1:85440-116840 GCA_026543865.1 Argiope aurantia
ATATATATATATATGTAATGATATTTTAATTCTAATTTCAATTTAATTAATTTCCAAGATTTTATCTTAATTTAGCCCATAGTAACTTCATTCGAAAAATATTCTCTTATTTCTTGATCCAATTCCACTTTCGGTTTAATTAATTCCTTTGTAAAAATAATGCGCCATCAGTACTACGTATCAAATGAAAGTGATCCCTTTGGTGCCCTTGAAAAGGTGTCAAAGGTCAACACATGTATTGAATTAGCTCGTGGCCGGAAATCCCATTTTATTTAAGACTAGTGAACATTTATTTCGGCCCTTTTTGCCTTCCTTTTTTCTTACTTCTGCTTTTGGGCGACGCTGCGCCTTCTTGTAAAAAATCATGCCTATCTCATGGAGAGAATAAAACGAAATTAAAAATATAGTATGTCTCTTCAACGTCTTCGAACCTGCATTCTGCCTCAACCAAAATATGTTACATATTATTTAGCCGACAGGATTCGAAAAATATTACATATTATTTAGTCAACAAGGATAGTTTCCAGTACAAAATTTTTTCAAATGAATTAAAAGAATTAAATCCCCGGAATGAGAGGCCATTTGATGTTACGGTACGGCTCCTGGAGTTGCCGTTACTCTGAAGATGATTCCGTGCTGTCTCGGCCGCGTTGTCTCTCGCTACACTGAAGTTCTCCGACACCAAAGGTTTTCTCCAACGGCCACGTAGTTCCACTCCGCCGATGCGATATCCTCTGCATACTGATCGTAATCTATGACTTCATCCGACATTCCAGTTCTCCGACGTGTTTGTGCTCTATTTCCTCTTGTGTTTATGCTTCTTAATTTCAAAAAGTTCCAACTTCTAGTGTGCCATGATTCATCAAAAAGTTATGTGCTTATGCTCCTTAATTTCAAGAAGTTCCAACCTGTGCCATGATTCATAAAAAAAGTTATTAGTGTTAAAAAAAGCCTCCATCAACTGACTCAACGGATGAAATTCAAAATTTATATTCTGTACATTTGTTTTGATGCTAAATTGCATTTTCTATTATAATATAATTGAAAATAATCTTTTTGTATTATTATTCAAAATATCATAAGTTTTACTTTAAAATATTGAGTTTTTAAAATTTTTTCAAATCTATTATTTAAAAATTATGCATACAGACCTTGTGAACGATAAAAGTAACATACCAAGATTCTTATATACTTAATCATTAATGGCACATGATAATTAGATTAAGGTGGTAAATACCTCAGGGGAAATTTTTACACCCCTGACAGTTATTAAACTACCCTCTATTATCACTGTATCCAAATACTTGTTTTTTATAAAATATAAATATTTTTGTATATTACATTTTTTTTCTTTTTCCAAATACTATAAGAGTATTTTGAATCTTGCGTTTGTTACATTCATTCACAAATATTTTATTTGAAATCTTTGAATCTTGCATTTATTACTTTTGGTTCCAAGTTTTTCATTTGATATTTTTGAATTTTACAATTATTATTATCATTTCCAAATGATTTATTTGAAATACATGAATCTTATATTTGTTTACATTTCCAAAAGTTTTATATG
The DNA here is from genome assembly GCA_026543865.1 of Argiope aurantia. Classification (NCBI taxonomy): domain Eukaryota; kingdom Metazoa; phylum Arthropoda; class Arachnida; order Araneae; family Araneidae; genus Argiope; species Argiope aurantia. The sequence goes on from JAPMOR010043372.1 coordinate 87,008, forward strand.
AAACCATTCAATTTTGCAAATATTATTTTCAGTTCTAAGTGTTAATATGAAATATTTCAATTTTGCAAGCATTATTTTCATATCCAAGTTTTTTATCTGAAGTTTTGAATCTTGTGTTTTTATTTATAGCTAAAATACTTTACTTAAAATCATAATTATACTGATATTTCATTTGGGTGAAATCATAACAATATTGATATTATATTTAATATTTAATTTAATAATTCTGTTGAGTCAGACTTCCTAAAATTTAAAGATAATACAAGCAAATATACCATAGATTGTCTTCATTAAATTAAGTTCATCAATTCAGTTTTTGCAGAAAAATGGTCAAATTAACTTTGTGCTCTATATCATTTAAAATTTTAATATTTTGTTATTACTGTTGATTATTAAGATTTTTATTTAATATTTTCAGAAATTTAAATTTTTTAATGCTTCTAATATAAAATGTTAAATGGGATTTCGATATTAATGATTGTATAATGTGAAGGTAAAGGAAACTGAGGTGCCACTTTCAATATACTTTTAAATTAAACTTACTCAGCAATATACTTTTAATTTTTCTTACTTGAACACCACTGTAAGGTATGGCTGTGTGTCGAGGCCCTGATGCACTTTCATGTCTTACAGTAGGGTTAAAATTGTAATGATATTTTAATTCTAATTTCAATTTAATTAATTTTCAAGATTTTATCTTAATTTAGCTCATAGTAACTTCATTCGAAATTATTCTCTTATTTCGTGATCCAATTCCACTTTCAGTTTAATTAATTCCTTTGTAAAAATAATGCGCCATCAGTACTATGTATCAAATGAAAGTGATCCCTTCGGTTCCCTTGAAAAGATGTTAAAGGTCAACACATGTATTGAATTGGTGCGTGGCCGGAAATCCCATGTTATATAAGACTAGTTATTATTTGTTTCGGCCCCTTCTTCCCCTTTTTTCTTACTTCTGCTTTTGTGTCGCACTTTGGCGGACGGGCCTTGTCCATGCCTGCTTTTAAATAAATTGCTTTCCCTAAATGGATATTAAAATTAATTTAAAAATGTGAAATGTCTCCTAATGCTTCAAACCTGCATTCTGCTTCAACCAAAAATAACATTACACACACACACACACACATATATATATAAGGAGCCTGTAGCCCCTTGCTCTCTTACGTTCGTTAACCTTGATGTTATCCGATATAAGCGTTGTTCGTCAGTTTCAGTTAGTAAATTATTAATCTCCTCTAGTCATTCATTCTTTCAATGTTGAAAGTTTAATCTTTTCATGATGAGAGCATATATTTTCCGATTGGTCTACTTCCGATTAAAAATTTAAAGCCAAACAATGAGAGCATTATTTGATTGTATCTCCAATATCTAAATATTGAATCAATTTTTAACATTTTGCCGCTTTACGATCAGTTTTTCCTTTTAAATTGCCAGATTCTATCTTGGTCTTTCTACGCATTTTTTTCTTCGTCTTATATCGCTGGACGCCCCATTACTATTTGAAAAAGAAAAAAAAATGCAGAGTTAACACGTGTAGTACTTAAGTATTCTGACGATTGCTAGTCAAGAGACGAAAAATTTTACAGGCGCCTCTGTCTCAGGAGACACCCTAGCACAAGTTGAATCTGATTGGTTTGTCAGATCAGTGAATTGAAAGCCGCCAAATTCGTTTCCCTCCAATTTAACAGTAACCAATTTTTATCTGCGAAGTAGTAAGTATTGTTCCGTATTGCAAGGATAAGCAATAAACATGGAATTCGAATGTGCGTTATACGGCGCTGAATTTTATAGAAAACGCAGTTATTTTAAACGCATTTTATAAAAAATAGTTCATAATATTTTCTTTTCAAATATAGAAATAAGAGCTTCTAACTGTGGAGTTATTGTCTTCAGTTCCGATCACATATATTAAAATGGATCCAGTGAGAGTTTTGTAGATCTGTGCATTTCATTTTTATTGAAAGACAACATTTATAAACCTTTTTAATTATATAAAGCTTTATTTGATGAAATGAAAAGGTTTTGTATTTTGGGAACTTTCTTTCTTTTCTTTTAATTCTTTCTATTTTTTTAATCCAAAATATGTAAAGTTTTACAAAACTATGAAAATCATTCTCAATGAAAAAAACTGTAATTCTATTTTTTTTCATAAAAAATGTATATAATTTGTTTTTTTATGCTTTAATACTTATCCCATTTAATGCATGGCTATCTTAAGGACAGGGTATGTCTGATCGGCAATAAGAGTTTTAGTTACAACGCCAGTGCCCTCAATATATATTGTTACAAAATTTCCGGGTTCGTTTGGATAGTGGAAGTTATATGGGGTGGAGAACGCTCAACCAGCAGGCGGTAGTAGGAAAAAAAAAAACCCGACGTTTATTTACACGAAGACACACAGGACAGCACAAAGACGACAACTATATACAGCACAGAGAAGACAATTATTTTCAGCCGAGACGTGCACACAACAAGACTCTACTGCAGACAGTAGCGCACAGCTTAGTTCAGCACTAGCTTGACTCCGTCACTGCTCTGCTAATCTCTGGAAGACTCGTTCTTCACCGTCTATTCCGACTACTCTACTCTGGTAGCTGCAGACTGCCTCCTTTTATAGGTTTCAGGAGGTGGGGCTAGAAGCCTGTCAACCAATCAGGAACTTTCGAGGCGTATCTCGGTTCCCAATGGGCGGATCGGGAAAATTCTCGATGTTTCGGGTATAATCTATATTGGCGCCAAAGTCGCCAAATTCGTCGACAAGTCACCAAATGGTTGCCAAGTTTGTCGCCAAGCTCTGAGACCTCCGACGCGACACCCGGACTCCTTCCAATACAGATGACTGCAAAACGGTCTTTCTGATGATGGAACCAACTATGCTGGGAAGCAGCATTACAGATTCGTAACAATATAAAGTGTCAAAGGAAACAGCAATTTTAAATTTGAAAGTAATGTCTATTATGCTCTTGCAATTCATAATCTTTTATACAAGTTTATTTATTAAGATATTAAAAGAAAATTGTCCACTATACTCCAAACTTCAGTTAACCCTTATGGTAATAAAATGTAACTAGTTATGTTGCCGATTTCTTTCTAAGTTTAATAACAGCAAATGATGCCCATTGCTTTAAATTTTACACTGACAATCATTACCAATGTTCATTCGATTACTAAAAATTATACCTGTTATGCAACAATGTTCTTTCTCAATTAAATTTTTAAAGAGTTAAAATTGCTCAAATAATAATTTTCAGGCAAAATTTTTATTTAGGAAAGATCTAGTTGCATCTTCTGTAATAAAGAAGAAAAAGAATTATTTAGAAATCTTTACTACTTAAATTTATTACATAATTTTGGTAAATTTTCTTATGCTTTCATAATTAATATTTTATTTAAAGTATTGGTTTCATTAATTGCCATAGTGGCTACGTGGTTTATTTTTTGAAAATAAAAACCAATTGTAATTTAAATTAAAAATTAATATTTTTTAATAAAAAATTCAGTTTTTTTCTTTTCACTTTTACTACTTCAATTACTTTTTTAAGCTGAAATAAAGTTAGAAACTACAGTCAACATACAACAAAAAATGAAGTTCATACATCCTTAGTATTGTCAGTTTTAAATTATATATCTCACATTTTGGGTGTAAGGAATTTTTTATTTGAAAATAAAAGAAAATTGAAAATAAGGATTCAAGAAAAATTTCAGTTAACATACAGTGTCTCACAAAAGTGATGGGACACTTGTGCTTTACAAAAGGAAACTGTAATAAAATAAATAAATAAACATGTACAAAAATGTTTTGGGTGTGTTTCATATTTAAAGTTAGTAACAATTGTTACATAATATACATTTTATCAAAATATTAAAATATTAATTTAATAAAAATACAATTGTTTAGAACGGAGCAAAAAATGGCTCACATAAGTGAGGGGGCACTTACTTTTCCATCAAATATTTATCCAAACATTTTACTTTCTAAAAGGTTTTAATATTTTGTTGGATTTTCTTTTACTTTTAAAACATGATTTAATCTTCTTGGGATGGATTCGACTAATTTTTTTGTGATTTCTGGAGTGATTTTACCCCATTCTTCTTGAAGCACCGATTTTAATTGTTGTTTTGAAGAAATGGTGTGTTTGAGAATTCTTGATTCCAATTCTTGCCAAATATTCTCTATGGGATTTAAGTCTGGAGATTGTGGTAATATTTTTATTATTTCAGGACAATTATACAGCAGCCAGAGTCTAACGTTCAAAGCAGTGTGCTTGGGGTCATTGTCCTGGTAGAATTTAAAATCGTTATGAAGGTTCAATTTTCGTGCTGAAGATTTCAAATTTTGCTTTAAAATGTCAATATACTTGTACTGATCCATTATACTGTCAATAAAAACAAGATTACCAACTCCAGTGGACGACATACACCCCCATACCATAACTCCTCCTCCACCATGTTTTACAGTTGGCACCAAGTTCTGTTTGCGAAATTCTTCCCTGGGTTTTCTCCACACCAAGATTCTACCGTCAGAACCAAATATATTAAATTTACTCTTATCAGAAAATATAACTTTATTCTAGTAATCAGAATTCTTATTTATGTTGGATTTTGCGAAAGCTAGTCTGAGTTTTCTATTCTTTTCACTTACGAAGAATTTTTTCCTGGCTACTCTACCGTGACATCCAGCAGATCGAATTACCCTTCTAATAGTCTCAGGATTAACAATTATTCCATATAATGCTTGTAAATCAGCAGCAACTTTAGGAGCACTCTTTCTTGGATTTTTTTTAAATATTTCGAACGATAATTAGCTTTATTCCATTGGATAGCTTTGATGGTCGGCCAGGTCTTCTTTTATCCTGAATAATACTATGATTCTTTTTATATCGTTTAATGATATTGAAAACTGTTGAATGACTCAAATTAACTGTTTCAGCAGTTTTTCTACTAGATTTTCTACGTTCAATATGCAAATTAATAACTAATTTTCGAATTTCAGACGAAGTTTCTTTTTGTTTAGCATTCATGGCTGCACAGAGCTAAAAAATACAAAAATTCCAAAACAAACTGGAGAGAAATACTTCAGACGATTTTATAAATTATTGCCAATTGCTTTTGAGTAAAAATAAAACCACCAAAAATATTTTTATTGCTTATTTCGGGCGATTTTTGTTGCATATCTAATGCTGTCCCATCATTTATGTGAGCTATTTTTTGCTCCTTTCTAAACAATTGTATTTTTATTAAATTAATATTTTAATATTTTGACAAAATGTATGTTATGTAATAATTGTTACTAAATTTAAGTATGAAGCACACCCACATAAAATTTGTACATGTTTTTTTAATTTATTTTATTACAGTTTTCTTTTGTAAAGCACAAGTGTCCCATCACTTTTGTGAGACACTGTATACAATTAATTTATTTCATATAATACTTTCCAAAAATATATGCATGTGTACTTGTAAATAAACTTAGAAACATATAGCAGACCTTGATTTCTTTTATATCAGCTTTATTATAAAACAGATGTGAGTGTAAAATTTTAATCAACTGAATTACAAAACAAAATACTACAGTACTGATATCTATTCCCAAATTAATTTCGCCAAAGTACGCATATAATTGCCAAAAGGAAAAAATAAATAGCCAACAGAAGATTTCTCATGACGTATAGTTTGAAGTCATGTGATCGAACGAACCAATCAGATTCGACTTGTGCTCGGATGTCTCCTGAGATTGAGGCGCCTGTAAAAGATTTCTGTTACTCGGAAAAGATAAACAAACCGGAATGCCATTCATTAGTGTTGCCACTAACAATCCGTCTCAAAGTAGAATTAACAAATAATATTGTTTTTAATTCCCTTGTTGTTAATTAAATTAACTTTGTCTTTCTTGTTACCATTTCACCGTCAAATGCAATATAAATACTTACTACGATGAAATAATTTTTATTATTTCAAACTATTTTGGCAAAACAAACCTCAAGCGTCATCGGTCAGGTGACGCTTGAGGTAACTACCAATCACAAAGCAAACAAAACACAAATGTTTACATAATTTTTTTGTATTATATATATATCAGCTACAAGATTATTAATAAAGGATATAAATAGAATGTTTTGCGAAAATGCGTGAAGCAATTTGTCGAAACTATTCTAATTTTGATGAGGATGCACTTTCACATAACATTTGTGCATTTTATACTATACCATTCATGAATTTTGAATACAAAATCCAACAAACATATATTCACAAATCCATATTTACCTAGTATGCACCGTGAGAGTTTTTCTGCAACTGTAGAATTCTACAATTTTTCCACAGCCTCTTCCCAGTTACCGATTTGTCTATTGATGCAATAAAAATATTCCCTACGACTTCTGAAGGATTTCCATGAAAAAGATTTTGAATCTTGCATTGAGAAATAAAAAAATATCGACAGAAGTGCACTACATTTAGATGAGGTAATCTTGAAGGACATGTAATGACCAATGAATTGATATATTTTTATAACAACATTATCTATACTTTTAGATCCCAATAACAATTTTGTGCAATGTCCCCTTTTCATCAAAAGTTCGTACATGTTTAGCTGCAATTTCCCGCTGGATTAGAAGTGGAAAGAACATTCAGCATTTCAATTTATTCAGTTAATTTTTTTTTATTCAAACATTTCTGTAAAATTCTAAAAATATTTTTTATGAAATCCGAAAAAAAATCCAAGTCATATTCTTGAGAGAGAAGCAAGAAAAGAAAAAAAAAAGCCTTTCTTGGTTTTTGCTTTTTCCAGGCTTTTTAAAAGCTTGTTCAGTAAAAGTATTTCAGAATGTAAAATAATATACAAAGTAGGATTTTTCGTCGAAATTCACTTTTTAACTAAAAAAAAATCGAATAGAAACGGTTGAGGATTCGAATATTGAATGACTTCTGTTAGAATCTTGCGTTTGTGATATCTCTATGCTCCAATCCAAAGAGCTCTCTGGCAAAAATTTTGGAGACTATACACTCACAGAGTGTTAAACGAGTTCATTTGTTTTTCTTCAGAGACTTGTCTAGACATCGAGTTTCCTTGAGTAAACGTGGGTTGCAAGTATAATGTAATAAGCGTCTCGCCTAGAAAAGAGGGAGACAAAGTTCAAATAGCCGACCGAGGCTGGTTATCTAAATTGCAAAGAGATTGAGTTCCGATAGCCAATACGATCGATTCTTGCTTCAGACTGAATTCTATTTGTAGATAAAGTTGATTACTTAGCATATTTAAATAGGATGAGGGAGATAGCTCCAAAATCCAAAGAGGGGAGTTACTTTTATTCTATTTGAATTTAGAAGTTTTCTACTTCCACTTATTATGGATTTGTACAAAAACAAATGCATGTGTTCTCCTTTTTAGGCAGAATTTTTCATTTGCAAATTAATCCCTAACACGAGCACATTTAGTTTAAAATTCTGGTTTTAGCATGTAACCTATATTAGAATTTTTTCAGCTATGCTGTGGTAATGAGAAAGTTTTGAATATAAGATGCTATAATTAAACTGTAAGATGCTGTAATATATTAGTTTGATGGAAGAAACAGATAAAAAACCTTTTCGGAAGCGAAAATAGCTCGTCATAGCAAGGTTTGTTCGAAGTACTGATAAAAATATTGCCAATGATTCTTTATAGTAGTACATACATTGTATCAGCAGATTTTTTCTCTCGTTATGGGATGGAAAATCGTAACCAACAGTTTATTAGTAGTTTTCAAGTTGCTAGTTGAGAGGTTTTCGAATAATTCTATAAACTATTTACTTCTTTATCCTGTAGTATCATTCCGTATGCTCTAATGAATTGCTAATAAAGGGAGAAAAGAACAGCATCCCAAAGGCTAGTTATCAAAGTGGACATATTTTTCCCCTTTTATAAGAAATGCAGTGAAAACTCTTTGCTGTTTGTTCGTTAAAATCCCCGTTTTAAATGACTGATCCAATTTTAGCATAAAGATGGGTTTATACTCGGCCAGTTATAAGACGGTCAGTAGACAGCGCATCCATAGAAAGACTGAAAGATGCCGTTCGGTCCATGGCAAGCACTTGTCCTGATGGGACAACAACATGAGGATGTATTGTATTTTTTTATTATTGCGCATGCGTTTGTAGAATTTGACGTGAAAAAATTGATCACATCATAGATTAATTCCAACATTTTTTGCCCTTTGTTGCCCCTTTTGATGTGCGGTTGCGTGTTTTTTTTTCATTTTATTTGCCATTTTTTTTCTATAGTTTTCCAAATTTAGGTAAGTTGACCTTTTTTTTTATTTTACCACATTTTCTTTTGGAAATACCCTTTATTTTAATACGATACTCAGTGAAAAAAAAATTAGAAACCACAAAACGGCAATTTATAGCCAAGCTTGGAATGCCTGAATCTATTTTATGAATTATGGCAAACATAAATCAATATCTTTCTGCGCATACGTCGTCTTACTGGTCGTCTTTTAATTGGCTGAATGTAAACTCACCATAACTCAAGTTTAAGACAAATATTAGTTCAATTATGCGAGGTTCAGTTTGGAACAAAGCTCCCAAATTTGAACTGTGGTAAACTGATGGGAAAACAGTTTGAGCTTCTTAAACTTCCAAGGATACCAACATAATAATGTTTGGTCTTCGACTTTCGATTTAATGTGCAACAAAACCTCATAATGGTAGATTTACTGATGGAATAAGATTTTGAACCCGGAGTCCTCCACCTCTGAAGCCAAGATCTTATCGCCAAGGTAGTTTTATATCTCATCATATCTAATCAGAAATTGAATATATAGAAAATTTGCGACCTACCTGTCGTATTTCTCTTTCCAAAAGCAAGCGGCTTCCCTTAGAGACTCGCATTCTCTGAGAGTCATCTGGTGATTTCGAGAGGAGAGGTCCATCGGGTGGTGTCTGCAGCTCTCGACGGCGTACCCCTTCAAGTAGGGGCACCTCATCGGCAGGCTGAAAGTAACGAAAGAACGTATGAAAGAAGATCTTAGAAGATTCTCAGACTTAATTGCATTGATTTATTTAAAACAATAAGTGGAATAGTCTATTAGCAATAATAAATTGTTATCACTATTCCAACGTTGATAAGAGAACATCAAAAAGCAAGCTATTGTATGGTTGTTGATAAGTCACTTTATTTCTGGATTATTTCATTTACGGATGTAAATGTTTTAATTAATAAAATTTATCAAAGTTTTCATACATTAAGGAAGAATACGGGAAGTTTAGTTCTAGTTAGGTTGACACCCTATTACGATTTTGAGGCTGATCTAGTGATTTTAAACTGTAGTCAGATGGCTTATGACTTAGACGGTGTCTGAATATCAGAATCTTCTATTCAAATTTCTATATCGTTTAGCTTCTTCTGGTGTACAACTGACTATCCCACCACCACTTTCCTACTTTTCTTTTCGCCACAGAATATCCCCGAACTTAGAATCTCTAAGATTTCTTGTCAGTTGAAAGGATATACTTGAAAAGATTCATTAAGAAGAAACAAAAATGTTAAAGTTTACGTACAGTAAGTACACAAAATAACAACACAAAAACTTTACACAATACAGTAATGGAATGAAGGAGTGTTTGGTGAGAAGCATGAGTTCGAGAATTTTGATGAACTTAAGAAGCTGTATCGACAGCATATATCGTTTAGCTGTTGCAAAATTGGCTTGAAACAGGCCTTCGTACACAGGTTGAGATTTTATGAAGATGGAACTGGGTTGTGGATCCTTCGGTAACCATTATATAGCTTTCTACACATAATAGTTAAAATCTAAAATCCTGTAATCTGTATCACTAAGTTGTGACATGGCAGGTCATTCTGTCTCTAGCATAAATATATACACTATTACTGCAGCATTTTAGATTTCAACCAATTGATCTACAACACCTTAAGCCGTTTGTGTTTTAAATACAAAATTGCGAAATGGTCATTTAAACAAACATGGCACAAAAGAATTTTTTCCCTGTATTTTATTACTTCCAATAAAAAAAACATTACTTTCTGTATAATCTTGCGTCAAACGATCTATGAATTACAGATCATTCCATTATTATCGATTCACAAATAACATAATTATAAACTTTATCAACAAATCATCATACCGTCCATTTGAAAACAGTGGAGTCGGGGAAACAGTAACAACTTTTTCGTGTTAAAATGATATTTGTGTTTGTCCTGAAGACAATAATTCTTAAAGCCTGAAAAGAGAAAAAGGAATTCGCAGTTTGTGTTATGCAGGTTTAGAATACAAGAAACAAATAAACTGTGTTCTTTATAAACTGAAAATTAGTTGTAGCTGCAGTATGTACTTATTACCTGAGAAAATCTATGATGTCCATTTTTCGTTTGTATCCGCGATGTTACCAACACATTGGTATTGACATAAATGTAGCAGTTTGGTTAGCAATCACGTGAAGATGACTTTAAAGATGATTAAATTTTCCTAAAGAAACGTTTGAAATGGCACACTATGGTCAACAGAACTTCCGATTCTTAAATATTATTGTAAATTAATGAGTATGTTGATTACAGCTGCATTAATGTTTCGAAACATTCTTTTGCTTTTAGAAATTACTGTTTTGTTGTTTCATTTTAGAATATGGTATGAACAACCACTATTACCAAGACAAACAACAACTTTAAACTAAATCGCATTTATTATTAAAACTGCTCTGCGTGAAATTGCTCAAGAAGTCAGGCTTATATAAACATTGATCCTTTCTTATAGTGGTTGTCGGGATTAGTTCCCCTTCCTAACCCTAGATGGCAGCGTATTCCCGTTGTCTTGAAAGTTATGCAGAAAAGATTTCTTGTTTGCTTGGTAGTCAAGAAAAAGTAGACATTCACGGGAGGGTGAGCGATGAGTAGCTCGCTAGGAAAAGCAGAGCAAATTTGCGCTGAAATCACACTGAAACCCAGCGAGTTTCTTGTGAAATTAGTAGTTTATGAATAAATTAATTTTTATAGTCTTTAAAAAATATTCGTAACCGTGATATGGAATTGCTTATCGGAAATTGTATAAAAATAAGGAGTTGCTCGATGTAAATAAAATGGATGACTACTCAAGAAAACTATTTCCTGATTTTTCTTCCGTAGTATCTTCTATTTTTTGCAAACAGGAGCACAGGATATGTGCTCACAAATAGTGCAGAGAAACTTCGTTAGGGAAATGTCCCCTATATTCGACAGAGATGCACAAAGAAAAAGTTTTCTTTATCTTTTCTCATAGAAGCATTGTAATTTTTTTTAAAAACAATCTCATCGGCAGAATAAAGTAACTACAGAGCTATAATTGATAAAAAATTCAAATGTAGGGAAATTTTGAGCGCTATATAGAAAAAAAAAAATCATGGCACCAGAGATAAATTTAGACCTTAGCTGAAGAAAAATTCGAAACTTAGGATCAAACAAAGATGCATCATTTATACAACAACTAGCAGTACTCGCACAGTGTTACATGTTGCTCGTGGCATAATCTCCAAGAGGAAAAATTGACTTTTAAAGTCTAGATTCCTCCCGATATGACATGGACATGTCACGCAACATCAAACAAACATAAAAATATATTTAGAAATAATCAAAAATAACTACAAAACAATATTTATAGCCCACAATCAGAAATATTTAGACTTTTAAAAAGGTAAAAATCTGATATGTTCATAGATGAAACAATTCACTAAAAATATACAATAGAAAAACTGTTTTAAAATTTAAAAATATACAAAAAAGCCATTGTACCCACTGTTCCACACTTATTTATCAACTCTGTATAATCTGATATGAAAATAAAATCCAGCTTGCTTCATCATATTTCTCTGTAAACTATATTGGCTGTTTTTCCTCCTGGTGCCAAAACAAAAAGATTTTGTTTGAATGTAACTCTAGAAAGTGCCACATAAAGTTGTCCATGAGAAAAATATTCTTCGCTCAGGTCAAATTTTGATATGACTTCAATGTGCTAATATCTTCCCCAGTAAATGCCCTAAAAAATGGTCACTAATATCAGTTAATTTTTTGTGGCATAATGAGTTTGAATCACTGTTTAAAACCAGACGTAAACAAAGAAATGTATCGCATATGCATAGCTCTTGCTATTAGCACATGCGCAGTTTGAGGTTTTTACACATGAGCGGATAAGTGCAAAGCACAGATACTGCTGTTTTACGCATGCGCGAATCGTAGTAGGAAAATAATAAAAATTGCAATCATAAAACTTTTTTTATTTTGATATGACTTCAATATATTAAAACCTTCCCAATTAATGCCCTACAAAATGGTTCAAATATCTCCAATATCAGTTTAGTATTCCTCGAGTTTTTTCTCTTTCAAATATACAGACACTTTTAGGAGACTTCATTTTACATTATGTATAGATTATATACTTAAGACGAACGACACCTTATGAGTTTGGACAGTTGAAAAAAAGCATAGAAATCAGAAGCTTCAGATCTGTGAAAATGAAATTCCAAAAGAAATGCTGGATGTACGAAATCTCGAAATTAAGATTACAAAATTAAATAACATATTGTCACTTCTGCATGAAGAATGAGGAATAGTAAGTTCTCTTTATATTAATACGAACGATTAGATAGAATCAGAAACCAAGAACTTTTTTCCTCCAACTGGAACTATCTAGTGCTATGCATCAGAACAGCTACTGCTACCTGAACATATAGAAATATGTTCAGAAAAGACAAATTTGTAGCATCGATTTCTACTGCCTCTTGAAAGAATCCCGCTTCATCACCAATAATTTTAATTCAAGAAATATTTTGTAAATTATATAAGTATTTTATGCACTTATATTAATGCAATTAATGCCCAAAATTAAAGTAGGGGCGATATTTACTGCAACATTTGTTATAGAATATATGGCTCTCAGCTTTATTCTCTCACTATTTCAACGACAACCCATTCCTCCTGTCTATACAATATATCGGGAGTTCCCATCGAGTATTCTCAGAAGAGAAGGTTCCCAGGGTTAAATTGCGTAAGATATTCACTGCAACATTGTGTCCTAGAATATATAGTTCCAGTTTTATTCTCTACTTCAATGTTATAACGAATCATGGGCGCATTTAGCGTTTGTGATTGAATGTTAATATGTAAAAATGATCTATTTGTGATAATGCTTTGTCTTTATAATTTATTGAGCGACTGTTTTCTGGTATATTGCAAAGTATTTTTTTTAAAATTTCTCATGGAAACCTTGGAAAATAGATTAATTTGTTTTGTGTGTGAGACAGTAGTATTCTATTAAAAAAGGTATATTCACCTGGTTTTCGGCACATTATTTTCTAATCCACAGCGATAATCACAACTCTGAAAAGAGAAAGAAAAAGAATTAGGCTTGGAGTAAGGAAACGAACAAACAGAATTTTTTGCATTTTACAGTATTTAAACATTCTTTAATACACGAGTTAATCATCGTCAGACAAAAAAATTTGTATCTTTTTTTACAAAATCAATTTATTTTTATAAAGGGACAATTTCCTAATAGTAATTCAATATTCGGAACTAAAGAATGTCCCAAAATTAAAGCAATTTTTGAATTTGCTATCATTTGTGCAGAAAAGTGTTGAACCCTATTAAAAAACCCATTTGACAACTGATAGTTTAGGGTTAGTAAAAATGGAGCTTTACACGATAGAACAACATTTTTTCAATATTGAACAATATTTCAAAAAGAATGAAACTCTGGCTGCCGCAGTTCGAAAATTCGGGAATTGATCCCCCAGATCGTGTGATGTAGCATCATCGGATTTCTTTTTTAGGGATATTTGAAGTCAAAGGTCAATGCCAACAAACCCACAAGCATGCATGCATTGAAAGACGAAATTCAACTTTGCCTCATTTCATTTCACATTTTCATGCTGCATCAACGAAATTCAGCCACATTTATGCAAAATGGCCGTGGAAAATTTCGGCAAAAAAGGGCCTATATGCCAGTAAAGCCTTTGTTCTATGTGTAACCCTATCCTGTGTAGGGTTACACATAGGATAGGGTTACATTACGCACATTTTGTTATATTTAATAAAAATATAACAAAATGTGCGTTTTTTATTTAATTCAAATCTTGCATTAACACGCTATTCTATAGTGCAACGCTCCATTTTTACTAACCCTAAATTATTAGCTGCCAAATGTTTTTTTAATAGGGTGGCAACACTTTACTGCGCGAATGGTGGTAAATTCTAATCTTGTGTCAATTTTGAGACAATCCCTGAACAATTTTTAAAGCGTCAATGTTGTTTATAGATCTTTCACCTAAGCCGATAAACATAACTTTGGGCAGAATTTTCTTTAAAAAACTTCTTGGGCAGGGGAAAGCGTAAGGCTGTTCAAAGGTTTTTATTTATAAGTTATGTAATAACTATAGAAACAAGATCTTCAAACTTTTCGTTAATTATAGAATCAAGTGATTAATAAACTTCAAAATAAGAGAAGCACGATGAATGCATGTTTTACTTAAAGAGGGATTAATATTTAAATACAAGGGGAATTTTATCGAAATATAAATTAACATTATTGATATGCAATCGGGAATTTCCAACACTCACACTCCATGGAAATTATTTACTTGCAGGTTATTAAACTCTTGTAATTTCTGAAATTTTGTTTCAGTAATAGTTGGTATTAAAGCACTTTATTACTACAATTAAGCGTCATTTTTTATAACAATCCTTTACTTATTGAATTCATCCTATTAATTAAACATTTTTTTATTATTTCTTATTCTCTTATTGATTTCTTAAACCTAAAAATCAACTAAAGATTTGAATTTGTCACCATTCGTGCAGTAAAGTGTTGACAACCCTATTAAAAAAATCATTTGACAGCTGATAATTTAGGTTTAGTAAAAATAGAATGTTAAACGATAGAACAACTGGTTTTTTTTATAGTTGAATAATATTTTGAAATAATGAAAGTCTGGCGGCCACAGTTCGAAAATTTGAAAACTGACCCCCAAGATCGTATGATTTAACATCATTGATTTACTTTTATGGGGTTGTTTAATGTCTAAGGTTTATGCCAAGAAACGCACTAGCACGCGTGCATAGAAGGAAGAAATTCAACGAGGCATCAACGAAATTCAGACACATTTATCCAAAATGGTCTTGGAAAATTTCGACAAAAGAGTGCGTATATACCAACAAAGTCGTGTAGGCTATTTGTCTTATGTGTTATTCCATACATAACCCTATCCTGTGTATTTTACGATTTAATAAAATATAACAATTTAAAGGGAAAAAACCAGTGTTTTTTATTTAAATCAAATCTTGCACTTAAGCGTTGTTCTATAGTGTAAAGCTCCATTTTTTCTAACCATAAATTATCAGCCGTCAAATGGTTCTTTTCAGGTCTAAGCTTTAGCAGTCTATTAATCCATTGATGACTTCTCAGTTCCAGAAAAAACAAGTGATTATTGCTAGTAAGCAATTTCTTCAAGAATTAAGAAGAATTCAAATCACCGTGTGTTATTTATTAAATAGATAAAAAAATCTAATTAAGCCAAAATATCATATCGGTTTGGAATTCATTACATTCAAATACTTCTTGAATTAGGAAGGCAGATTCCCTCCGAAATAATCTTGGAGTAGAACCAATATTTTGAACGGATTACTGTTTAAGATATTATCACAAATTACCAAAACTTGCGTTTGATTTACTCCAGAAAATAAACGTGCACACCGTTTACACTAAAAACGTTTTTTTTTTAATCCGGATACTTTGAATATATAAGTACTTATATATGTTGTTGTTGTTTATAATGGCACTTGCCATGGACAAGCTCGCTGACGAAGTCAGTGATTTTAAGCCAAGGGAGCGTCTCTTGTTTTATTAGTGCCAACTAGGGTCAAGAGTACGTTTTACTACTCACGCATCACATTCACTTGCACAATCCCTTTTTACAGGAGGGCACATTCACACATCTCACAGATAGAACAGGAAGAACAACCATGCCCGAACCGGCACTTGAATCCAGGACGTCTAGGTCACGGGGAAGACGCGCTATGCCAGGACGCCGGCGTACTTGTATATTAAATATATAAGCCGTACTCCTTGGAAGTGTGTATGTTTTGCTTTTTCTTGAATACATATTGGAGTCGCGTGTACAGTTAGTTTATGCATAAAACCAATCCTTCAGTACATTCTGTGAAACATTTCACTGCTTTAATATCGAATTGTGGTAATAACTTTTCTTTTATTGTTACCCAGAAGACTTGCAACAATGCGTAGATTTCATTTTTTTCTTGAACATGGAAAATAAAATTCTATAACATCATTTTTTTCATTTTAATTCTTTATGCTTCGTGTTTTTCAGCAATTGCAATATTACTTCAGCGAAACCCTAACACACCAGCCATGTACTTTCAATGGTATAGGTACTGCAATTCAGAAATCAATGGTTTAGAAAAAAAATTGCAAATATATGATATTGCATCCCTTATTAAATAGTTTAATTGAAATGGCAACTTTTTTTTCATTTTTATTCATTTCATGTTTTTTTTTCTTTTAATGAAATGTTCTTCCGAAAGCGATTGAAAATGAAGTGAGATAATTGTAGTAGTTCAAACAACAGAATATAATAATAAAACTATTAAAATTAAGTTGTAGTAACGAATACTTAAATGTCATCAGATCGTTTGCTACAGCAAAAGCCTTTTACCTTACAAAATAATAGAAAACCATTCCACATCGAAAAATAAACTTAAAACCTTCTTTTATACATGACAACAGGTAGAATTTCCTAGAAGATTTGAAGTGGGGAGGAATTATTTTCCGAAAAGCTTTAAGCATTTTCTGTTTCTTGAAGCACATAAGAGTTTTAAGGTACGTCTTTCGCTTTCCAACTTCAAAAGGAACCCAGTTTTGAAATTTAAGAATTCATGACTTTTTTTTCTGATATGGATTCGGTATTTTTATAAAAGTCATGTTAAATTCAATATATTTTTAAGATCGTGGATCCTTCAGAAGTATGACTCCATTGTAAAGAAAAAGAGGAATGGAATAAAGTCTTTTCCTACAGCCAGCAGCTAATACCCGTGTTCCAAAGAAGAAAAAAACACCATTTCTGTCTCCTTCTACGTCAGTTATCCGCTACCAAACCGCGCCATGCAAAATTGGAAGCAATTTTCTAAAAAGGTTTTCGGACCGGCAAACGAAGCATTTAAAGACGCTACGAAAATGAAGTATTCTTTGTTCTTCACAAGCTCGATCACAGTTGAGTAAATAAATAACTCCGAAAAAATAAAGAACTTCTTGAAAGTAAAGACATTTCAAATCCCAACAGACTCGTATCTGCAGACTTTTATTTCTTCTCCGGTTTTTGTAAGAACAGAATTACCTTTTCTGCGTGTTATCAAAGAGTTGAAATAAATAAATAAGAAAAAAATGGCTGGGAGGTTTTTTTTTTAGAATTTTTCTCCCTTTATATCGTTGCGTGTTTAGATCACAATAAATATAATCCTCCCTTGGAACTATCCCCACCCTGCATCGCTTGGAAAAACAGCAGATGTTCGTTCGGTGTCACGTGGAAATTTATTTTCAGTCATTTCCGGTAAAACATGGAGCTGTAAGGTAGCTGCTCTGCTGTTTAATATTTAATTACTTTCGATTTAAGACTCCATTTACGAAACGGTTGTGGTTCTTAATTTCCAAGTTGCAGTCAGTTCTGGAGAGAATAATAGTGTTGAAGAGTTTTCCAGTTTATTTAGTAGAATTAAGAATAAGCTTGTTTCCAGTAAAGCAAATGAGATGTTTTATAAATGGTTTTTCTTAATGGCTAAAAAACTGTTTAAAAAAAGGAGGAGGTGAGAGAGAGAAAGAGGTATTTTTGTTACTCTGAAATGATTTCACTATTCCATTAACACATTCTCTACAGTGAGAGTGTTGGTGCGGTTACTTCTTTCGGAGTTTTGTGGGGCGATAACTTATCAAATATTACTATTTCTGTCTCAAACCTAAAACCATGGTTTTAGATGGAAAATCCTGATTTGTACCTAACCTAAGAGTGTCTCATCATGCTCTCTTTAATTTATAACAAGTAAAACGAGCGTACCGGGATGCTCCCATTTGAATTTTTATAAATGAAATTTAAACTTATAAAGTTTGGAAACTATAGAAATACAAACTATAAAATAGATTTTTTTTTCAAATTTTGTTCATAAATATTATGAAAGATAGGAAAGGTTTTAGTGAAGATTTCGTGCATTGATTAGATTATTTTTTAATTAATTAAGAAAGCATGTTTACATTGTGCTTATAGTGTAAGTTATACTGCTAAAGACTATACAATGGATATGTATTTTGTCGTAAAACAATATGATACATCCCAAGATTTGCTAGTTAAGATGAATTTAAAATTAACTAGAATATGGAAAAGAAAAGAAAAAAGAGATTTAAATGAAATTTCTTTCACCTTACTGAAAAAAATGTCTTGGCGAAATTAAGTATATGTGCCGTCGCTAAATTAGAAGTTTTGTATGGTGATAACATATCAGAGATTGCCATTTTTGTTACAAACTTAAAACCATGATTTTAGATATAAAATCCTGGTTTTAGGATGGAGATTGTTTGACGAGTTTTTATTGTTTCGGTTATAGGTACTTCATATTTTACCTTTACTAATGTTTACTTAACTTAAAATTATTTTGAGGTGTTTTTTGTGGTAAATCAATATGATAGATCTCAAAATTTGGTAATTAAGATGAATTTTAAATAGCCAAAACATAAAAAGGAAAGAAAAGAGAAACTAAAAGAAAGTTTCACTTTACTGAAAAAATGTTTTGGCGAACTAAGTATACAGTGCTGTCGCCAAGCTATAATTTTTGTAAGGCAATAGCTTATCAAAGATTGTTACTTTTGTTGCAAACATAAAAGGATGGTTTTAGATGGAAACTCCTGGTGTGAAGATGGAAATCGTTTGGTGAGTTTTTATTGTTTCGGTTATCGGTACCGCGTGTTTAGATTTACCAAATATTTTATTAACTTAAAATTATTTTGAAGTATTTTTCCAATACATTACTTAAAAAAATCATTTCAAGACTCTTTGCTTTTAACAGTCTATAAGTAATTAAATTCATATTTCATGCGTTTACACATAATTTACAAGCCAGTACATCTCTTTCAGAATGATATGATTTTAAAAGAAACAATTCCCTTTTAATTTGAAACAAAATTTCTTTTTATCTTTCAAACTGATTCACTTGAAATAAAGGTTTTAATTAGGAATTATATTGAATCTGTTTCGGAACGTGAGCGAATTCAAAATTATAATTTCATATAACATTTCTTTTATTATATTGTAAATATTCTTTTTGTGGAAACAGTGTTTTATTTTTCGTGTTCTTATTGTTATTCGTGCTAATTATAGTCATAATGGAACTTGCTCTTCTCGATGTTAGTTAAAAAGATTCTTATTTTCAAAGAAATTAATGATACATTATTATTTTACTTAATGAAAGAGATGACTGATTTTTTAATCAAACAAACAAATATTTTTTATAGAATCGTTGTAGCATCTCAATAGTAATTATAGTGAATCTATTTAAAATATAATACACCCAATTATCTTATCTTATATATATATATATATCTTATATATATCTCTTCTATTTTTTGAAATTAAAATTATAATATCATTTAAAGCAAACTATTTTTTTAATTAAATATAAAATAACTACAATAAATAAACATTTCATTTTTTTATGTTTTTTCAAAAGTCAAAATGTGAATATCAAAAAATTTTTAAAAACCGCTCTAAGCTGTTAAGTTTATTTTGATTTTTAAAGACATTTTCTTAGAATTTTTACTAAACATTACTATTAGCAATAAATAAAATGGTTTAAAATGTAAGTAATACTTTCATGCGACAGGAAGATAAACTCATTTTTGCTTTCTCGTACACGAAATATGTAAAGTAAATATACTGTAATCATCAAAAAATTCGAGCTTGAGATTTGAAGAATGCCCATGTTCCAAACTCCCTAAGTCCGATAAGCACATTTTTGGAATTACGCCTGTCTATCTGTCTGTCTTTCTGCGAATATTATAACTTGAAAATACTCTGAATTAGACTGAAGAAATTTGGTATAGGGACTTTACAGCAAATTTGTATCAATCATATTTTGAGAAAAATTCAATCAGAAGAAGTCTGTCTGTCCGAATAAAGTGAACACGATAACCAGAAAACGAAAATAACTAGAAAGATAAAGTTTTGTGCATAGATTAAGCATCTAAAATGCATATCCTTGTCAAATTTGGAATGATTAAGGTCTGTCTGTATATACCTCTGCATGAATATTAACTTAAATAATTTGAAAATGTAACTACTTTAATAAATTAAATTCAATATGTGTGCTTGTAACCAAAATTTTGATTCTGTGACAAATTTTGGTTTTAATAAATTGGAGGAAAAATAAATATTCGATTTTTTGGTACTTGTGTATTAACCAGATGACAGGAATTAATCATCAAAAAATTGTCAAAGATGTTGAGATGTTGACGATTGTTTTGTGGCGACTAGTACCTCTGATTTTATATATGGAAGCAAAATTTGTAATTAATATAAAATACCGATGTAGTTAATGAAACAAAGAAATATTGTCAAGGTGAATAAATAAGAAATTATGACAAAAATAAATGCATCTAAAGTGCTTCATTCTAGCAAATAAAAGGAGAAATAATCACTTAGAGAACATTCCAACCAAAGAAGGATGAAATCTGCATCACACACAGCTCGACGAATAATGAGAAGCAGTATTGTATTTTCATGCATAAATACAAAAAAAAATTAGACGATTCAATGTTCAATTAAAAGTAACGATGCAAGGAATTGTGTGGAAATATATTTGAAAAAACAGGTGAAGAAAATATGCTAATAAAAATTTCTAAATCGGTAAAAAAAGAGATAATAATTTTATTCATGTTTACAGGAAACATTTTTATTTTCTAAATAATTTTGAGAAAAATAACTTTCAATTTTCTTTATTTACGGAATTTTAAGATAGATAAAAACGTTTGAAAACGATTTTTTCCCTGCAAAAAACATGAAAATTGTTTTATTTAAATGTTCTTAACTAATGAGCAATTTTATTTATAAAATCGTTTGAATTGTGTTTCTAAATTTATTTTGGTGGAAAATTACGCTGATTTTTATATTTGCATGCATGTTTACATCTTTAATGTTATTTTTCTTAAATTCTAAACTCTTGTAGAATTTTCTTGCTAAAAAAAACCCTCATAAATTAAAATCTAATGCATAGTTGTTGTTCAAATTTGGTAAAATAATTTCTTAATATGTTCTGCTATTTCTGAATTAGAGATTGAATAATTTATTCATTTAGAAGTATTCTATAACTGTTTTAATGCTTCATAATGCGAATTTTCATTTTCAAATCTCTGAAATTTCCTTTTTAATTTTTCAATTTTTCTCAAAATTTCACTTTCAATCTTTTTGAAATTTCTTTTCAATTTCATTTCAATATCATATGAGCCATAATATTTAAAAATGGATAGAAATACAGCTTATTTCTTTAGTCCAGGAACTAAATAATATATTCTTTAAAATATCTGCAAGAATTTAAACAACTAATTTGATAAATCTTTGAACTGGAAGATTTTTGCTTTATGTCTTTTTTTTAGCCAAAAAAGCCCCTTTTTCCAATTTTTTAAACAATTATTTTATCGTTTTACTACTATTATTTGGTTTCATAGATTTGTTTCTTCAATTTTTATACAAAAATTAAAAATATATCTATTTTAGAGCATTTTTCAAAAAATATTTTGAACGTAGTTACATATCTTAAAAACCAAATAATTTTGGAATGTGAAATTTAATTCTGTGTCGAACAAAAGAGCATAATCTAAGAAGCAGCTTTAATTTATTATAACCAAAAAGCGCAGAATTTAAATTACGATTAAACAATGAAGGTATTCATGTTGATTGTTACTTTTTTTGGTAACAAAGGATTACAAACAATGCTTTGTAAAAGAAAAGGAAAATTGATGTTGAAACTCTAAAATGAAATTAAAAAAGGAGCTAGTCTTTGTTTCAAAAATTATAAACAAAATTATAATGCATTCCATAAGTCCGCTGCGGAGTCTGTTATTCTAAGTTTCACAGTACAAAGAAGAAAACAAAAATTTCGAAATTAAATATTATATGTTTAACAACGCTGAAATTGAAAAAAATGTATACAAATTGAAAACAAACGAGTGAAAAAAAAAGAAACATTCTTACTGCAAACTAATGAATATATAAAGTGAAAAATTTTAATTCCTTTCAACCCATTGTTTATATCACAGTTCAAAGTGGATTATAGCTGAATTAATTAATTAAATAAATGTTTAATCTTTAATATTTTATATGTATTAACATATATCTACCACCAAAACAGTTATGAAATTTGAATTTTTATTTATTCTGCAATTCTTATTTATCATGTTTAATAAAATAATATTCCGGTTACAAGCAAACATTTAAAAAAGAAATCCACTCTTTTATGCCAAATTTGATCTAGCTATTAAATAGCTAAAAATCGCTAATTTATTTTATTTTAAATCATTTCATAGCCTCCTCGAGTTAAATCCGATAATCAAAATAAGGTATTTCTTCTAGACGCCAGTTAAGGAAATTCAACTTAATTGCATGTATGTGTGCAACGAATTTACTTCCAATATTAATATGTCATACCAAGAACATTTTTCTAAAAATTTCTAAAAGATCCGGGTTATTGTAACAAATTTCAGATTTCATAATTTTTATTTTCTCGTGTACATGGTATTGACAACGTATAGTAATCGTCAAAAAATTCGAATACGAGATTTTGACGAATCTCCACATTTTAGACCTTCCTGAGTTCCAAAAACACATGTTTAGAAAATGTCTGTATATGATAAAGATAATTTGAAAAAGCTTTGAGCTAATGGTTTAAATTTGGTATAACGTCTTTATACCAAATTTGCAGATTTCTATCAAATTTTAAGACAAATTCGCGCCAAGGAATAAATCTGTCCTGCTGTCCGAATATAATTTAACATGATAACTACAAAACGAAAGGAGCTAGATAGATAAAATTTGATATAAAGGATTAACATCTATAGTTTAGACACCTTTCAAATTTTGAGTCAAATCGAACGAGGGATTAACCTTCTATTGGTCTTTACTTTTAGAAATATGTAAACTTAATAACTCGAAGATAGTATATTGATTTAACTGTACCAAATTTGGTATGGGATTTTGTGACTACAATTGTAGTTCTTTGTCAAATTTTTGTTTTAATCGGTTGGGAAAAACACTTCTAAAACATAAATTCAATTTTTGGATACCATTAATCTCACGCCAAGGATTCATCGCCAAACAGTTCGCCAAAGATGACACGATAAATTCAATAAAAATGATAAATTCACACCAAACGTTATATTTCTTAACTATTGTACGCCGATTCCATGTAAGGCGTTTTTTGGGATAGCACCTTTATTAGAGAGTATGAGAGAAAATTTTTGGAAGACCATTCTCACTGGATTTTTTTTGTTGAAATTTACTGATTAAAATAACGCAAAATATAATTTATTACATTATTTCAAGAATTTCTTTCAATTTTAAGTATATGATGATCTCTGACACGGTACTCCAATTATAGTAACAGGATTACGCAGCAAGCGTCATTTATTTAAACAACTGAGTTTACATGCACGGGAAAGTATAGATCGACGGATGGTCAACCCCTTGTCATACTTGGTTCCAAATTTGGAACTAATCGACACTTTAGATGTTGAATATATGTACCAAATTTTATCAATTTATTTTTTTTAATAATTTTTAGTTATTGAGTTAATTTAAATTCGATTAGCAGATTAGACAGATTTTGTTTAAATGAATGTCGTTCAAAGTTTTTATAGAAATCTAAAAGTTTGGTCTAAAGACCACATAGCGAATTCTATCCATCTAATTCATTGTGTCTTTCACATAATACTGTTACAATTCTGTAATATTGCTTCAGAGAAAGGTTAGTTCAGTTATTGGAAAGACCATTTTACAATCAGCTCTGTTGGATGCTGACTTCAGTGACTTCAGAGCTAGGTGACAAACTTGGCGATGAATTGGACTACTTTGGCGACAAAATAGATAATATTGCAATCTTTCAGAATTTTGGCGATAGAACCAATAGGAACTGTGATATGCCTGATTGTTCCAGAACCTTCTCCGTCCGGCTTTGGAGACTATAAAAGGCTGGCAGTCTAAGCTGAAGATAGTCGTAGAAAGAGTCGTCAAGAGGTTTAGAGTCGTATAGTGAATCAATGGCGAATTAGTTGGATCAATCCAACGAAGCGCAGATGTGAATGAAGCTCAAGTGATTGCTGAGTTGAGCTGTGTGCAGTATCCTTGAATTTATTCTTGCTACTTGTGGCCTACTGTTTGTTGTAGTGTGCTGCTATGTGTTGCTTGTGTACGTCTCGGCTGTGCATATGTCGTCTGCATATTCTTGTCTTCGAGTTAACAAAAGTCTTTGTTTGTTACTGAGCCTGTTGATTGTGTTCCTTCATCGATTAACAAATCGAAAGAACCCCCAATTCATAACAATACCAATGTCTGAAACCTGAAGATTGGTCAAAATCTCGAATTCCAATTTTTTGACAATTTCACTACTTTTTCTTTGTCTAGTTTGCATTCGAGCGAAATTAAAGTGAATGAGGATTCATGTTTTCGAATTTTGTTGCGACTCCCAAAGACTTGTATCTTTCCTTTTTCTTTCATGCTTCGCGGTACGACCAAAGGACTCAGACTTTCATAAATCGAAAACAACATGCTATATTATTTAAATATACGAGAAATTAGAGCGAAAGACGCTTCATCTGATTCGAATTCAGACAGGTGAGATCCAACAAAACTTTAGAGATCAATTTATTTAATGACTTAATATTTTCTTTCTGCATATACAAAGTGTAAAGGGAAAGAAAACTGACGAGGAAATTAAGCAATTTTTCTCCTTTCTTAAAAATAGCTCTTTCCTTTCCCCCCCTTTTCAACGGCAATTTTAAGCATTCCTTTTAACCGTTATCTATAATATTTTCTTTGAGCAATTCACTTCAAATTGATGGTACATGGGTAGAATAAAAAGAATTTTCACTACCATATTTTTAATGCTGGTAAAAAGTTAAATAGGATATAAAGTCATTTTTTTCCTCTTAATTATTTTCTACTTTTTAGCCACTACTGTTTGTTTCAAGAACCCGAGACTATCACTTTAGACATATTATACTCGGCAGAGAGATGAGACACAGTGAGTAGACGAAAGCGTTGATGATGTTAGGCCTTCATTTCTTTAGATATGTTTTATTACTTTCTCGTATGCCTTGTATGAAGAAAGTACAGTATTTAATAAAATATTTGAATTCGAGATTATGGCGAATTTTCACGTTTTACACCTTCCTGAGTTCGAACACACATTTTTAGAAAATGTTCGTCTGTCTGTCTGTAACAAAGGTAACTCAAAAACGCTTTGAGCTGGACGGATGAAATTTAGTATACGGTCTTAACACCACATTTTCAGGTTTCCATCAAATTTTGAGTAAAATCTGTTTAGAAATCAGTCTGTCCGGCTGTTCGAATATAAATTAACACGATAATTACAAACCGATGTGAGATAGAAGAGATTCAATGCACAGATTTAACATCTATATTGTAGACACCTGTAAAACTTTGAACGAAATCCAATGGTGGGTTGTCTGTCTGTTGCTCTGTACTTTGAGGAACTTTGTAAATGTGATAACGGAATGGTTTAAGTATATCAAATTTGATAGGGGATTTTTTAACTAAAAAGCAGTTTAGTGTCAAATTTTTATTTCAGTCGGTTGGGAAAAATGTGTTTAAAACACAAATTCGATTTTTAGATACTATTAATCACATGCCAGACATTAAGAAAATTCGCCATGGATGATATAATAGATACAGTAAAAATGCTAAATTCAAGCCCAAGGTCTATATTTCGCAGCTATTGTATGCTGGTAAGCGTTTTCTGGAATAACACCTTTATTAAAGGGTATGCGAGAAAGTTTTGAGGGGACCACTCCCTCTGGTTTTCAGTTTTCTTTCTACTCTGCATTCTTTTTAAATTCTAAATTTGCGAATTTAATGTTCATATAGCTAGTTCAATTCAGCGGATTTCTTGTATACAGCCGACAACCCCTCCACCATTGAACGAAGAAGTATCGACAGGATTTGTTGTGGCCGACTGCTACCTTTTGCATAGTCCATCCTTACATTGACCGATTTGTCAAATTGACATTCTCTTAAATGTAATTGGCCACAAAGTGGTCAATTACTGTCCTTCCTCCTCATCTTCCTATTAAACAAGAAACAGGCCACCACTGAAAGAAAATCTCGACGAAATTCAAAATATTTCTCCAAATTCTTGTTTCACAACAACAGGAATCCGAACACTATCAAACACTTGGTAAAAAACTAACAATTTTTGATATCATGCCCTTCAGAGTTTTAAGATTACATGGTACCATCAGTACTGTACTTAAGTCATTATTTTCAACTTTCAGATTCTTCCTAAATTCCGAGGTTTCAATCATTCCTTTAAATAGTGATAAACAGTACCGATTCCTCCACAAATGCATTTATTTTCCTGCATTCTTCCAAATTTTTGGAAATACAATTCAGCGGACTATCCTCTCATTACAGGGGTTTTCTGTATTATTAAATATAAACATATCTTCCTCCATCTTTCTTTTCACTCTTATTTTGATGAATCTTCTGATTCCTGTTTCAAAGCATAGGTAGAGGGGGGTGTCGTATCTGAAAAAGGATAGTTTTTACTTAATTTATATAAATGACACAAAATCTTAACATTTTTCTCTGAATTCGTTACAAATTACACCCACCCTATGGAATTAAAGTTATGATTTATAAAAACTATTAAAAATCATAATTATTTTTCTAATTTTATTAATTTGCTACACATTATTATAAATATTATAAACACTCGAAATGATTTTTTTTCTGAAATTCACTACTCGATGGCGTCACTTGTATAGAATCAAAACTTATATAAATTAATTACTATTGTCCTTAGTTGTATAGAATCAAAATTTAATTAAAATAATTAATATATTCGTAGTTAAGTTACGAAAATATTTATATAGTCTATTGCCATTGAGAACACACAAGTGTACAGAATTTAAGAATTCTAGCACATCTGGAAGTGAGTGAAAAATCAATCACCGAATTCCATTTTTACAAACTTTGAAGAAATTTACTCAAATAAAATTTGTAACCAATGAACCAGAAGTCAAATATACTCCAAATTTACACACATACACACACACACACAAAAGACAAATGTTATTTATTAATTGTATAATAGATGACAGATTTATAAAACAACAGCATGATTATATATATATTTTTTCACATTCCATTACATTTTTTAACAGGCTGCCAACTTCAAATATGATAATAAAATAAAATTCTGTTTGAGAGCTTGAGCTTATTCGCAACAGATTCTATAGCATATCTTTCTGATTTGTTGGTTACAAATTATATAAGAATAACCGATACGTCTCTTATAACAGATTAACTGAAAGCACTTCCAAGGAACCAATATAATCAAACGAAATAGCGAAGGAGTACGAATTTACAAGAGAAGGGATTTTCTTCCGGCTCGGTACCAACATTTTAATATTCTTCCAAGCGAATCAGGAAATTAGCAAAACGCACTGATAAAGCCAGCCCCTCTGCTCTTCATGCCCACTTCACGCTGCATGGAAGTCGGCCTTTGAAAAGCAACAAAGGATTGCGCCGAGTGTGCATTTATCAGCGGTGTTCTTGTCACTTGGAGCTGACGAGAAGTTTGACATTTTCGCTTCTTCAAACGAGCACACACAAAAAAAAGTGGTCGTTGTCATGGAAACCATAAAAAGGGTGTGTCTCTTTAAAAACTCTCGTTCCGTTGTTGCTAAAAGTGTGAAAAATCATTATTTCCTGCATTTCATACTCTGCTCGAATTAACTAATCGTGTGTGAAAAAAAAAAAGAATCAAACGATATCACACTTAAAAATGATCCAACAGTGGTGTCCCAGAGTGTTTTGAAGGGCAAAGTGAAATAATTGCAAAAGATCGGAGATCTTTTAGGTAGAAATAAATCAAAAACCAGGCCCAGTCCACGAGCAATAATTTGACCTTGACGTAACTTTTACTGAGCGATCCAATTGGGGAATGTCATCGATTATAATTGGGTTTCCGTGTCCCCAAATTCGGAGCTTCTGTCGGAATGGCTTCAAGAACTTGGCGTGACTTCAGAATTGCTTTGTTTCAGAAAGGTTCGCTAATGGATGATACAAATTTATAGATCATGAGGCGTGTAATTCTCGGTAGTTGCTCTTTTTTCTCACAGAGGGCCCGTGTTTTGTTTTTTAATCCATCCGACCTGACCAAACAAAATTAGCAATCCAATTTACTTTTTTTTTTTTCACTTTCATTTTTGGTTAGTTAGATTAACTTCCCGTTTTAAGTCACATGAGGGTTATTTTCTTCCCAAATTTTATTGGAATCCACTCAAAATCTAATAATAGTTTCTAAATACGTAAGTTAAATTCTTCAAGTATTGTATATAAAGTCATTACGTCAAGATCTTGGCATAAATCTAAACTCAAAATACATTATTAAAATTGCGTACTCTCCTTTCGGAAAAATACATAGAAATGCCCATTAATATTGCAATAACTTCTTAGCCCTAAAATTATATTTATCCTCTTTTGTTGGTTAATTTCTTATATATATAAACATAATTTTTTTAAAGCAGGATAGTGGTCGAAGATAGAGATAAGACATTTAAACTTCGTTTTTATTCCATCCCAGGAGGCATGATTTATGTACAAGCAGAAGCGAAGAGCACATCAACACACAACGACACAAGAGTGAAATGAAGAAAAGTTTAAAAAGAAAAAAATATTTTTCCCAGTATTTATATACTGTGAGTTTTTGATGGGATTTCTTTACACGTGTCAAATTAGGTAAGAAAAATTATAAGAATATTTAAAAAAAAAATGTGCTTGGCTGGGCAGTTTTTTATTCCTTCACTCGGAGCGCGTGAAAGTGCAAATTTAAGCATTTTCAAAACGCTTCTATTGAATTAATTAAATAGAAAAAAATGGAATGGTATCAGGAAATAAGAGAATATTTTAGAATGAAGTGAATATGAGCTGAATTCAGATAAAACTTTAGAAAGTAATTAGGGTTTAATTTAGATTTCAAAATATCATTACGTGTATATATATATTATTTCCTTGTCAATTAAATAATATGTAACATTATTTTGATTGAAGCAGAAGGCAGGTTTGAAGACATAGACGAGACGTTGTATTTTTAATTTTTTTTTAATATACATCTCGGGAAGGCAAGCATGATTATTTATAAGCAGAGACGTGGACAAGGCACGTCCGCCACAGTGCGGCACAGAAGCAGAAGTAAAGAAGAAAGAAGGGCCGAAACAAATGACCAATAGTCTTATATAACATGGGATTTCCGGCCACGTGTCAATTCAATACACGTGTTGACCTAGAGAAGGACAACAGAAGTATCACTTTCATTTGATACGTAGTACTGATGGCGCATTATTTTTACAAAGGAATGAATTAAACCGAAAGTGGAATTAGATCAGGAAATAAGAGAATATTTTACTATGGGGTAAATTAAGATAAAGTTTCGGAAATATTCGGATTAAATTAAGAGTTTTAAAATATCATTACACACACACGCACACACACACACACACACACACATATATATATATATATATAT
>JAPMOR010043372.1:121840-132005 GCA_026543865.1 Argiope aurantia
TATATATATATATATATATATATATATATATATATATATATCAGTTAAAACCTGCCAAGATATATCTTTATATTGCGAACAGAAGCCAAGTCTCCAGTGCCAAAAAGCAAGATGGCGTTGACTGCTTGACATCAATTGGCAATATAAAAGTATACCGACTGTGGGAAATCAGACAATTGTGAGTCACCAAGGCTATTGGTAATACATATAAAATAGCCTCTCACTCATCTTGGCACCTCAAGTCATCTCAATCCTCAGACATCTGACAGGGCATAGACCAGTCTCATTTCTTTTTTAGTCCTTATGTTTTCATCAAAACAAGTCAGGAACATTAAAGAGAAATCAATGCATTCATTGCGTGCACATACCAGTGACGTTGGCAAGAGCTAAACAATAGCTTTTCAGCTCAGATTTTGAATAATAATTTGCATATGTTTATATTTTGAAAATAAGTAGAAAATCCAAAGAATCAGATCAAACCACTAATGTCCGTTTCCATATATTTTTATTTCTTAAGAAAAGTCATGATTTTTATCATCAATAATCTTTTGTCCCCTCATCCTCATTATTGATAAATTGGAAAAAACTAATTTATTATATATCCTTTACAAAAAAAAAGTAAAAATCTGGAAGAATCCTCCAGACACAATTACTCCTCCATTTTCAACAATTTTTATTTCATTTGAAAGCACATAACGTTCAGATATTTCATCAAAGCTCAAATGCTTCCCCCTCTCCCCCACACCACATTTTTCGAGAGAATTCTCTCTAATACTATTTCATTATGCTCCAGGAAGGGAAAAATCCCACAATAGCGTCCTCTCGTTCCAATCACTGTACCCATTGTGGAAAATTAGATTTCATTTGGAACACTGGATTCATCTTCAATGATCGTCTGCCCCTTCTCTATTTTCGAAAAAGTTTGCAGAATAAAACTTTTGTAGACTTCAAGCTTCAACATCTAAATTAATTTCGTCATTTTGCGTGCACAGCTAACGAATCAGAATGCTTATTATTTAAATTAGTACTATGGGGAGTTCTCTAATAGTAATTTAAATGCTGCACCTCTCCCCCCTCTTTCGCTGCTCTCACTCGCTCAATAAGTATGCATAATAAGAAATTATAAATTAATTTATTGCAAAAAGTAAATTTAAATTATTTCAAAATGCATGAACTATTAACATTAATTTTTCATCAATTACTAAAAATGAAATCATCAATTTCTAAAAATTAAAATTTTTGTTGGCAAATGCGAGAAAGCGAAGATTCTAAAATGTTTAAAAATCAAAATTAAATCTATTTCTTTCCCTCTGTTTTGATAAGATATAATTCATCAAATTTGGTCGGTAATAGTATTAATAACATTCAAATAATCAATCATTCATAAGATTAAGACGAGTATTTGTAATGTTAAATAAATCTTATCAATCAACTTAGATGAACTGCATCACACACACACACACACGCACACACGCTCTCACACACACACACGCACACACGCTCTCACACACACACATACACAAAAGATGCTATGTTACTTTATGTTATTTTTAACGATACCATACTATTTAAAATTATATTTGAAAATAACGATGGAACGTTCTGAGTGGTTAGCAATACTTCTAAATGTGGGAATTAATTGGCGATTTTCTTGTACTTCGGAAACTTTTCTCCATACATAAAAACACTTTACACTTCCTTCGTTCATTCCGACTGGATCTTTTCGTGAAAGATTATTCACCAGCCATTTCATCTGCCTTAACTTCTCATATTCAACGATTTCAATTTATATTCGAAACTGTTCGAATAACACTAACTTTTTACCGAACTCTAAACCAGCGGAATGTTTCCCTAACACTTTCCAGCACACGCTGTAATAAAATTGTCATATCAGAGAACGCTTTACATGGCATTGGGATATAAAGTACAAATTTTAAATTTTGGCGTTAATTTAGCAATTCTACTGAATATATAGTGTCAACTTGGAGAGTTTTTTTGGCTATTAAGCCCTGGCATACAGTTAATAATATCTGAAAATTGTATTTGTGTTTCGGATGAGTTTTTCTCAGTCGATTGAAACAGAAATTGTACACAAACTACGCTTATATTCGCCAAATCTCGTAACTAATTTGATATATTAACTCGCTGCGTTTTCAAATTATTGCGTTTACTTATTTCTGAAAGTACAGATCGACACACTGATGTTGAGTTTGTCTTTGACAGGTGTCTATACAATAGATGCTAAACCTTTGCACCGAATCTTGTCTGCCTAGCTTTCTCCATTTTGTAGTTAGCATGTTAACTTAGATTTGAACAGCGATATACGAACTTTCTCTGAACAGATTTTACTTAAAATCTGTTCAGAGAAATATGCAAAATTGTTGTAAATACTGTATATTAAATTTAAACAGTCTAGCTCAAAGAGTTTTTGAATTATAAAGGCATTTTTCCAAAAATGTGTTTTTTGAACTCAGTATGAGAAATTTGGAGGTACATCAAAATCTCGAGTTCGAATTTAGTATACATTTTTTTATACTACGTATATGAGAAAGTAAAATGTAGTGTTGTCTCAGATTTTTCATATGTGAAAAAATCGATCACACGAGCTGTTGCCAAATGCCGATTAAAACATTCGGCCTGATTTTGCATATATATAAGCATTTTATACTTATAGAAGATGAAATGTAGTTCATTAAACTTAATTGACAGTGCTGAAATAATGCGAAGAACAGGGTGGGTGAAAAATTGATCACTGAAATCGAGTTCTTTATTGTACACCAGTCGCCTTAGATGACCGACTGATTCGTCGGGAATATTGGTTACTCTCAATCGGTTAATATTTTTTTTAATTTAAATTACTAAGACATATTTTCATGCCCATGCTTCTGTCAAGTTCTCAAACATTAAAGCTGTGCTGTTTTAGTCGTTTTACATATATTGTTTATTATATAAAAGAACATACCTAATGGGGACCCCTTCAATTGCCCTTCTTATTCTACCTTCTAATTTCAAGATATTATTGTAAAGTCACTTTTTTTATTTTCTT
This sequence comes from Argiope aurantia, assembly GCA_026543865.1. NCBI lineage: Eukaryota > Metazoa > Arthropoda > Arachnida > Araneae > Araneidae > Argiope > Argiope aurantia. The sequence goes on from JAPMOR010043372.1 coordinate 124,887, forward strand.
GTAAACTGCGCAAATATTAATAAAATCCTTCTTCTTTAGCTTTTATCAATAAAAGTAAAACACGTGATAAATATTTAATGAAACAATGAAAACGGTTCGAATTTCACAGCAAAAATGTAATTCATTGTTAGAAATCAAGCAATAAATATTTTTAAAAAATATCAAAATTCTTGAAATTTTTTTCATAGCGACTTCATTAAAAAGATATAATTTTTACAATTTTGAAAGTCTAAAAACCGTCTTTGTGCGATAATATTTCCGGCAGTTATCCCAGAATCCCCCTCCCCCCCCAAAAAACATTCAATTTAATATTTGATTAATAAAGAATCTAATTAAAAATGAAAGGTACACATTTCCACCCTCCAAGGTATATATGTGCCAAATTTGGTAGCTGTAGGTCAAATGATTTGATCTGCAGAGCGCTAACACACAGAAAGAAGCACATAATGCGCACATTTATTTTTATTACTGACTAGCCGCCTTTGGCGACCAGCCGGTTCGCCAGTATTACCGCTCACTACAATTTTCAATTAAACATTTTAAGTAACTGGTCTCTTAATAGGTTTTCAAACAAAACATTTTTAATCTTCAAATTTTGATAGTCATACCAAACTTATACTGTTGTTTAGATCGTTTCGTTCAATTTACTATATATATTTTGCTAATTTGTTGTCATTTCCGGTAAAACTTCAACTTTAATATAAAGTGGAAATGATGAAATTGCAATTAATATAAAGATATTTTTAAATAAAACCAAGCGTTTTATTTTATTTATCATCTTTATTGTTATTTATTTATTATTATTATTACTGAATATGAGTATTGCAAACAGAATCGCTCGGTATTTAAGTTTTATGTGAACTACAAAATATTTTTCATAATTTATGTAATATCTCAAACAATAATTCAACAAAAATTTCTCAGATTCAGCATAAAATTCAGTTTTTAGTTTTGCTTTCAAAAGGATTGAAATGAAATCAATAATAATATTTTGTTCCGACCTATAAATATATTTCAAAAATTATGAAGTCTAAATTTAATGCAGTAAGGTATCATATTCTGAGAAATATTCTGGACACACCAAATTTTAAATAAATGAATGAATGTTTCTGTTTTCCACGATCAACTAAGACTTATTTATGAAGTTTTGAATGTTAAAAATTTAGAAAAACTCAACATTTTCATAATCTTAGTCCAATTAATCTTGAGAAACCTGCGCGCTCATTGGCGTATTTTCTTTGAAACGATCGATGGAAAATCAAAAATTATCCTTTTTTTATTGACTAGTGATATTCACATTTTCATAAATCAGTCAGTTTAAGTGATTGATTTAGTTGATTGGAAATTAACTCTTTTTATTTAAAATATTAGTGTTTCAAGAACATTTTGTTATTCGTAATTTCCACAGCAGAAGCTTAATGTAAAATCAAAAATTCGTTATTTATTAGAGCATTTATTAAATCAAGTTACATAAAATATAATCATTTTCCATTTAGACCATTTTATCAGATCTGTGACTTACTAAAGGTTTACAAATCAGCTGTGTGGCTTTGATTTGAATGGATATCCTGTTCATATTAAAGAAAACTTGCCTTAAAATATAACTGATTTATTGGATTAATAATATAGAGAGTGTAAAAGATCATAAAATAATTTTTCTTGAATTTATTTTTTAGAAAAAATAATATTTCATATATGTTTCCTTTCCTACAGACACGTGCCGAAAATTATATTTTTGCAGATTTTATTTCCAAAAAGATTTAATGTTTTTTAGTTGGAGCTTTAATCAATGTGATGGCAACACTTTGAAAAAAGCTAATTTTTTCCCGTGAATACGAAACGTGCTCGAGCAGATTAAATTTTATTTTTATTTTGTACAAAAAAAAATTGTTGAAAAATATATTTAAAATATTTATTTAAAAATTCATTAAAAATAGAAATTTAATTTTAAGGTTAAAACATTGGTATCATTTAAAAGATAAATTTTTTACCTTTAACTTCATGTAAAAATCTTTTTTGTGCGGTAATATTTTCGGAAGTTATAGCAGAAACACGCCAAAATTTCGCTTACTTTTTAAAGAAATAAAATTCTAATTAAAAATTCGAAAAAATAACCATAAGGTGTACATTCCCGACCTCCAAGGTATAGACGTGCCAAATTTGGTAACTGTAGGTTGAATGGTCTGGCCTGTAGAGCGCCAACACACACACACACATTGAGCTTTATTATGAGTACTACTTAGAACAAACACATCAAAAGTAAACATAACATTTCAATAGTTGCCAAAAACAAAAGAGAGAGAAATGCAATTAATAACCAGACGATATTTAGAAAAGTACAGATATTTAGACTGGAAAATGAAATTATCTGAAATTAACCACACGCGCAGACGATATTTACAAAAGTAAAAATATTCAAACCTGAAAAGGAAAATATATGAGCTATTCCATCAATAAATGCCATAAGTTTGTTTATATCTTCATTATTTTATGAGTCATTAAACATCAAAATGGGTCCGGGACTAAATAAACACCCTGTATAGAGAGTGTAAAAGATCATAAAATAATTTTTCTTGAATTTATTTTTTAGAAAAAATAATATTTCATATTTGTTTCATTTCCTACAGACACGTGCCGAAAATTATATTTTTGCAGATTTCATTTCCAAAAAGATTTAATTTATTTTTAATTGGAGCTTTAATCAATCTGATGGCAACACTTTGAAAAAAGCTAAATTTTTCCCATGAATGCGAAACGTGCTTAATTTTAATTTTTATTTTTTACGAAAAAAATTATTGTAAAACATAGTTAAAATATTTATTTAAAATGCATTAAAAATAGAAATTTAATTTTAAGATTAAAACATTAGTATCATTTAAAAGATAAATTTTTGATCTTTAACTTCATGTAAAAAATTTTTTTGTGCGGTAATATTTTCGGAAGTTATAGCAGAAACACGTCAAAATTTCGCTTAATTTTTAAATAAATAAAATTCTAGTTAAAAATTCGAAAAAATAATCCTCAGGTGCACATTCCTGGCCTCCAAGGTATACACGTGCCAAATTTGGTAGCTGTAGGTTGAATGGTCTGGCCTGTAGACATACACACACACACACACTCACAGCTTTATGATAAGTATAGATATAGATAAAAATAAAGATTATGTAATTTTCAGTGTAATTTTAATTATTTTGCAATAATCAGTTAAGAGACAGGTTTTTTAAAAATGCAATAAAAAAATTAACCCCCACCTTTCCAGCATTTCTCTATCTTTTCACTGAAAGTCGATTGCATATTTAAGGACAATCCAAATAATGATGGGGTATCGAGCGGATAGTTATTTTTATAAAAGGACCTACAGTTTAAAGGACCTACAGTCTAACCCTTAATAAAGGTAGGCGCCTACTTATCCTTTCTTTGTTCTTTTGTATTATAGATGGCGCTTCATGCACACTGCCTAACGTGTTCCTCATTCAAAACGAGCTGAATTGAATGATTATTAATGACAGCACTTAACCAGTACATATTTTTGTCCATCAATTTATTTCACAACAAAAGATTTTGTTTTTATAATCGTGGGCCAGATCTTTATTCATTGAAAATCTTTGATTAATTAATCCAGATATATTTTTCAACTTAAATTTTTAATTTTTTCAGTCGCTTGTATTTCTTGAACCCATTTTTATCTTTCTCTATTAGATATTAAATTTTGTTTCTTAATATTTATTAAAATTTATTGTTGTTTCATTTAAAATTATAAAAGCCTATTTAAATTTATTGTTTTTCAAATAAAAAAAGTGTATACAAATTTCTCAAGAAGTTTGGGGTATTCCAATCTATGAGAACATTTTATTTTGTTGCCACTTTGCCCAATTTCTAAATGTCTTATATCGATGAAGTGTCGATGTCAAGTAATTAATATAACCTGCCTTTTAAACAATAATATTTAAGAGATTTCTTTCGAAATAAATATTATTAATTTACTTTATATTTTTCTTTTTCTCATTTTTGAACTGATAAGTACATCAAAATGGTATTTATCTAGATAAATCATCATTGATTATGTGTACTAAATGAAAATGCAAGACGAATAAATCAAAATTTGTATTGATTTTAATGGAAAGGTGGTTTATTTTCTTTAAAGAATTTATTTATAGGCCATGTGTAGCTAAAAGAATATAATTACATAAAATTTCAACGCTATGTCGTTAATATTATATAACTACTATTTATATAAATTTAATGAATTTTTGAGCATATTTGTATATGTGTATTAAATGAAAGAATTGAGAAAAAAAAATATTGCCTACTTCTCTATATTCAATGTATAATTCATTAGACGCCTTTGACAACCAGCCGTTTTCCGACTCTATGCAATTAAAATAATTGACAAAACAAAAGAACCAGTTCCTCATCCATAACTACTGCACCGATTTCGCGAATTTTTACTTCATATAAAAAAACTTATCAATATCTCATCATTAGTCGCTCACAATCGTTTTCCCCACTTCGAAATATATTGAAAAATGAAATGTTAATAAAGTTCTTAATCTCAATATTGCGCCAATTTCGCCAATTACCAATCAAATTTTCACTTTGCGAGCGCAGTTAACTAATCAAACAGCTCTATCATTATTACGCATTCACAATTTATAGTAGCACTTTCTCTTGCCTTGATTTATTTGCAATGTTTTTCTCTAAATTTGACCGGCATAATATTTATAACTTTAATACGATCGCCAAAGATGGTGAGTATTAATGAAATCATTAATTCATATCAATTATTCATATCAATCAGCTTTGAAGGACTATTTTATCACAAAAAAGATAACTTCTTATTTTAGCTATACCATGTCATTTTTATCACATGATTTAAAATCATTTTTTAATGATAATGATAATAACAGTATTCTTTTAGTTAATTATACCTCAAAAGAGAGAAATTAATTGGCGACGAAAAGTATTGAAACTTGTTCAGTTATAGAAGTCAAAGGCTCTAAGAGCTAATATTTAATTTTGCAATTTCTCTCATATGAATGTATGTATGTAAAACATAGAGTATATAAACGAGGCAGAAGAGAGAAGACACTTTCCAATTTATAAAACTTCACTTCATTCCATCCTGGGAGGCATAATTTATGCACCAGCAAGAAGCGACGAGATACATCAATCTACAGCACGACACAAGAGCGAAAAGAGACCGAAATATTTTCCTTCGGCAATTATATACTATGAGATTCTGATAAGGATTTCTTTACACTTGTCAATTTAGGTAAAGAGGAAATAGGTATATTTTAAAAGAATTTGTTTAGCATGACAGATTTTTATCCCTCCACTTGGAGTGTGAGAACCGCTGATATAAGCATGTTTACAGAGCTCTAGTACAATTAATTAAATAAAAAGTGGAATTGGATCAAAAAATAAGAGAACATTTTAGGTTTATATATATATATATATATATATATATATATATATATATATATATATAACAGATTTCTTTTTGAAAAGTAGAAGGCAGATTTGAAGACATAGACGAGACGTTGTATTTTTAATTCTCTTTAATATCCATCACGTGAAAGCATTTATTTACAAGCGCAGTGCGACACAAAAGCAGAAGTATGAAAGAAGGCAAAAAGGGGGACGAACAAATGATCACTAGTCTTATATAACATAGGATTTCTGGCCATCCGCCAATTCAATACACGTGGTGACCTTTCACACCTTTTCAAGGGCACAGAGGATATTACTTTCATTTGATACGTAGTACTGATGGTGCATTATTTTTACAGAGGAATTAATTAAACCGAAAGTGGAATTGGATCACGAAATAAGAGAATATTTTAGAATGTAGTTACAATGGGCTAAATCAAGATAAAGTTTTGGAAATTATTTTGGATTAAATTAAGAGTTTTAAATATTATTACACACACACACACACACACACACACACACACACACACACACACACACACACACACACATATATATATATATATATATATATAAATTTATATATATAATCAAAAATACAAACATTGTGAAATGTCAATTAAAATTTATTTCTGAAACAAGCTAAGAAAAACTAAAAAATTAATTCCGAATCAAACTGAAAAGGATACAATTGTATTTAGAGAGCGTTAAGGCTGCTACTACTAAAACACAGATGAACTTAACCAAATTAGTAAGAATATTAAGTTAAAATAATCAAAAAAAAATTGAATGAAAAATGAAATTTTGAATCCGACCTGAAGACTTTCTCAAGGGTCACTCTCAGGCAGAGATTCAAACAAGGAATTTTTTCTGTGAGAGGTCTGACTTTCATCCAACAATATTGACCCCTCGTAACCCGAAAATCCCCTGAAATTGAGCCTCACAGATAAACCAGTTTTTACAGAAATAAAACAATAAATTATGATTCCAATTTAAGCGAAAATTACAATAACATAATACAAACTATAAAAGAACACTCACAACCACAATTATTAAACAAAAAGGAAAGAACATACCAGTATCAGGTAAAACTTCTACAATAAAGGCATCACGCCAAGCTATATTGATGCTTCCCGCGTCCCTAACTACACCTGCGTAAAATGCTTCGTCATTCTAAGTAGTAAATAATTGGAGGACCTCAGCGCCATCTATAGAGTTAGTTACCATGTACCAGAAAGACTATTTTTAGTTGTGCAAAAAGATTAGAAAAAAGACAAACCCTCTCTTATTAAAACTTCTATATTGCTAAAGTTTCTGTGAAATTCATTCATAGTTACGTTATTAATGAGATTATTTGTTGCTTCAATATAAGAAATTCTGTTATTACAAACAATTTTAATCCTGTTGAATTTTGAGAAAATAAAAGTTTTGAAAATTTTAGGAATTAGATTAGAATGGTAATTACTAAGTTTAATTATTTTAAATTTGAATTCATCCCTTCTATCGTAGATACCAAATAATGTTTTACCATTAGAAATTTCTATTTTTAAATTCAGATAGGTAGCTTCAAGTTGATTTTAGTTTTTTTCAGTTAGAACTAAATCTTTTGGATAACAATTAGTAACAATATTAGTATTATTTAAGTTTAATAAAAGCAATTCATCAATATATATCGTTCAATAATACTGC
>JAPMOR010043372.1:132105-199975 GCA_026543865.1 Argiope aurantia
ATATATATATATATATATATATATATATATATATATATATATATATCAAAAAAAGAAAACATTTTTGAAAAATTAAAAATTTTGAAAATTTGCTTTATTTCATTCCGGGAGGCATAATTTATGTACAAGAATAAGTGATAAAAAATTCATCAGTTTGCATCGCGACACTTCAAAACAGAGCAAGATTTGTATGCTCAGTCATTTTATACTATGAGATTCTGATAAGGATTTTCTTTGACATGTGTGTGTTGACAGATCTTGTGTAGCATTAATTAAATAAAAGAGTGAAATTGGATCAGAAAATAAAAGACTATTATAGAGTGAATTTAATATGGGTTAAATTATGATAAAAAATTAGGTAATTAAGATTTTAATTAGATTTTAAAAATATCCACGAGCAAATCATAAAAATTTAAATTTAAAACAATAATAATTAATCTAAAAATGATAGCATTAATTTTTGACATTCTGAATACATAAGCATACAAATTTTCAAAACTAGCCCCCATTAGGAATGTTACAAAATTTCATCTTTATAGACATAAGATGTCAAGTTAAACACATAAACCATACATTTTAATAAGAGTTTTAGTGAAAATTTTAGATAAATTTTAGAAAATTTTAGATTGGATTTTTTAAATCCAATTGAACATTTACTGAAATATTATAGTAATATGATATAGTATTCATCTTTATAGACATAAGATGTCTTTTTATGTTTCTATTAATATAAAGTATTCAAAAATTTAAACAAAGCCAATGAACCATGACCTATGTTTTCATTGAAAGGGAAGAAATGAAAACTCTCCTGTAGGTCAGCAAGAGAGTTTGTAATGTTTCTTTTTTTAGAATCCCGCACACTTGTGTCATCCGCAAGTGAATTGTTCCTGCTGGGGTGATTGTATCTGAATTCGCGCTTCAAGGAAATGGAATGACGCCAAAGAGAGATCTGAAGTGATAAGTGTCTGAAAGAAATGTTTAAGATCGAAAATCCTCAAAGAAAAGACATTTCCGGGAAAGAAAATTGACTTCTAGAAGAGTTTTAATTACTTAATTGCAGGCAAACTTCACAAAAGAAATAAAAAAAAAGAGTTTTTTTTTTATCCTTTCAAAGAAAAAGTATTATAGCCATAAAATAACTCGACCTCGAGATTTTGATGAGCCTCTACGTTTCAGACATCCCTGGGCTGAAAGCAAAACTTTGGAATTATGCCTTTTTGTCTACTTGTGTGTGAATCAGGTGATTCAAAAATGCATTGAGCTTGAGGAATGAAATTTGGCACATAGACTGAATGCTAACATTTTAAATATCCATCGAATTTTGGACAAAATTCATTGAAGAACCAGCGGGAGGGGTCTCCCATAAATTTTTTTGCATACTATTTCATAAAGGTGTCATTCCAGCGAACGCCTTACAAGACAATAATTACGAAATATTAACTTTTGGCGTGAATTTATCCTTTTAACGGAATCTTTTGTGTCATCCTGGTGGTTAATACTATCCAAAAACCGCATTTGTGTCTTAGATGTATTTCTTCCTAACCCATTGAAACCAAGATTTGACACGAACACAAAACAGCGCTTATAGTCATAAAATCCCATACCAAATTTGATGTATTTAAATCACTGCGTTTCTGCGTTATCGCGTTTACATGTTTCTGAGTGTACCGATCGGTAGACCATCAACCCCTTCTTGGATTTGGTTAAAAATTTGATTGGTATTTAAACTATAGATATTAAATCTGTGTACCGAATTTTATCTATCTAGCCCTATTCGTTTTGTAATCATCGTATTAACTTATATTCGATCAACCGGACAGACGCACTTCCTCTGATAAGATTTTACTCAAAATCTAATAGAAATCTGCAAATTTGGTGTAAAAACCGTACACCAAATTTTATCTATCTAGTTTAAAGCATATTTGAGTAGTTTTTGTCACAGATCGACTAACAGAAAGAGGGATATTTCATTAAACGTGTTAGCTAAGTCTGAAACGTGAAGATTAGTCACAATCTCGAGTTCGAATTTTTTGACGATTACTATACTTTCTCTTTACTTATGTATGCGTTAAAGTTAAAACACCATCCGCCTTTCTATCCGCATGCATGTGACCCAATAACTCAGAAACGCTAAGAGTTATATGGAAGAAATTTGATATACATATTTATCATTCTCAGTCGTGTTATCATTATCAATCATGTATCGTATGAAGAGACTCATATATGCTTTGAACATGTACATCCTATAAGTTGACTGGACAAGCATGGGAAAAAAGCACCCAACCCTATTAGCTCAAAATATTGTATGATATATTTACAGTGTTGTCCAATGTTCTAAATGCCGGTCAATATCATAAAGATATCGGAACTACAATATGTTGTTGAGTATCTGTGCTAAGGGAATTCCTAAAGGGAAAATACAATCATCTGATCACTTGACCTTTCTCTTATTGGATTGTTTCAAACACTGCATTGTTTCCTCATGTTTGGTAGACGTCGGGAAAACCCATCCAACCAACAGATTGTTTACTTCAAAAAAATTTTAAATGGTCTGATGGCATCATTTATTTAAATGCAAGGCTTAAAAGCTTTCGACAATCAATTCCATACTAGGGCTAAACCAGATAGCGCAGCCTGTTACACATTATTCTACAATATCGCGCGATATTTTATTATTCAATATTCAATAATATTACATTATATTACAGATATTGTTTTATAACACGTAATGTTTATACAATAAACATATATAACACATTATAAAGTAGTCTTGGATGAATGTTTTGCAAAACATTTGACAAAATTATAAAAAGAAATAACAAATAAGTAATTACATTAAGTAATAACATTAATTCTTGGTTGATATGCATACATTTTAACCAGTGGAATAAGCTTTAAGTAATTAAAAAACTTAAGAAAGATTTATGGAACAATCAATAGAAGATGGTAAATTCATAATGCAAATAAAAGTTAGTGAACCATATATATATGTATGTATGCTTCATATCTTCATCTAAAATTTGCATCCTTATTATATGGGTTAAGAAAGAGTACTTACTGTCAGATTTTCAAAGCTTAGAAATTAAATATAGAAATGGACAAAGATTGTTTTTGCACTTGAAACTATTCTATCATTAATTTATGAAATTTCTCTTTTTTTTATCAGTTTTTTAATGATGCTTTTATTGATTTTAAAGTAGTGTTTTAATCATACTCAAATATAAATTTCGGTCATTTACTGAAATAAAGACAACCATTGTTCATCATCCGTAAATAAAATTCTCAGTTTTAATATAACAAATATCAATAATATATGAAAAAAACAACTATCGGCGGTTTTTAAAATTCGTCTGCTCAACTGTTTATTTTGATTTTAATTAAAACCAAACGATAAAGTTTTTAGATGATAAATGGATTTCAATACGGTAGTAGTTTTAACGTAAAAAAGTGTTATAAATGCATGAAAGGATTTTAATCTCGGAAAACATCGTATATATCAGTTAGTATATCCATAATGTTCATACAGTGCGCGAAAAAAGTATAAGGACAACATGTAATTGCATGAAAATATGGTTTATTTCCATTTCACCTAACTGAACTTTTTATATTTCTTACTTCTGCTGCATAATTTTGTGATAACACTAATACCACATAAAAAACATAATTTAGCTTCAAAATATTGATTTTACAAGATTTAACATTAAAGGAAATACGGAAAAAATTATAAGGACATGTTGTAAAATACTTAAAAAATGTTTCAATAATCAAGAAAACTACCTTTTTTTTCAATCACTTGAATGAGCCGAGAGGTCATAGATCCTGAAAGATCTTTTAAAATGTCCACAGATATTTTTTTCCAAGCGTCTTTGATAGCGACGACAAGATCTTGTGTACATTGATACTGTGTGCCGATTTTATAAACTTCTCGGGCTAGAAGTCCCCATAAGTTTTCGATTGGATTAAGATCGGGACTTCTCGCAGGCCAATCAAGTAAATTTACAGAATTAGCTTCAAACCAGAGTTTTGTACTCGTAGAAACGTGTATCGAAGCATTATCCTGCTGAAAAATATAGTCCCCTGAAATAATTAGTGGTGCTTCAGGTAACAAACTTTCTCCTAACATATCAGCATACCTGTCCGAATTCATTTTACGGTTGATAAATACAATTGGAGTGGTTCCATTTGCCGCAAAAGCGCCCCATACCATAACCGAGCCACCACCATATTGAAGCCTGGAAAACACTTCCTTGGACTTTCGCAGATCATACCAAAAATAACGAAAACCATCAGGTCCATCAAGATTGAACTTTTTTTCGTCCGAAAAAATTACATCAGCCCACTTTTGACCAAGAGAAATATATTTTTTGGCAAAATAAACTCTTCTTTTCTTATGATGATCTGTAAGAGGGGGGCGTGACACTAATTTCCCATAAGAAACTTGAGGATGTTTACTCAAAATATTTTGAACAGTCCTTGTTGAGCATGGTAAACTCAAATTTTGTCTAACTTCATTTGCGGTTTCTCTTTTCTCGCAAGCTCTCCTTACTATCATTCTTTTTTGTCGACGAGTGAGAATTTCTGGTCTCCCAGTTCGCTTTTTCATACCATACATCCCAGGATTTTTTAGAAAATTATAAACCACCGTTTTAGATCTCTCGATTCTTTTTGAAATTTCCCATCCACTCAATCCACATTCTCGAATAGCAACAATTTTTCCTTTTTCAGATTCAGAAAGTTGATTTCCTTTGGGCATCGTTTAAAAATTCACGCTGAAAGTCGCCAAGTGGGAAATTCTTTTCGCAAATGAATCTTCTAACTCGGAATTGTCATTTTATGCTTTCAAATATGCAAATTTTTAAATAATTACTGGAGAAAAAGCAATGTCCTTATACTTTTTTCCGTTTTCATTTAGGTTTAAAAATCAAAATTTAAATTTTAGCAGATTTAAAATTGAAAATTTTAATTACTTTACGCATAAAATATTTTAGTTTTACATCTATTTTTTCTACAAAAATTTGCATTCGATTCTGTAAACAAGGCTTCTAGATTTGGCGATTTTTCGCGTGTCCTTATAATTTTTTCGGGCACTGTAAGCAATTATTGACAATGAATTGCGAATAATTAATTATTACACACGAATTAATTTTATACACTGGACGTAAAGGAAAGTTTTAAATAACAAAAATAAGGCAAAATGAAAAGCAATATGGTCGATTATATAAAAACTATGCAAATATAATTATGAAAGCAGAGAAGGGGTAAAGAAAATGCTTTTTGCGAGATAATCAAAAAGGAAATAATTTCAAAAATATGTTTATTATTATTAGGAAGGATTGAACTTAGAAGAATATTGGAAAAAATCTCGAGAACGGGCGTGTTGATGGTTATTGATGTTTGGAAGAGTAGGTATTTAAGAAACACAAAGGCATTTTAATTTTCTTTACTAGCTACCATCGGAGACGAGTTATTTTACAATGCATATTAGTGGTATTAATTCATAACTTGATGATTTGAAGATCATGGCGATTTGTCGAACATGACATTTTAAAACAGAAAATAGAAGTACTACTTTTATTTATATTTGCACATTGCTTGGATCATTATGTTTGCAAAGTGGTCTCAAAATCAAGTCTGTAACTGCGGGGATCCAAAAAATGCTAAGCTAGATATGCTCATCTCTTACATATCTAGTACATCACCGTAGCTTTTCTAGCGACTTGACATTGCTCCAAATTTGCGGAATTCATCTATGAAATTTTTTTCTCTTTTCTTCATAATTTTTTTTTTGTCTCTGATGTATTTGTAAATTGTTATCTAACAAGTTAATCCTCAATTTACCTTGCACAACCGCTTACTAAATAATCTCAGTGTCATGCTATGACTCTATTCACCTGTCATGTCCGGAGATTAAGAACCTTGAGTTGAAGCACTCCGAGACACTCCCCACAAATCGAGAAATTGACTGGGGGATATATCGATGCCTTTATCCATAGAAAATGTACAACGAAAAAGGGGGTAATGAGGGTAAGAGGTGTCCGGTGTATAACATGATCCCCCACCCTCGTCGTCACCAGCGACTTTAAAACTATAAATGGCGCCCTCCCTATTTGCATATCGCATATGTTATCGCATCTGTGTTATCAAACATTTTATGCTAATAGGGCGCGATATGATACTGCTTTTCTACTCTTATCATATTTGACTTTAAAAAATGAATAAATGCACTAATGTTTCGTTTTAATGATGTCCACTAAGAGTGGCACTCGGTGCATATATGTTTCTCTTGTCTCTCCCCCCGCCCACTAATATTACGCCACTGCAGTGAAGTAGTATTTTTTAAATTGTTCTCAAAAATATAAGGCGATGGGGGACATGTTTTTTGCTGAAGTATCTAATAGATCATGAATTTCCACTGAAATTAATAATAAAAAAAATGACAAAATCGAACCAGTGCTTGGAGCTGAAAGATTGGCTCTTTGACTTTGATAATTATTTTAACTAAACTAATATATTTCACTGTTTATAGTTATTGCATAATTTAGATAAATGAAATAAAATATTCTGAGAAATAATAAATTCCCTTTTAAATGGAATTTTTATTTTTGTGCGCGCTTATCCTATTTTAATTGGATATCTTTTCCTTTACATACTTACATAATTAAATTTTATTAAGTCGCAGTGTAGTCTATAATATCAATTAAGTATTCCTTATAAGTCATATATTTACTCTTAATAAAATTTCAAGTCCATTATTCTATAGCATTTTTATCTGTTATGGAAAAATATTTTATCTATTATGTTATTAAAGGCCTTTGTCTTTTCAGTAAATATATGCAAGATTTTTATGGTCAATTGAACATGACCAGTGGCTATCGCGTCTATGATAGTGAACTTGTCGTTGAATGCATAAGGTGAGAGAGAAAAGGCTTTTTACACCTACACGATGCAAAATACCTTTTTAATTTCCTTGTGCTTGCACGATCACGCGGCCACACTTATTCGATAGTCACGGACATTATTAATACTCATGAATAAAAGAATTCTTTTCCTGACAGGCTAAATTTACGATTTCTTTTGTGAATCGAAATATTTTATCACTTTGAGAGAATGCTTCCTCATAATTCATTCAAAGTGACTAAAATATTATTTTTTTTCCCAAACTTCTGAGATTACAGTAAAACTATCTTCGACTGTTCAAGTGTGAAATGGAATAATTTTAGTGATTGCGAAAATGCACGAATTCGCTTTCATTCAAAGTCCATAATTTTCCTACATTTAAGCCACCTAGAGACTATTTTAACCTCTATTTTGTTGCATGCTTACACGTTACGAACTATCTCTGTCCTTCACGCTCTCTTTTTGCTTAGTCTTGTGGTGAAATATGTCGAATTAAATGCTTTTTTTAAAAATAATAAACAAATTAGGTTCAAAACTTGAATCAAATTTTATATTTTTCAATGTTGTTGTGACTTATGACACTTTAAAAGCCCGTGGACAGTTATTTGTCAGCGATTTAAGCCGAATGAGCGTCTCTCGTTTTCTCAGTAGCGCCAACAGTACGACTTAGCTACTCAAACGTCACAATCCTTTTTACGGTGGCGGACTTCATTCATGCATTTCATTCACAGATCGTAATTTAGACCTGAATGAGAGAACGATCACATCTGAACCAGTACCCCCAGTAATAGTACTCTCGACATGGAGGACTTTGTGACCTACACGTGCGCCAGCCACTACATACACGGAGAGTCTTCGGCCGATAGGGTTCGAACTAGCAATCCAAGGGATGCGAATACAAAGCCTTACCAACCAGGATATCCCACCCTTATTTTATCTACCTATCTTAGCATAAAATTGTGGATTTTGGGTTAAGACCATGAATGGTTTGCATGGCATTGACAAACAATAGTAACAAAATATAACTCTTTTGTGCAAATCTAACATTTTTACTGAATTTATCGTGTGCATGTATTTTGGACACCTTTTTTACCTACCAATTGAAACAAAAATTTGACAAGAAACTAAAGTTATAATCATAAAATCAAAAACCGAATTTTATTGATTTAAGCCATTGCTGGTTGTTGATTGCGTTTATATGCATGCGGAAGTACATACAGACAGATAGTCAACCCTTCGAAATAGTTGGCTCAAATTTTATACGGACCATATTTTAGATGATAATCGAATGTATCAAGCTTTATGTATCAAGGTCTTTATTTTTGTAGTTATCGAATTTCCTTGTAATCGAATAGCCAGAGAGAGACAGACTTCCTCTAAATGGAATTCGTCCAAAATTTGCTAGTAATCTGCAAATTAGGTATTAAGTTCAAATACCAAATTTCATCATTTTAGCTCAAAGTGGTTTTAAGTTATCGTATTCACAAGCAGACAAGCATAATTTCAAAAATGTATTTTTTTTGACTTGGGTAGGTCTGAAACATAGTCAATAGTCACTCGTCAAAAACTCGAGTTCGAATTTTTTGACGACAACAATACTTCGCGTATAAGAAAAAAAAAACCCTTGAAATGTCGTTATGTTTTATCTTACTTGAGTCAATAAACGTGCATTAAAAAAAAATCAGAAATCTAAAATTTTTTTTCACTCTTCTCTCATCTTAGCCAAGTTTAATAATACTGTTACGTAAAATTAAAATTCCGTTAAAACTCGAACGAGTTTGCCTGTAGTGGGTATATGTTGTGATATAGTCAGCAGGCCTCAATAATAAATAACATCGTTTATTCACACGAATGCATAGATGACAAATATACAACCGAGACGTACACAAGCAACACACAGCAGCCCACAAGTAGTAATCGGTAGCAAGGAGCCACAACAGTACAATAAAGCAGCCACAGACGCAGAGACCGAACTCAGCAGGAAGAAGGAATCCATGCAGCTGTTCACTAAGATCTGCTATTCTCCACTGTTTCTTATCGCCAATTGCGGACTCACTACTATACTATTGGCTACTTCGCAGAAGGCTTCAATACTCTAAAACTCGGTTTACGGTTTAATCCACTAATCGCTCGAGCTCCACTGACGCTTTGCTGGACTGATCCAACTAATTCGCCGTTGACACAACACACTCTCACTATAGGACTATATACGACAGGCTTTGATAGCCGGCCTTTTATAGCTTCCGGAAAGGCATTGAAGGTTTTTGAAGAACCAAGCATAATTCGCCTCTTATTGGTCCTATCACCAAAATTCCCTTACATTCTAGTATCAACCATTTTGTCGCCAAATTAGTTGTCAAATGGTTGTCATGTTTGTCGCCAAGCACGAGGGCTATTGGGCTGACATCCGATCAGCATTCGATTGAACTGAATGTGATACTACCCTTCCTATAATGGTGCTTGGAAGCAACATTGTAGATTCGTAATGTATACTCTGTACACTTCACCATTTTAAACAAAAAGGAAACGAAATGTTCTATTCTTTCTCAATTATATACAAAAATGTGTACATAATTAGTGAATTTGAATTTTACGTGCTAAAAAGCATGTGCAGCCATACCAGATTGAAACTAAAATTCTAAATTTTGAAACATTTTTTATTTCGGTTTCTGCATTTTTTTCTGTTAAGCTGACCTTGTCTTTCACATTAAAAGATTTTCAATTAGGAACCAAATTCATTAAAAAATGATCCAACGCTTAACGAAATTTAAAATAAAAATCTCTCTTCAGGCTAAGATAAGAATTCATAAAATAGAAACTAAGAATATCACGTGGTTCTTGCTCATTTTTACAGTTCCCGCCATAAATCTCCATGAAATGCAAAGCTCTTAGAAATTAAGAATAACATGTGATTCTCGATTAATTTACGTCTCCTGCGATAAATCGTCATGAAAGGAAAACCGTCGACAACTTGGCGATTGACAGCTCGGCGTTCGTAAACTTGGTGTATCGGGAAATTCCCAAGAAAACCAGATAATGCAGTGATATTGGCGAAATTTTGGCATCATGAGTATAATTAAGTTAGGAAATCTTGGCATAATCTAAAAATCGCCAAGTAAACTCATTTTTTTTGGTGTACTTGGTATATTTTGAAAATCGCCAAGTAAACCCATTTTTTTGGTGTACTTGGTATATTTTGAAAATCGCACGTAAAACCAGAGATCGTAAAAATAAACAAGTATCTAACATATAATTTACTGGGAGCGTTTATTGCA
The DNA here is from genome assembly GCA_026543865.1 of Argiope aurantia. Taxonomy (NCBI): domain Eukaryota; kingdom Metazoa; phylum Arthropoda; class Arachnida; order Araneae; family Araneidae; genus Argiope; species Argiope aurantia. The sequence continues at coordinate 142,278 of JAPMOR010043372.1, forward strand.
CTATCGTAAATAACTTTCCGCCCTTCCATGAATTTTTGATGCAGTAAGAATCGGGAGCCGAGAGAATTTTTTGTTTCTTTTCTTTAGAATTTCTTCTTATTTTAGACTAACCGCATTTGATGACCAGCTGGTTGGATGGAAATGTTAGTTGTGTTTAATTGCAATTCAATCTTTTATACACAACTTAATATTCAAGATTTACTGAACAAATTATTTTTAAGTAAAAAATGCCAAGGATCGATATTTCAGAATCAATATCCACGCATTTAATGGCAAGGGTCGATTTTCTTTAATATATTACGAAGCACTGAATTGTAAGGTTTGGAAATATGAAAATAAAAGTCTGAGTTCTCTTGGCGTTCAATTCCTTGCCCAACTTTCACAATTTTATCAATGGAGGGGGGTGGAGGTGATAGCATCTTTAATATTGAGTATGCGAGAAAGTTTTGCAGAGACTACTCCCATTGGTTCATGCGTAACAACAGAAGGCTTAAATGTTCCTACACACCGGCGATCATATGTTCGCTTATGATCTAAAAATCGTAATTTTGTTAAATAATTTACTAAAGCATAAGCAAATTAAATTTCATATCTGTTTAAAATAATAATTTAATTAGAGTTATTCTGTAAAAGAAATTTCGCTACATTCATGAGATTTTAATAATGAAAATAAACATTCTCATCCGCAAGTTTGTAGATTTTTTTGGAAACTTAAAATGCATTTAAGAGGAATATTCCTGTTGATGTTCTACATATCACTGAGGCTTAAAATTCAAATACTGAATTCTGAATATTTGACCAGATATAAAAGAAACTTCGGATATCGAGGCTCTTGAAATAACATTGGCTAGAAATTCGAAATACAATCCAGAAAAAAAAAGTAAGAGCGACTCCCCAAAGTTTTTTCGCATAAAAACTAATAAAGTTATTATCCTAGAAAACGCCTTGAATGGCATTAGTGTTCAATAGTAAAGAAATACCAAACTATGGTGTATATTTAGCATTTTTATTGAATGTATCGTGCCAGCTTAGGCGAATATTTTGACAATTAATCCCTACCATGCGGTTAATAGTATCTGAAAACCAAATTTGTGGTTTAGACAAATTTTACCCAAATGAATGGATTAAAAACTTGACACAAAACTGCACTTGAAGTAAAACATTCCATACCAAATTTGATACAATAAATCATTGAGGTTTTGAGATATCGCTTTTATATGTTTCCGAAGGTACAGACGGACAGATAGTCATCTCCTCTTTGGATTTGGTTCAAAATTTGATTAGTGTCTACATTATAGAAGTTAAATCTGTGTACCAAATTTTATCAGTCTAGCTTCAAATTTTATCAGTCTTCGTTTTGTAGTTATAGTGTTAACATATTCGAACAGCCGGAAAGACAGACTTCAAATGAATGGATTTTGCTTAAAATTTGACAGAAATCTATAAATTTTGTGTAAAAACTATATACCAAATTTCATCTGTGTAGCTCAAAACGTTTTCGAGTAAACTTTGTCACAGACATATGAGCATTTTCTAAAAATGTGTTTTTTGAACTCAGGGAGGTCTAAAACATGGAGTTTCATCAAAATCTCGTGTTCACATTTTTGACGATTACTATACTTTCTCAATACTATGATTAGTTAAGTAATATTAGCGTCCCGCTTTAAAGCAACACTAGGGCTACTTTGGGACGGACTCCTTAATTTTGAACTACGGTCAAATGACGAGGACGACACCTGTGAGCTGGCACCCTCCTCTCTACACCACACCACACCAGCGGGGGGGGGGGGGCGTTTTGCCCGAACGGACTTAACGCGCACCAGACTGCCTTACACGACGGTTCTTTGGTGGAAACGCGTCTCGAACCAGAAACCCTGTGGTTCCGAAGCCGAGACCTTACCACCAGGCCACCGCAACCCATCTCAATATTATGTATACACGAAAGCAAAATGCCCAAATATTTCTTAACATGCAAAAATATAAACATAGCTAAAATATTCTTTAAATTATCTATTTATTTATATGCATGTTGCATTTTACTTTATAAATTTTCTTTTCTTTCATTTTGTTTCGCTTTCTCTAAATTTTGAATTTTGCATTCTAGATTACAGTTACCTCGAAAAGACTTTTACTGAATAAGCGGCACACCAAAATTTTGCTTTCATTATTCTTTACCTCTAAATTCTGCTCAGATTGGGAATTCTGTATGTTATACAAGAAAATGATTTAGATGAGGCAACTACAATGCAAATTTATAGATTGGAAAAGAGTGCCCACTTTCAAACAAAGAGGCTTTTGAAACTCTGCTTCATTTTGGAAATGATAACAGAAGAATAAGCGGTGTTGTTACCTTATTATCAAATGAATTTCATCAAATTCTATGAATTATTTCAAAAAAAATCTTTAAATAATGTTTGAAAACTTTAGAATTTTGTTAATATATCCAAAGGAAAATTTTAATGACTAACATGCAAATGTTCTTACAAGGTAATATTCTTTAAGAAATTTAGTGAGACATTTGTTTAGTCCTTAATGACGAAAACAGGAAACCCGATTCAAACCCTTTTTTAAAGAATTAATGCGAAAGGCCTTCCCAGACATTAAAACACACACACAATGAGAGTGGTCTTCCCAAAACTTTCTCGCATACTCTCCAATAAACTTGTTATGCCAGGGAACGCTTTAGATGGCATTGGCGTAGAATAGTTACGAAACATTAATTGTTGGATTGAACTTAACATTCTTACTGAATCTACCGTGTCATTTTTAAAGAATTTTTGGCGATTAATTTCTGGCATGCTTTTAATAGCATCTAAAAATCGAATTTCTGCTTTAGGCTTGTTTTTCTCAACTAATTGACACAAAACTGTACTTGTAGTCACAAAATCCCATATCGAATTTGATATATAAAAGTCATTACGCTTTTGAATTATCACGTTTCCAAGTACCAACCGAAAGACAGTCAGCCCTTAGTTGCATTTGGCTTAATATTTTATACTATAGACTATTATACTATACTATAGATGTTAAATCTGTGCACGAATTTTATCTATATAGCTCTATGCGTTTTGTAATTATTATGTTAACTTATATTCGAACAGACGGATTTTCTCTGAACAGATTTTACTCAAAATTTGATATAAAATTGCAAATTTGGTACAAAGACTGTGTGGCTTGATTGTTATTAGCGAGGATAGAACCTGGGACCTTGGGGCTCGCAATCCAGTAACATAACCACGATACAAAAGCAATTGCTCGGGTAGCTTAGCTGTTAACTGGCTTATAAGCTTTCACTACAACCGCATACCAAATTTCAACCGTCTAGTGCAAAGCTTTTTTTAGTTACTTTTGCCACAGACAGAGAGATAAATAGACATTTTATAAAAAATGTGTTTCTCGAACTCAAAGGTGTCTAAAACATGGAGATTCGTTAAAATCTCGAGTTCTAATTTTTTGACGATTACTATACTTTATCTTTTCTACGTATACGAGAGTTATTAGAACCTTTAATGATTTTTTGAATGTACGATTTTTGGCCTCAAGAATGAAAGCGTCAATAAAATATATGAAATTGTTATTTAAATGTTAGAAAGAAATTTTATTTCACATAAATCTGTTGACATTACAATGGATAAAGATCAAATGTTTACAATATTACGGAACTTCATGATTATTTGATTCTGGAATATAAGCATATACTGATTAATACAAAACATTATTTCGCCTATCATGTTACTGATGAATTTATATACTCGCAAATAATGCAATGAAACAAGATTGTGCATCAGTAAATTTATGACAGCAAAAATTATGCTACTATTTTTCAGAAAATAGTAATAAACTAGAGGGAGTAGTTTGCCCAAAACTTTCTCGAATACTATCTAATAAACTTGTTATGCTGAGGAACGCTTTACTATTATTAAGTGCAATAATTACGAAATATTAACTTTTGGAGAGAATTCAGCATTTTTACTGAATTTTTAATGTCATCCTTGTCCAGTTATTTCGAGGTTAATCTCTGGTATTCGTTGATAGTATCCCAAAATCGAATTTGTATTTAAGATACATTTTTCTCGATTGAAAAAAAGTTGCCACAAAATTGCATTTGTTATACCATATTTGATATGTTTAAGTCATTGTTTTTTTTAAGTTATGGTACTTATATGTTTCTGAATGTACAGACCGACAGACTGTCAACCCGGAGTTAGATTTGCCTCAAAATTTGATAGTATTTACAATGTAGATGTTAAATATGTGTACCAAATTTTATCGATCTAGTTCTCTTCGTTTTGTAGTTATAGTGTTAACATATTCGAACAGCCGGAGAAACGGACTTCAAATGAATGGATTTTGTTTAAAATTTGATAGAAATCTATACATTTTGTATAAAGACTATTTACCGAATTTCATCCTTCTAGCTCAAAGCATTTTTGAGTTAACTTTCTCATAGATAGACGGGAATTTTCTAAAAATGTGTTTTTCCAACTCAGGGAAGTCTAAAACATGGACTGATCAAAATCTCGAATTAGAATTTTTTGACGATTACTATACTTTCTTCTATATACGAGAAAGTAAAAAAGCGGTTGCAATTTCACTCACCCCCAAGTGATAAACAGCTCGATTTTCAACGTTTTTAATATCTATTTGTTTTTCTTTCACAAAAATGATTAATAAAACTGAAGAACGATATCTTAATTTCCTGTTATTAACCAAGAAACTCCATTCTTCACCTCCGACCTATTATATATTTTATTAGTCGTCTTTGGCGACCAGCTGATTCGCTGGCAATATTGGCCGCATTTAATTCCAGTTAAATCAATTTGATATATTTTCATATCCATGATTCTACAGGATGTTCAGGCGTCAGGTTGTGTTATTTTAATTGTCTGACATATATTCTATTCACTGTGTATAGAGACTGCGTGATACCTCCACCTAGCCAGAGGCCATGCGGAAAACTTAATGGGGCCGCTGAAGAGCAACCCAACCTAGAACGAAAGAACAAGCTACACTTGATGACATTAAACCCTCGCAAATAGGGATTGCAATATCGGACCAAAAGTTCAATACCAGTATTCGGTACTTTTTAGATCTTAATACCGGGATAATATCGGTAGTAGAAATTTTAGAAAAAGAAAGAAAACACAGGTGTTTATTTGTTTTATTTGCCAGTTTTATTTTCTCTACCAACTCATATTGGTAGAGAAAAAGAACAGAAAAGAAACATTACATTTTACATTACATATTAAGTTGTGAAACATTAAAAATGCATAAAAGATACTTGATGTTAATACAGTTTTTTCAAATATTAATTCATTAATTATTAAATTTAATTAATTTTTAATACTTTAAATAAAGTTTTAGCAGTTTGTAATGAAAATTGAAAACATGCAGTAGCTCAATCGGTAAACTGTAAGGATTTCAGTATTTTTCACTTGAAGGTGAAGAATGCGAGTTCAGTTCTTTTGAAAATCAATAATTTTTTTATACTTAATAATTTTTTTTGATAATTATTTAATAAAAGTAACTAAAATAAAATTTTTCTTTATTGACCTAAGTAGGAATTGAATTATAATTTTTTTTAGATTGCTTGTTTCTTTAATACATGCAGAAACAATAACCTCGAAAGGAACAGCAAATACAATGACTAGTGTATTATAAATTCTAATTTTAACATGAATAACTAAAATAATTCCCTGAAAAAATACTTATGAGTAATTTTTGAGTGTTTTAAATCATTTTAAACGGTCTTTTTAAACAATGACTGGCTACTATTATGATAATTCTTTGTGAAATATCTTTTTTGAATTCGAAATCATCTATTGTAAGAACTTTTTTCCAATAGAAAAGTCCATTGGAAATTAAAATAGAGTTTTGAAAGTATGTTGTTGAAATATTCAGCCAAAATTTAGAATTTTATTGCATATTTTATATTTATCTCATAAGTGAGGAAGAACATTTATTTATTATTTCAAATAAAAAAAATTACGAAAATTAATAGTTAATTAGACAATTAATCAATTAAATAAATAATTAAAATGAAATATCTTCTTTGTACCTTAATAAAAGTGTAATTAAAAAAATTATTTTTCTTAGGTTTATTTTAACAACCGTTATAGATTCTTTTGCTGTAGGAAGAGATTTTAGCTTCCAAGTGTAAAGTTTGCATAGGCTTACGATTTACAAGTAAATTCTGTTCTTATGTCAATGGAAAGCGTGTAATATGATAATTCCACCAAAGGCATATGTTTCACTTATTTCACGTCATTGTATACCTACTCTGTTTTTAGGGAAGCAGTTATCATCAGTATATCTGTGAAGTATAGTTTGAAATAATTATGCTATTAGAATTTATAACTTAAGCAAACATTGCGCAGTGACAAAAGTAATCTTTTCTGCAACATAAAACATTTTATTTTAGTTTTTGGACGCCAGATATTTCTTTTTGGTTGTCAGTATTTTCATCTGTATGAACTAATATTATTTTTTTTTCTAGAAAATTCATCAAGAACAAATATACAAAGATAAAGAAACATAACTTACTGAATGTTCCCTTTTTTCGATGTTGAAATTTATGGACAAGATCTTTAAATCAAGTTAGGACTGCTTAAAAATCTGAAATTCACTTGAAGTTGAGCAGAAAAAAAATCTGCTTATAAAACTCAATATATCGGGAAGCTAATGGAATTGTATTTTTATTTCAAACAATTTTATTTTAGGTCTGTCAATCATATTTATAGCTTCGATGTTGTGTCATCAAGTTCGGAATACGAGAATCTTTTATGTTTATTACTTTTTCTTTTATTTATTTATTTATTTTTGTTCTTGAATTGATAGATTCTTCGTTTGAGATAATATATATGGGAAGCAATGAGAAATAATGTGTAAATATAAATTTTTATTGTTTTTTTTTTCTATTTAAAAAACAATTATTTCCTAAAATAAATATTCGGCATACCTTTTTTTTTAATCTTAGAGTGTTCTTCCCAAAACTTTCTTGCATGCTCTCTAAATTACTTGAAAGTTGTAACGGCAACCAAAATTTCGCCAATAGAAAAAATTTCGCCAACTTGACGATTTCAATCGTCAAACTATATAGCATGTGATTCGCACGTTCAAAATTTTTCATCTATCTATACTTATATAAAGCTCAATGTGTGTGTGTGTATGTGTTGTCTCTCTAAAGGACAGACCATTTGACCTACAGCTACCAAATTTGGCACACGTATACCTTAGAGGTCGGGAATGTGCACCTGGGGTCCCTTTTTGAATTTTTAATTAGAATTTTAATTATTAATTAAAAATTAACTTTCCCGCCAAAGAATATTTTCATTTTCCCCACCGCCAAAAGAGTAAAGTTTCAGTTTTTCCGCCACACTAATGAGGCTAGGGTTAACATTTTTCGGCCGATTATTTCAAACGATTCTGTTTATTTTCTTAATGTTTGATACATTTTAAATTAAAGTAGTTAATTAATCGATCTTTCAGATTCATTCTGAAGTACTTTTGAATTAAAATAAAACAGAATAAAGAAATTAAAAATTTCTAATTACTAATTTCTAGTTATCCCAACTGGCGTAGAAAAATTCACGCATTTGCGTTACCATAACTGGCGTTGAAAATTCATGCATGCGCATTGTGTTCTGATTGCTGACAATTATTAACGGATGCGGAATTGATTAAAATTATTTTTAGGTTAGTTGTGTGCTTTTGTAATTAAATTGTATTTATGTTAGTTATATATTTTTTGTATATGCTTATAGTTTTAAATACATCGTTTTTTAAGCAGTTTTTTTAAACCTGTTTTCGGCCGATTATTTTAAACGATTCTATTTATTTTCTTAGTGTTTGATGCATTTAAAATTAAACATTGCTAATTAATCGATTTGTTCATGATGAATCTGAAAATATTTTGTTGACAAATTCTTGAGATATTACATAAATTAAGAAAGATATTCTTTTGTGCCCATAAAGTTTAAATGCTTAATGACTCTGTTTTCAGTAATCATATTATAAAAGAAATGCTTTGTTTCAGTAAAAAATATTATTATATTAATTGCAGATTAATCTTTTCCATTTTAATTAAAGCATAAATTCCACGGGAGCTAACAGAAACTTAGAGAGATACATATTACGTTATGACTGAAGGCTTTATAATATTATGAGTGAATTATATGGCTATCAAAATTTGAAGTTTTAAAATAATTTGATGAAGAAGCTATTAAAGTAGGAATTGCATAAAATATTTAATTATTAAAATTTTAACGAACGTTAAGATTGGCGAACCGGCTGGTCGCCAAAGGCGGCCAGTAATAAATAAGAATGCACTTGAGTATACCTTTATAATTTGGTGAAATGATTTTTTCTTGGCGCTTTTTAATCGTCGTTAAAACAGAATTGTACCCTCTCTAATAAACTTTTCAAGCCAGAGAATAACTTGTATGACATTGGCCTACAATATTTACGAAATATTTTTTGGTGTAAATTTAGCATTTTTACTGAATTTATCGTGTCATCCTTGGCGAGTTATTTGGCGATTAATCCCTGCACGCGGTTAATAATATCCAAAAATAGAATTTATGCTTTAGACACGGTTTTCTCAATCGATTGGAAGAAAGATTTGACTCAAAATTGCACTTGTAAACACAAAATTCCAGACAAAATTTGATAAATTTAAGTCATCTGGGTTTTTGTATTATCGAAATTTAAATTTCTGAAAGTACAGATCGACAGACAATTAACCCATTGTTGGATTTGACTTAATATTTGACAGGTGCCTACACTATAGATATTAAATCTGTATACCGAATCTTAGCTATCTAGCTCTTATCGTTTTTTAATTATCGTGTTAACTTATATTCGAATAGCCGGACATATAGACTTCCTCTTCGCAGATTTTATTCAAAATTTGATAGTAATCTGCAAATTTAGTGAAAAGACCTTATACCAAATTTCAACCGCTCATCTCAAAGTGTTTTATGTATTATCTTTGCCAGAGACATTTACCAGAGAAATGTTTTCCGAACTCAAGCAAGTCCAAAACGTGGAGATTGGTTAAAATCTTGAGTTCCATTTTTTTTTTTTTTTTTTTACGGTTATTATACATTCTCTATACTACGTATACGAGAAAATAAAAAGCAGTTAGTTCACTGATTGTTCTTATTATAACTTATTTGCTTTTATTTAGAATGCCATACCTATCATTCTAGCGTTTAGTGCTTAGCAAATGTTCGGTTATTTAATTTAAACTCAATTGTTAAAGTGTTTTGCAACTGCATGATTTCTAGTACCGCTTTTTTTCCGCAAGTGATAAAGGAATAGATAAAAATCTAGTTTTTGAGAACAATGACAAATATTTAGGAAGGGACAGGATTTTATTTAAGTAAAAGAAATTTTTCTTATTTCTATAAAATAAGATTGCAAATAGAAATTTGGTGTAATGAATAAATGCGATTTTGCATTGAAAAAAGATAAAACATAGTCTGAAAATGAATTTATTTTGATTTTGGAGTATAAACTGTTCAAAAGTTTGTCTTTATTTCAAGAATCTAAATAATAATTTCTTTTCATGCAGAATACAAGACAAAGAACAAAGCATTAATAGTTTTTTAATATCAAATAATGAACTAAAACCTTTGAAAAGATTCTTTGCCATGTTCAAATACAAGTAAAATTTGAAGGAAACGATTATGTGTATGAAAAATTAGTGCCCTCAAAAGTTTCGTTCATGTATCACTCAAAATCGTCTAATGATTTTCTTCAAACACGGCGCTAGACATATTTTATACATTTTCAGTAATTTTTGCTGCCTAAATTTATTGCTTACCTCGAACAATTCTGTTTCATCTCTCTTCATACTAATATCTTCTTTTTCATTGAATTTAATGCTAAAAAAATCGCAAACAATTTTTTTAGGTTTAAGAATTTTTATTTATTTTGTCACTTTTGTTTTTAGTTTAATGTAGCTTGAGTCCCAGACGATTTTGGTAGAATTGTTTTCTCAAAGACGATAATGCAAATAAATATAATAAAATCTCTGTGTATTTATTATCTTTGTTCCATCCAAAGATAATTTTACCAGAATTAAAGTAAAAAATGTCGTGAAAAATATGTATTGGAAAAAGAAAAAATAAGATGGAATAAAGAATTTATAAATGATAAATGTTTGTTTAAGCAATTGAACTATTGTTATAAAAATTATATATTTTATGAATGTTATAAACAAATACGATGCTTTTGCAATTTGAAAACAATGTATCATCACTTTTTTTTTTATTGCGAGAAATTGCAGATATACAACACGTATTTTTGAATAATCATAGCAAATTTTTTCAGCAGCTTTAAAAACCTTAATTAATTATTGAATCAATAAACTATCCTTCCGTAGATTATTCCGCTATTTAAAACTTTCCTTTTTAAATTTATTAAAACAACATACACCACTCACCTAGATGAAATATAAATATTGTTCAATTATTACTAAGAATTAAATTTCATTTTTCAAATTTCAAGGAGAAAGTGCGAACAGTAATTCAAGCATCTTTCCCGTTATTTTAAAATTTAGGTTCTGAAACTCGTCCTTAAAAGCAACAGAAAAAAAAAAAAAAAAAAAAAAAACTTTTTAAAACTTTAATTCTATTAAAAACTTATCGATTTATTTTTTCGTGTAAATAAAATTTTCATTATAAAATTATTTAATAAATTACAAAATGAAATAATAGAATAGGCATCAACATTTTGAAACTTGTACTTGAAGCAATATTTTTTATCTTTGCATAAAATACCAGTTTCATTGAAAAACATATTCATTGCGTTCTACATAAATGAGCTTGAAACATCAGAAAAAATTATTTAAATCATTAAATTTTAATTTTAATTTTTTTGGTATTTTATAATTTAGTTTATTTTTCCATTTAAATTTTTAAACATTAAATGACAACAACAAAAAAAAAAGCTGAATTTTTTAACAAATCTGACATATTTTATGAGAAATAGTGATTCCAGCAATAGCCTATTTCACGACATCTCAACTCAACATTCAATACGTTCTTCTAAAAATATTAATCTGCAAGCTGCGAGATGAGGAGACGCGCCTTTCACCTTCCAATACGTAAAAAAACTTTCAATTCAAGGTCTTTTCTTGTCTGCGAGGGTGAAATGAATCCGAAGAAACTTGTTTTGTGTACAAAAGATACAAACGCCGCCTAGCGACTAGTCAATTCTTTACGATCAGGCGGCAAACGAAAAATCTTCCGCGACTTCAGAATTCATTTGGTCGGTCGGGAATCAATCGACAATAAATCGCTCCGTTATGGAACCCACAAACACAAATCGCACCATATTGCTGTCCAGCGGCTACACCATGCCTATTGTCGGACTGGGAATGTTTTTGGTAAGATATGATTTAAATTTTTCTGTGTTTTGGTTGTTTTTACGCTTTGTACTAGGCGCAGCGCATGCGCTCTGGATAACTATCCACAATGATTTATGGAAGTCCTAGGTTGACCTAGATAAAAACACGAATGTAGTTAAATTATTCTTTTTCTATTAATAAGATACATTACATATTCATGTTCAAAATATTGATGCTATACGAATACGAATGCTATTAAGATTTAAAGAGACAGTTACTGTCAATAAAAATGTATAAATCATTTTTTATTTATGTGTCTATAACAATAGTAGAAAAATATTATTTTTGGTTCCACATGTTTTATTTGTTTATTTTTTATTCAAGGAAATAGACTCACATTGTATAAAAATACGATTTCCGCGCTTTTGTCAGTAGGGAATTTATGCATCATTTAATGCTGAGGTTTTCAAAAAATATGCTTTTAATAAATACGCTTTACGCATTCTGTTGAGAAAAACAATGTTTTATTGAATATCGTTTTACGAAACAGTATATCATGAATTGCATGAAATTGTTGCTTGTCTATTTTTATTAAATTTAATGTAGCATCAATTGCAGACAATTTTGCTAAAGTTGTAAAATCGTTGTCAATGTATATTATCTTAGTTTCAGCTGACTAATTTTCTCTGAATGGCAATAAAATATAATTTCTGAAAGAATTGATTAGGATAATAAAGAATTATTTTGGAATAATAAAGAATTTGTTTCTAATTCTGAAAAATTAATTTTTTTGATACTTTCTGTTAGTTACTTTTTATTCTGAAAATGTTGAAAACAGTTATAAAAATTAAAGATAATTAATAAAATTAAGGTTTGTTCACATTAAAAAAAGTTATACGAAATAAAATTATCACTGAAAATTTTATTTTAATTTAAAAATAATTTAAAAAGGATTTCTGTGCGAGAAATTATGCGGGAAAAAGTTAACATTTTCACTGATTTTTAATTAAAATTATTACACAAAATAATTCCAACTACTTTCGTAATCTTTCATTCCAATTACATTTTTTTTGGTTCTTTTTTTTTCTTATTTTATTCATAAATATTTTATTGTCTGTTCTCATATATTATTATTTTACGCAACAGATTCACCGTAACTGCTGCTGAATTTTCCTTTGGAAATTAACAAAACTGAAGGCTTTTCAAATAATTAAACATGCTAATACAGAATGCATTCTTTTTGTAATCAATATGCATTTTTCTTTTTATGCCAGATCACTTCTTTACGCATGATAGCACGCACGTACAGTTAGAACCGGCGGAATGCAGTTCAAAAACAATACAAAAAGTAAAAACATTAGCGACTGATAAGAAAAAATTCTTTTTATCATCTATTGACAAGATAACGCTTTAAATGGGAATGAATATGCATGTCTGTTTTATTTTGGAAATGCAGGAGAATTAGGCACTTACAACGGAAATAAAGTAATTTTTTTTATTTAAAGATATTATTTATTAATTTATTTATCCACGCTAACAAGGTTTTTCAGGAGGTTGTGTAAGGACTGATAGGAAGAGAAGAAAAATTTTTTTTCTATTCTCGGGGAAAGGGAGTGGGCGAAAAAAGTATATGTGTGCAGGCCATGAATGTTAGAACAGTTCATTCGCAGATTTTCGACTAAATAGACTAGACAGTTGCCTAAGACCAAGAGAATGTAAGGGGACCTCAGGTTGGGCGGAGGGCCGCTGTAGCCGGGTGGTACGGTCTCGGCTCGTGAGCCGTAGTGTTTCGGATTCGAAATCTGATTCCACCGAAGAACCATCGTGTAAGGGAGTCTGTTGCACGTTAAATCCGTCAGGGCCAAACGTCCACCCGCTGGAGTGGTGTGGAGAGGGGGTGCCAGTTCAGGTGTCGCCACCGCAATCTGACCGTGGTTCAAAATTACGAGGTCAGTCCCAAAATAGCCCTAATGTTGCTTTAAAACGGGACGTTAATATAATTAAATTCAGGTTGGGTGGTTAAAAATGTTATTTTCCTTTTTTTTCTTCTATAAAATAAACTTTTAAAAAATGAAAATTCAATGAATTATAAAATTTTAGTACAATTTTGATATTTTATCAAATATAAACGATCAGAGTCTTATGTTTTCATTATGTTCGTTTATTTATTACAGAATTTATAAATACCGAGCCTTGTTTACAAACAGCTGGAGTAACTTTCTAATAAAAGAGTTATCTCAGAGAATGTTTTACGTATCATTGGCGTACAACAGTTAGGAAATATTAACTTTTGGCATGAATTTAGCATTTTTGCTGAATCTATCGCTTGATCCTTGGCGAGTTTTTTGATGATTAATCCCTGGCATGTGGCTAATAATATCCAAAAATCGAATTTGTGTTTTAAAAAACTAGTTCTGATATATTTTGGTAAAAGTATTGTATCTGTATTTTGAATTGCAGTTTATATATAAAGATGCCTCAAATGAATCTAGCAACGCAAATGTCTTTCAAGATATCCGGGAAACTTCGTGGAAAAGTAATATATTTAAAAGAATTTTATACTTTGCAGAGATCATGGTTTTACGCTTATGGCAGGAAGTAAATTAATGGCAGGAAGTAAATGTCATATCTCGTTTAGGTAATTTATTAGAAAAGAATTCTAGTATCTGAGAAACTACAGGGAAAAGTAAAATATAAACCAACGGGAGTGGTCTCCCAAATTTTTTTTCGCATACTCTCTAATAAAGATGTTCTCCCAGTGAACGTCCTGCATGACATTGGCGTACAATAGTTACGAAATATTAAACTTTGCTTTGAATTTAGCATTTTTTACTGAATCTATCATGTGATCCTTGGCGAGTATTTTGGCGATTAATCCTATCATACGGTTAATTTCAGACTCGTTATTTCCAATCAATTGAAACGAAAATTTGACATAAAACTACTTGTAGTCACAAAAACCTATACCAAATTTGATATATTTAATTTATTGCGTTTTCGAATCATCGCGTTTACATATTTCTGATAGTACGCCTGACAGACAGTGAACCGTTTGCCCGATATGGCTCAAAATTTGGCAGGTGTCTATAACATCTAGGCATTTAACATCTAAAGAGTAGATTATAGATGTTAAATGTGTGTTTTCCGTTTTGTAGTTAGCGTGTTAACTTATATTCGAACAGCCGGATAAACAGACTTTCTTTGAATGGATTTTGCTCAAAACTTGATAGAAATCTACAAACTTGGTATCCGTCTAGATCAAAGCGTTTTTGAGTTAGATTTGTTACAGAAAGACAGACGTTTTCCAAAAATGTGTTTTTCAAACTCAGTGAGTCTAAAACATGGAGATTCATCAAAATCACCAGCTCGAATTTTTAAAGATTTCTTTACTTTCTCTATACGAGAATCTTTCTGTACCAGAGAATATAAAAGGCCATAACTCGTCTAAACATTTTATAAGCAAAGAAATTCTGGTATCTATGAAACAACGAAGAAAAAGGAAAATATAATAAAATTGTTATATCTCATTTAGGCAAAAAAATTATAGTAATTAAAAAACACATAAGGAAAAGTTAAATACGGAAAAATGGCGTATCTCTCCTAGATATTCTATAAGAAAACAATTCCATTATATAAAAAAAACTATGATAAAAAATAAAACACGAAATATCATATTATGCACAGGCATTTAATAAGAAAATTTTTTGAGTGTATGTAATTTATATTTGATTAAAACAAAAGGAAACTAAAGTTAAAATCTTTTTCGTATTGTAGACACAGAAACGTGTATTACACGCCTACAAGTATGAGGAAGTGAGATATGTGTCACTGTTCCCCGAACATCTGCATCGGAACTGTCTAGACGAACTTGTTTAGGAAACAACCGCGTAAAGGTCAATGTCACCATGGAAACATGATATGATATTAAATACATACAGTTCGTGTCGGTGGTCAATACTGCTGACCAAGTGACAGTTGGAATGTTTTTTTTCTCTGCGTTAGCTACAAATAAATTGGTCAGAAATTAGTTTTCTGTCTCTTACAGCTTGTTAAAAGGAATCTGCGAGAGAGATGGGAAGAACCATTTGTTTTTATCCACTCCCTAGTTTTCCACAATTCTTGACACTGAAGGATTGTAAATTGATGAGCATTGATTGCTGAGTTTCAGTGGAGTTTTTTCTAAATCAATACGAACTGTGATTTATCAATCAGGAGTATTCCCTTATTCTTATAGAAAAACTAGTGTGCGTTTTCTGAAACAATGATTTTTTGAAGACGATAAATTCTAAATTTATCTTTACCTTCATGGCAATCTGTCAAAAACATAGTAAATTCTCAATGATACTTTCACTTCACTTCGAAACCTTTTTTTTTTTTTTGCTCGCGTAATATTTGTTATATGAAGATGATGAAAATTCATTTATTAATTAATTATAAGCACAGTGTCGATATAATTTAATGATAAATTTAGATATTAGAATAAGTTTTTTCTCTCTCTCTCTCTCTGTATATAGAAGGATAAAGTGTAGTAAGTTCTTTCATGTACAGAAATATTTGTGATCGTAATTTAAACTAAGTATCTTACTGTTTTCTTGTAAGAAATTTTTTTTTTGGAAAAAAAATACATTTATATATTTTTATTTATAAAGTATAACATAAAGAAAAAATTGTCAAAAAGTTCGTTTTTGAAATTTTAAAGAATTGGTTCGTTTTACATCTCATGTTCAAAAAGAAAAGAAAATTATTTTCAAATTATTTCTTTTTCAAATTCGAATTTCTTTCACTAATTCGAAATTGTATAAGGAAACATTCCTTGGAATATTTGCAAAGATTATAGATTTGTATCAAATTTACTTGACTCAAAACGGCATGGGACAGAATCATGTTTTCTGAGATTTTAAACAAACACGTTGGTATTTAGAATGATTTTCGATTTGGCATCAATTAAGTAACATTCTATGGACGCTTGGATATGATGGACCGCAAATAGATTGATTAAAAAGTTATTACTAGCTTAAATGCCAAATAAATAAAATTCTTAAAAAATATAAATTTTATGAAACATAAAAGAATAGGATACTATTTTACACTTTGCCAAATATAATTGTTCAAGTTCCTAACTACTTTATTGCGCCCACTAAACTATTGCTGTATTTTCAATAACCTAGCGTTTTCTTAAATAATATTTTCTACAAAAATAAATATCTTTCAGTCAGTCATAATATAAAGATGGAAAAAAAAACTTGTGCATTCAACAAAATTACTAAAATAAATTTTAAAAAATATCTGAAAATCCCTAATTTGTAATTATGTTAAAATATAAAACCAAATTGTTTATTTAATTTAAAGAAAAATGTCATAGCGTTGATTAGATAAGCTGGCAAATATCTAAATCCACCACATGGTGAAAAAAAAATAATACCAGACAGAATTTTTGATTATTGCATCCATTCATATGATGCTTATTAGTCGATACATTCGATAAAATATGACATTTAAATATTTTTATTAATAATTTGAATAAGTTTTTGAAGATTGTCGAAATCATCAAGAAAGAATACACTAATCATATTAAGAACACCGAAAAAATAATCTTTTAAATTTTTAGAGGAATAAAAAAGTTTTTTCAAGGGTAATACTTCAAATTAATGGCGGAAAACATAGAAATTGTGATTCATAAATCATCATTGATCAATCCCCTGTAGAAATTGTAATTTTGGAATACTTACGGGAATTTTATAAATTCCGATCAATACGTTTAATTGATTGACACTTAGGTTCCTCTTATCTTTAATCTCTCAATGGTTCAATGATGTTCTTAAATGAGTGTACTCGAGAAGATTTTGCATAAATACGTGGAAAAGACAGAGGAATAATTAAAATGTTTGTTATCTGAATATATGTTTTAAAATAAATGACAATCCTACAACCCAGAAAAAAAATGGTTCATTTTTACTTTCTCTTATACGACATATACTATTAGCAAGCATAGTATTTTCTGTGAAATATTTTCCAATTCTGAAAAGAATAGAATTTAACTATTTTTCAAATTCATTTTAGCACAATTCTATATTTTTAATTGCTCGTGTATGAAATATATAAAGAGAAAATATTGTAATCGTAAAAAAATTGGAACTCGGAATTTTGACGATTCAGCTTGTTAAAGACCGACATTCTTTGGAATTTGACTGTCTATGAATACGATAAAGCGATTCTTAAAAACTGTTTGAGCTAAACCGATATTGTTTAATATATGGTATTTACATAAAATCTGCAGAATTTCACGAAATCTATTCAAAAGAACTCAATCTGTCCTGGTGACTGAATACAAGTATAACTTCAAATCGTGAAGAGCTAAATATGTGTACTGGTTTAAATGTAGATCTATATAAAATTTGAAATCAAATCCGTCAAAAGGTTGCCGGTCTGTAGTTTTATATCCATGTAAACGCAATAATAATAAAAAAAAAATTAACAACACAGGTAAATGAAACGTGGTTCCAAACTTTTAACATCTAAAGTATAATTCTAATGAGATTTTGAATCAAATCTCTCAAGAGGATGATCATCTGTCGGTCTATTTTTTACCAGCATGTAAAAGCGACAACTCAAAACACGCAACGACTTAAACACATGATATTTGGTTTTGATTTTTGTAGCTATAATTTTAGTTCTGTGTCCACCTTTGATTTCGATCAATTGGGAAAAGGTATCTAAAATAAACATTCGATGTTTCAATACATATATATTAATCACATTCTAGCGATTAATCACCAACAATTGTGTACTAATTCTCTAATGGATGCCCTTAATAATACACGAGTATATTTATTACAATGCACATGAAAGTTTCGAGGGGATCAATCCCGCTGTTTCATTAATGGCATAAATACATAAAAATGCTGTTAATTCCGCTTATGCAATTATCTGTCAGTGTCCAAAACATAGAACCATTAGTTCGAATGATTATTGAATCATCCATATTTCACCAGGGAAAAATCTGAGCTTCAATTAAAGACAGAAGAACGTTTCTGTTGCTTGTGTTCATCTTTTTTATTAAAAGATAACTTTTTCATTTTCTATTAACATAAAAGTTATTTTCAATGATTTTTTTTTCGAATTATTTTGTATTTCTATTGTTTTAGCAACTCTATCACTTTGGACGTACCGAAAGCTGTTAGCTACAATTCCATGGAATTTAAGAATTACTCTTATTTCACCCAACGAATTATTGAGTTTCCACCGAATGAGCGAATCATTTACGGAATTGCATTCGCATAAAACAGGTCCATTCTTCAAATTTAGAGAGCGAGAATACCATGTCGAACAACCAGCCATCAGGCATTGTTTCTCGTTAAAAACAAAGGTAAAGTGGTTGACACAACTTCCGGAGATAAACAGGACCATTAAGGACTGTGCTTGAATAGCCACCGCGCATAATGGCCTGTCGTCAGCAGAATTTCTGTAAGGGCCATCAACATACGTCGTGACTTATCTTTTATTATCGTCTTTCCACTAAATTATCGCCGTCCGCCAGTGGCGGGTAAACATTATCCAGGTTGAGTTTCTGCCCGCTAAATAGCCGGCTTAATGCTTTGTCATGGAATATTTATAGGAAGAGGTCGAGAGGACTTATTTCGAATTCGAAGGTTCGTTATGGCTGGATTTTAAAGTTTTAGAACGCTGGAAACATGAAAAATCGTTCACCATTGTGAGTTTTATTTTCTTATTTATGATGTTTTCAAAGAGAAAGTATGTGGATCGTTTAAAAATTCGACATCGAAATTATATGTAGATGCGACTCCTTACAGTATCTTTACGTTTATAACCTTTCTGAAATCTGGAATAAATGCTTTTGGAATTATATCTGTGATAGTCGTTCTGTCTGTGAATGCAAAAACTGGGAAATGAGAGAGGTAGACGAATAAAATTTGGTATCTTGTCTTTACACATAAACTGTAGATGAGTATCATATTTTGAGTGAAATCTGCTGAAGAGAAATTTGTCCGCTGGTCTTTACATGTGAACACGATCATTCGGAAACACAATATTTGACATTTGTTTCTTTTCCCCTTTTATCCGAATTGCTGATCTGCATTTTTCGACAAAGTGTGTTAATTGGTTTATTGTTTTTTGTCTATTCATGTATATATGAATACAATAATTCAAAATCACAGCAATGTAGTTAAAATGAAATTGGTACGTAATTTTTAAATCAGACAGAAGCTCTGTATCCAAATTTGAATAAATAGTTCAAGAGAGAAAGTCCTAAATTCACATTGATTCCACTACATTATATTGTCATGGAGTTGTAATATTACTTCTCTTCACAGTTAGTTTCGGGGTAAGGAAGAAAGTTTTACAGGAACTCTTAATGGATGCTGAATGGATGCCGAGTCAACAATCATCAACCATTTGGCGATTTTTTTTTTTTTTTTTTTTTTAGCAAAAAAAAAAAAAAAGTTTCGGAAGCTGCTGGAATTTTGTCGATACATTGATTGGGGATTAAAATACGATATCCTTCTAGAACATTCGATGCCTTGCTATGGGAGCCGTAAAAGCATGGGCTCACAGATAAGAATCAGACATTGTCAGTTGAGTTGAACTAGTGAGTAGTCGAGTTTAGAAAGAAAGTAGGTGAACTGGTGAACTTTTTTTGAAAGCTTTTGTATTGTTACGATCATTTGATAACAATTTTCTACTTGTGCGTTAGTGTTTTATCGCAACAGAAATTAGAAATAATGAAAAAATATATAATAATATATATATTGTAAATTAATAGTAAAATAATTAACAATGACATATTTTCTCTTTATTGATTTGAAATTTATTTTAAAAAAAAGATTCATGGCATGTATTTCGTGGTAGTATTAATTTCTTAATACGAAAATACAATTTAAGTTTCTAAATAAACTTTTATGAATCTTATATCAGAAATAAAGTAAACTCTTTATTTGCGAATTTTGGTTATGCCATAAACTTTTTGCCAGTGATAAAATGATTTATTCCTAGTATTGTATATAATTTAGCGAGTGATTGAATACCTAGCTTAATTCAAAGAAATAAATCATTATCAGCACAGTGCTACTGTAGAGGAAAATCAAAATCAAAATTCTACAGTAATTTCTCCATCGATTTTGCAATCAAAGTGGGTTATCCCCCTCCCCCTCATTATTCGCAGATGCTGGAAATATTCGTTAGGATTTAAAAAAAATCTGAGCAATGAAATAGCTTGCTGTCAACCGGTTACTGATACATTCCCAAAAGAAAAAAAATGTGATCATTATTTTTAATAAAAAAAATTATTTAATTTCCATGCTTCGAGCCACATAAGTTCAGACTTAAATTGAAGTGATATATAATTTAAAACGAACTATTCTATATGTTATACATGCGAAACTTTTAATAATAAACTATTATTTGCTTCTATATTAGATAAAGTGAGCAAATTTTCCCAATTTTAGTGTCCGAGACATTGGCCAGTGAAAAAATAAGGAATAAAATGTAAAATCCTTTGAATACCCATTGAATTTCAGAACATTATGATCTATACATTGATTTTTAAAGAGTTCTAAAGTGATAAATTTTATTTTTTAAATCGCTGAAAACAATACAATATTAAAGTCGATGATTGATTTGAAGGTATTCTTTGGAAACGTTCATTTTCATATTTCATTCGCCGATTCCAAAATAAACTGTTGTAACCCATTTTACATTATCAATAGTTTTTTTTTATAATGTTATAATTTTTTTATTACTTTTTGTTCATTTTTAAAACTGTTTTTGAAATCGAAAAACTATTGAACAAATCGTATGTTTTTTAAGCCTTATTATTTTCGTAACTTAAAAAAATAAATTATGTCGGTTTTACGAATAATAGTTTTTAGTAGCTTAGCTCGCTACATAGAACTGTTTTCCCAAAGTTTTTTTTACGGAAAACTTCTTTTTAAAAAATCGTTTGCTTGGCTAATCAGCATTTTATTAAATATTTTAGTTTTGGCTATTTCTTGCCATCGATCTTCTTTATACTTTATTAAATTTGACAGTTTAATTTAAAATGATTGATTGAGATATAAAATGAAACCTTATGGTAATCTATTCTCCAGAATCAAAAGATTAATCGCAACCTGCTACGTTTTTATGAAATATATTATACAGACTTATTTTAAATTCTGCAAGTATGTGATTACCTCTATTTCCACTTTGAATCGCTCATGTCTTTTTTTTTTATCATTGATGTATATCTTTACATCAATGCATTCGGAATTTATCTTTTTTAATGTAATATTATTAGATTTTTAAAAAAATTCCAGTACTTTTTGAAAATATGAAATTTGCAATAGCCCCATCTAAGAGGTAATATGTTGCTTAATCCAGTAATGCATTGTGTAGCCATTTGGATACACTTTTTTATTTCAATTTATAAGGTTTGCATTACTGTTACAATAAGTGTTTGGAGATTCTTCTGTCGATATTTTTTTTTTGATAAACATTCGTAGAAAAAAACCTGTATATGGCAATAACTGTAATAGAATTATATTTAAACTGGAAACTTGGGAAAATATCAGGGTGGTTTTGAATGAATAGTTGTGCTATTGAGGTACTATCAAAAAAATTTTGCATTAGAAATAAATATATTGGAAAAAAAGTTTTTTTTTATTTATTCTTAATACAGAAACGTTATAATGTGATTCCTGTCACTGGAATATTGTTTAATTCATAATGTAGCCATTTGCTAAATTTTAATTAAAAAAATCACGAAAAAGATAACGTTTTTATAATGTTAAATACTAATTAAAAATTAAAAAAATAATGTTGAAAAAATAAGTTTTAAAAAATAATTTTCCTAAATGCAGCCATTTAAAACACAATTTTTTTTTTATATAAAAATAAAAAAGTCATGCATTATAGGTTTAATTTTGACTGTCTATAGTTGAAACGTTTTTTCTGACATTGTTCTGTTTTCAGTCTGATTTAATGTTAGATTTTGACATCATTTGAATTGAAATTAAATCAAAATCTTTAATATTGATTTTAGAAACCTCTGTGAATGGAACAAAATTTTCTAAGGAATATTAGTTCATAATCATAATTTTTAATTATTAACTTAATTATAAAAAATTGACTAATTAGATAATTATCTTTCATTACATTTTTTTTATTTCACTAAACAGATATGTTCTGATAATAAAGTTAATTACTACAACTTTAATAGCCAGGCTGTGTTTCCCCACGCTGAATACAGTTTAATACTTCTTCACTTAATATTTATTGTAAAATGGAAAGAGGATTCATTCTAAACTTGAAAGTAACTTTTGTGAGAAAGTTCGTGCTTCGGAGGTTGCATTTGTCTTCAACAGCGAGACAAATTTGAATAGCTTAGACTTTTATAATTGCTCTTGGCTATGAAAGGAAATCATTGTTTGTCATTGTGATGATGTTTAACTGTAACTGTGTTCATGTTCAAAACATTCTTAAAGCGCAAACCTCTAAAATTTCTAAGATTAATCATTAAAAATTTGTTTCAGTATGCGTCAAATCGCTATATTTTGACAAAATATTATAAAATAAGTATTGTGCTATGTTGTAGTTGTTCCTTATGGCACTTGCCATGGACAAGCCTACTGTTACGGAGACAGCGATTTTAAGCCGGTAAGGAAGCGTCTCTTGTTTTTTTAGTACCGTCAACTAGGGCCAAGACTACGACTTTGCTACTCACGCATCACTCATTCGCTTGCACAACCCCTTTTTAAAGGAGGGTACATTCACACATCTCACAGATAGAACAACAACCATGCCCAAACCGGGACTCGAACCAAGGACGCCCAGATCGGGGGCTACCCCTATGCCAGGACGCTGGCATTGTGTTATGTGAATCGATATTACGTTTAAAAAAAATTAAATTTTGATAAATAAACATTTTTACTAATGTTGTGATTAAAGTAGGTAAAAAAATATATTTTAGAAAAGTGTTGAAATATAATTTTTATATATAATATAAAGATGTATATTTTATGATAGTTTGATCAAAATCAATTATTTAATTGAGTTAATTATTAAAATTATTGAAGTTAATTATTATTTAAATCAAATTTAATTGAGTAAATTATTGGCCTTCACGTGTACCAGTATTTAATGTGACTAATTATGTATTAATTTTCTTCAGCAGTTTCAATTATATCATTATTATTATTTTTTTAAATTTCCAGACCCGCAACGAAAATGAGCTAGACACGGCCGTGACGGCGGCCATCGAAGCCGGCTACCGGCACTTCGACACAGCCTTCGCCTACACGAACGAGCACTTTCTGGGGCGTACTCTGAAGCGCATCCTGGATGACGAGAATAAAGTCACCAGAGAAGACTTGTTTATCACGACGAAGGTATCTCCAATGTCCAATCATTTCTCTAATTAGGAATGGAAAGTGGAGGCTGATTATCAGATAAAATGTGAAAAGATTACGAAATATGATGTAAGCTGGTCCATTGCATCATACTTCGTTAAAACCTTATTCATTAACGAGGGTTTCAGGTTTTTTGTGGCATTATGAAGCAGCAGAGCGCCATTTATTTGGATTAATTGGGACTAGACCTAAACTGATAATCAAATATCTGGATAATTGGGTAATTAATAGAAAAAGATCATTTTGTAAGGGGAAAAAAACCAAAATAACTTAAGATTCATAAATTTAATGATCACACAAACAGTTTCCGGTACTTATTTAATTGCAGCTTTAACATGTTTTTCTTGAATTTATCAATCACAATCAGTTATTTTGCTATCTTCTGTCAGAAAACATTTGTTTGTAGATTTATTTTACTTTCTCGCATACGAAATATACAAAAACGAAGTATTGTAATTATATATTTAAAAAATGATCACTAGTTTTTCATAATTTCCTGATTCCGAAAAAAAAATTTTTGAAATGGTTTTCTGTCTAGTTGTGAACACGATACCTCAAAAACTATTTGAGCTATAGGGAGGAAATTTGGTATGTGGTCTATACACCAAATTTTAAAATATATCTCTGGGCAAAATCCATCGAAGGGAAATCTATCTGCCTACATAAAAGTGAACACGATAATTCTAAAACGCAATGGTCTATCTGCATGAAATTTGATATACAGATTTATTATTACAATTGCAGATCTGCATAAATTTAGAATCAAATCTGAAATGTGATGGGAACCATTTGTTAGTCTATACAGTCGCGAGTACATGTATTCAATAAGTTAAAAACGCAACGACTTGAATAAAATTTCAACCGAAATTATAGATCTGTATCGAATTTTGGCTTCAAACGGAAGAAAGAAAGACATCAACAATGTATACTCATTTTTTATTAATATTACGAATAACAAAATGCGCCATCCTGCGCCTCTACGCACTACTAAACGGGAACAGTTACACTTGCGAACATACATGATTTTCGAAGGTTTGGTAACTTCCTTCACACACTAACTCACATTACCTATAAGTTCAGAGGATGCAGAGGAGGAAAGAACAGAAAAGAATTTAGATTAACTAAGTACACACGAAAATCGAAAGGAGAATACCTTCGCCAATTTCTCTACCTACTTATATCTTAAAGCAATTTTTTTTTTAATAACCATTCCATTAACCATTCCTAAAATACCTAAACAAACTATTTACTGTTTCAGGAAGACTCTCTGTATTTTTCCAAGGAAATTAAAATAAATCAACCATCTTTTAATTTTTTTACACTCGTATACGTAGTAAAAAGAAAGTATAGCAATCGTCGAAAAATTCGAACTCAAAATTTGGGAATCTTCACCTTTTTCCTGAGTTCGAAAAACGCATTTTTGGAAAATGTCCATCTGTTTGTCAGTAACTAAGATAACTGAAAAACGTTTCGAAACGGATGAAATTTGATATTCGGTCTTTACATCAAGATAGATTTCTATCAGATTTTGAGTAAAATATGTTCAGAATAAATCCGTCTGTGCGGTTGTTCGAATATAACTTAACATGAGTACAAAATGAAGAGAGCTGGATGGATAAGATTTGGTACACAGATTAACCATCTATAATGTAGATACCTGACAAATTTTGAGCCAGATCCAACAATATGTTGACTATCTGTCGGTCTGTACTTTTAGAAACACATAAACTCAAAAACATGATAGCTCAAAAACCGCAATGACTTAAATGTGAAATCTGGTTTGGGTTTTGTAACTACAAGTGCAGTCTTTTTGTAGAATTTTGTTTCAGTCAGTTGAGGAAAAAGTGTCTAAAACACAAAATTGATTTCGAATACTATTAATTAATTTCATACCAGGGATTTATCGAGGGGAAAAAAACCTCTTCAAGGATCACATGATAGATTCAGTAAAAATGCTAAATTCACGCCAAAAAGTATTTCATTGTTTTCGTACGCCAATGCCATGCGAGGCGTTCTCTGGCATCACAAATTTATTAGAGAGAATGCGGGAAAGTTTTGGAAAGACCATTCCCTCCAGTCTATTCAAATATGGATAAAAATCATTGATGATATGTATGTATATATGTTCCACATCACCTCCTAAACGATTTGTTTGATTTCAACCAAATCTATTATCTAGGCAACAGAACAAATGCACCTAGCATTTTAAAGTATAAAAGTTAATTAGATATTCAATTAATTAAAAATAAACCGAAATCTTGTCATTTTTCCGCAAATTATTTTAAAAGAAATATTTCAATATCATCTGAAAATCTTAAATTTACCTTTCCAGCGATAGCAAATTGTTTTCTGCATAATTATTTCTTCGAGTTTAGTAACTGTTGCAAAATTTTACACAGATAATTTTGAAATACAGTAACAATAAAATTCTAATTTAATCTACTTATGTTTCTTTTAAATATCTATCTAATTTCTTTTGGATTTCTTTTTATTGGCTTTAAGCTACCTAAAAGAAATGAAAGGACTGGCATACCTTTCATTTTCCAACAATTACAAGTGACCAAGGTCCAAAGGCAGTCAATCAAATGATGTGGTATAGTAAAAGGATTACGTGTATTATAATAATTGATACAAAATTAATTTTTATATTTAAAAAATGTTATAAGTACTTAAATTGCGAGAAATACTAGGCATATTAACTGATATCAAAAATAATTTAGAGAAAGTAATTTAATCTTTCAAAAATTTCAACACAAATTTGAAAAAATCCCTTACTTTTGGACCTACTGGAGATAGAAATGAAACATAATTTTTTTTAATTATCCCTGTCTATCTGTGAAAATGATAGCTAAAAAAATGGGTAAAACGGATAAAAATTGTAAACATTAAAGTTTTACATCAAAATTGTAAATGCATATTGATTGTGTGATTGTAATCCGACGATGAGCAATTCTACTTATCTGCGAATTTTGTTTATATGTGAAAACCCTGTCACTTAACAACGCAACAAACTAGATGGGATAATTTTAATTCATGGTCTTTACACCAAAATTATGGTTTTGCGCCAAATTTCTGATTAAATCCGCCGTCGGGTTGGTTGTTTATGGATTTGTCTATCCATGTGCATGTGAATATAATTAAATCGCGGAAAGTCAGGCAATTGAAGTTTGGAAAGTTCTTTTGACAGCAATATTGTATATTGAACAATATTTATATCAAACAGAACTGTATTTATATCAAACAATGATATTTATATCAAATTTTAGACTCGATCGGTCAAAAGGAAAAGGATTAAAATTAACACTCAATCTATTCATTGTAGAAACACAAAAACACGTCATATATTGAAAAAATCTTGGGAAAAGTCGGAGACAGAACGCTTTTGCTAGTGTTAAGTAGTAATTTAAATGCATTGTATGTTTGCAAAGAATTTCTTACAATTATTTATAGAAAGTAAATGATAATAAATGTGGAACATTATTTAACTTCTTTCATAATTAAGTTAGGTATCTATAAGAAAAACATTTTGCTCCTCAAGGGGTTTTTCAATCTGCTGTTTATTTATGAAAGTTTAACAGTCATAACTTAAGCTTATTGTGTTTCTCTTTCTTTTCCAGCTTCCTCTTAATGGCCTGGATCCAAAAGATGTGGAATATTTTTTCCGAAAATCACTAAAAGATTTGCAGTTGGATTATATCGACTTGTACCTTATTCACTTTCCTGTTGCAGCTAGGGTAAGTTAAAATATTTCTCACTCAGTTTGTTTCTGCGTTTGATCTTATATTTTTCCATCTTGGTCTTTATAAAACAAAGGGATTGTGGAGATCTGCTGATTTTGATCGGACTTTTGATTTTTCCGCGTTTCTCAGGGTTTGTTTCTGTAATTTCAATTTTCTGACGCTGAGCTGCTTATCACGAATCATTCATGAATAACTGCTTATAACCTAAATAAACACAGTTCCAACAATAAAAGCAGGTTCCTGTACATTTTAAGCATTCTTTTTCGTAACATTAGTGTGCAAAGGGTGTCTTTTTGGACTAAATTGATTGCGCTCTACAAGTTTGTGACTAACAACCCCCTTTTCCCACATGTAGCACTATTCTCCGGAATAGAAATGCTAACTTTAGAGTCTTCCAGAAGGTGGCGGTTTCCATGACGTATATATATGTAATGATATCTCTAATTCTAAATTAAATCTTAGTTAATTTCCTAATTTTTAACTTAATTTAGGCCATATTTTCATTCTAAAATGTTCTCTTATTTTTTGATACAATGCCATTTTTTTATTTAATTAATGCTACACGAGCTCTAAAATTACTGAAATTCCACACTTCGAGTGAAGGGATAAAAATTTGTCAACCTAAACAAATTTTTTTTAAAGATATCTGTAATTCCCTACCTGAATCGACACGTGTAATGATATCTCTATCAGAATCACACGGTATATAAGCACTGGGGATAAATATTACGCGTTTTTTCGCTTTCTTCTGCTCTTGTAACGCTTGTGAACGACGTCAGTTTTGGCCACGCGTCTTGTACAAAAATTATGCCCCCCGAGATGAAATAAAAGCGAAGTTTAAGCATTCAAAGTATCTTCTCTCTTTGGCCTCAAAACTGCTCAAAAATATGTGTTATATTCTTTGGTTATGCTTATTTTTACACATTTAAGAAATTCTCTGAATTGAACAGTACTGCGCCATTGCATTTCAGAAGTGTTCCAGCACAATAATTGCTTAAATGTCAACATACATCTTAGCTATGAATTGTATCATATAATATTCTTGATGAAAATATCGTTATACATGCTCTACAGAGAAAACTGCTAGAACAAGCAAAGGTAATTATAATTGTAGGCAGTAGGTATATATGTAGATGTTTTTCTTCTTTCTTTTTTTTTCAATATTTTAAGTTGATCTTTAATTAAAAATAGTTTAGTTTTTTCCATAATAACTTCAGAACGTATAATTGAACAAAAAATATAGCTACATTACTTCAAAATTCCAAATTCGGTGATACTAAATTTGTTATCTTTCAACGTATTTCTTTAATGTTTGTAAATTTTTTAAACTACTTTTTTTTACAACAATTTTTCCAATTGTTTGATATTCTGGATTTATATTCTGGAGCATTGCGGCAGTATTAAAATGCAGTTTATTTTTAGCATGTTATTGCTGACATACAATTAAAAGCGGTTTTCAATCAGTGGAAGTGGTCTCCGTGAAACTTTCTCGCATACTCTACAATGAAGGTAAAAACTTGGTTCCTGTGTAAGACCTAAATGTTAAAATCTGGAGTTCCAATATCTTGATGATTACAAAACTTCTCTATAATTCGTATATGAAAAAATGAAGTAGAAATAGACGAGTCGAGTCGAAAACATTATAATGCTTCGATGATTCGGATTAAAGGTTCGAATAACATTTTTAATTATTAGTACATTATAGAGTACTACATATTTAATTGTTAGTACGTTATAATTATTTGTACGTCTGTTATTTTTTTAAAAAAACAACTGATCAACCATCAATCCAAAGCACTACAGAATCTAGAGATAATTCGATAGGGTCTTTTTAAAATCACCATGATGCCATTATCCAGATTTGCTATATTGCTCAAAATGTTTCAGACTTCACTGGCAAAGGACAAAAAAGTGAGAAGATAAAAAAAAAAAGCCATGTCTCTCATTCTATTTAACAGCTGTTCTTGCTTTTCTCGCTAGTTAAAGATATTAATGGGATCATTGAATACATTAGCATAACGGTGCTGCCATTAGTCATCCGGCGGCGTGCCCTACAAGTGGAGTTCATTAATAATGATCGGGGGCGATCTCATGACTGCCAATAATTCGGATTACCGAGAGTGCCTTTTTGGATCCTGGTATTAAGGTTGCAACATTTCTGTAATGGCGCTATAAATCTCGCCAAGAAGAATGCCACTCTTATTCTTGTTGTGTAAGAGATTTAATGAGGTACACCTTTTTATCCTGCCGAACGTCTCTGAATGTCATTCTTCTTTTTATGATAATTGCTTCGAGCAAATTTCTGTTCTTTCTAGTTTCTGAATTAGTAAAATTATGTCTTCTTTTATCCTTATTTGCTGATTTTTATTTTCGATTTATTGATTCTTTGGAAGCTTGATTTTTATGCTCCTATTCGAGAAATATATCTATGGAATGAGATATAGTTTATCGATATGTACTTAATTTCTTTCGATGTAAAATATATTTTGATTTTGGGACCAAAATAACTTCACAGGGTACTGCTACTTCAGCCTTAATGTATTGAATCAGAATTTCAGATTTCGGCTAGAAAATAAGGCTGATGGGTCGTAAAGTTTTGGGTTTGGAACAAGAAGGTTCAAGAGTTGAAATGTGATTCCAATAAAGAATAACTGCGAGCTATCAATCTTATATCGGGATTTCCGCTGGTGTGGTGCATAAGTTTGAAAAGGTGTGTACTAGTCAATGTGTCGTCCTAATAATCTCATTACGATTTAAATAACGAAGTCCTTTACAACATAGTTTCACAGAAAGACACTTGTCTAATTAAGTTGAAATTAAACTGAAATTTTTTTAATGGATTGTTCTAATCCGGAAATGGGAAAGGACTTTCATTTCTTTTCAAATGGCTGAAGAAGAAGATTTACTGTCCTTTTCGTCAACCCATGGAAATATTCATTCTTGCCTTTCTTCATTGACAATAAACCAGTTTTTAACATAGGAAGGAATCAATATGACTGAGGTGCTATTTCGAAGTCTAAATGTATGAATAAATAACTTTAAAAGCAGCGAATATTAGAGCAATTTTTTCAACCAAAACCTGTCAAAATGAGGCATCATATTACCTTTTCTATAAGGTTGCCATCTGCGAATTAATAATACAAAAATCCATTTCAATTATTCCCCCAAATTTTATTTCATGACATTTAAAAAAAATAACAAAGTTTGGAAATTTTAGCAGTATTATAATAAAAATGAATAAATTCTGTAAAAGAATAATAACGAATAATCCAACACTTGTAAGTAGGATTTAAAATAAGTCAATATAAAGCATCGTATGAAAAGTAGTAGATTTCGATTCATCTTTCAGAAGAGTATTAAGTATTCAGTATTAAGAGAATAATCAGCATCTCTTAAAACATTCTTGTGTTCAACCTACATCTAAAATTCGAAAGCGGGAATTAAATGAATGAGAGAGTCGTAATTTTACCCCGTTGTCTAGAATAATTTTGGTCATTATGTTCTGAAAGGAAATTGTAATGCTGCACTTCTTGGGGAAAAGTTATTATTCGAACTGCAATACTTCTTGGGGAAAAGTTATTATTCGAACTGCACTTGAATTCTGCTGAACTGACAGCGCTCCTTTTAATCCTTCAGTTTGATTCTCAACAAGTGTAGTAAACTCGCAGCTAATGGATTACTTTGTTTGGCGCAGTGCGGTTTAATCTGTCTTATTCGCTAGCAGTGAGATGCTGGATAACAAGTTTCTCCGAATAATTGAATATATGATTTTAAAATTTATCTGTTCAAGCTTTCTGGTGTTATCTATAAAATTTTCAGCAGGAAATATCTTTCGACATTGTATTTTTTTGTTGTTGTTGTTTGTTTCCTCATGTACGAAGTATGCGAAGAGAAAGTATTATAATCGTCAAAATATTCGACCTCCATAATTTGATGAATCTCATGTTTCCAACATTCCAGACTCCAGAAAAGGCATTTATGGCGTTTTTCTTTCAGTCAATCAGTCTGTGAACATGATGACTCATAAAATGTTCTAAGTTGAGAGCGTGAAATTTGGTATATCATCTTAACATCAAATTTGTAGATTTCTGTCAAATTTGGAACGAAATCCATTCACAAAAAGTCTGGCTAGTTGCTTGTCCTAATAGAAGTAAATGCAATAACTACGAAAAATTCGGTGGACAGATTTAGCATCTAAAGCATTGATCCGACTAAAATTTTATACTAAATTTATCAAGGGACTAAATACTAATACTAAATTCATCAAATTCTTCGTCTGGCGGTCCACGATTTCACATGCGTGTATAGGGGAAAACGCAACGACTTAAAAACTTAGTACACATTTTTTAGCATCTAAAATGTAGATGTATTTCACATTCTTCAATGAAATCTGTATAAGGATTGATTATTTGCTGATCTGTACTTTCGCATGATTGTAAACGTGTTAATTCAAAAACGAAACAACGCAGGTCAATGCAATCAGGCATGTGCTCTCATTTCTAAAGTTATTGATCCATATCAAATTTTTGGTTACCATAAAATTCGATAAGTCATGACACTTGACAGGATTTTATTTAAAAGTTTATGAAACAAAATTTCTATCCATACTATACTTTTGGAACAGCATGATTAAAAAGGGTTTTTACGCCCCAAAACTCCTATAAACTACTTAATCGAATCAAGTCAAATTTTGGTTTCAATTGATGTTGAAAAAAAACACACTTTAAAACTGCATATTAAATATATATAATCTTTTATTACTGTACTACGAAGCAGAAAATTCTCATGAGTGGAACTTCAAAAATAAGAATCTGAGCATTCGTGGGATTCACCGCTTTGTCTAAGGTTCATATTTATGAAAAAGTGAAAGAAACAAAGTTTCGAGAAAACTATTGGAACTAGTTTTATCTTTCGGCAACAAATGCATAAATAAGATCTAAAATCACTTAGATTATTTAGGACCAAAACATATGCATGTTATTTAACTTTCTCGTTAAAAGGAACACAAGTTTTAAAACTGCCATACTTGTTATAATATGAGAGTTACCCTTTCTTTCTCTGAATCGATATCATCCAAAATTTCATAGAAATCTACATATTTAGTATATAAAACACATACTAAATTTCACTCTTTTAGCTTAAAGAGTGTTTTTTTTCTAGTTATCCTATTCATAGACAGATAAGCAAATTTTCAAAATGGACTCGAAAAGGTGTGAACCGTGGAGATTCGTCAAAATATCCAGTTCGAATTTTTTTTACGATTGAAATATTTTTATATATATAAATCATTCATGAAAACGTAAAAAAAGACCATAATTTGGTCTTTTCTGTCTTAACTGTGACCCTTCGCTGATGACTTTGGTATTGTTAAATTCTTTACACCTTCATCATCACTATAAAATAAAAAATTTTACTTTTGGTAATTTGGATAAATTTTTATGTAAAAATATAGAAGTTTATATATAAAATCAACGCATGAAAACTTATCTTCATCCGATGTCCCTTTTAAAGAGAATCAAACGCTACTAATAAAAAGAAAACAATTCATTGGGTTTTTTAAAAAAATCCTACCAGTTTTACCATTGTTATCTATATGTATATAAGTGTTATTATATGTATTATGTATGTATACCAAAGAACCTGTCTCCCAGCTCCTATTATATATCAAATTTCTTCGATTTTTTTACATGAAGGTTCATGACCCTAAATATGCGATCATGGAGTGTCACCATATTCCAATTTTTGAATAAAATCGTAAAAATACTGCTTTACTATATTTTCTCTAGTGGTAAAAACTTCGACAGAATTTCTCAATTCCAATCACTTTACAAATTTTGCTATTTTTATATTTTCAAAGCTCATGACATCTATATACATCGCCGTCTCAATATTTTAGAGAGATATCACAAAATAAAATCTTGACGTACCTTTCAACTTCAATAACTGAACTGACTCCAATTATTTTTGCGTATTTATTAGCACAGCTTGCTTTATATTTACTGCACGTGTACGGTTTAAAGTAATATTTTCGTTTGTTGTAATAAAATAATTTCAAGTTGATTAAATAAACGGTATTGATATGGTGGGCAAATGGCTCTTTCCTGAAAGCGGTTGGTCTTGACAATAAGTAAAACCTCGACGGAACTGTGTACAACGAACAGTTGAGCACAAATTCCCGATCGGACTATGTTCTGCCAAATATAACAAGCCATACCGTTACATAGGATTTATAAGTCACATTGTCGGCATTATACTTTCCAAATGAATGAAGTCGTGACTAGAAGGCGACAGAAAGGTTATGTTGGAAAAATTTCTAAGCCATTATCAGTTTAGATAAGCGAATTTCTTGTTGTATTTTCAAGGAGACAGAGACCATTTTTACAGACATTTGCAATTACTATAAAAATGTTGAAATTCAGCTTGAGATCCTTGCATGTTTGTTCGTGGAATTTTATATGTAGCTGTATTAAATGCCAGCAAGAAATAGAATTTAAAAATCAAAATACATTCCGATTCTCTCTGCTTGTTATAGTTGGAAGTACGTAGGTTGAAAGTGCAGTTTATAATGAAACTTTCGTTGGTGGAAATAATTAGTTATTAAAATATTTGTAATAATTTTTTCATATACGTTAAACGAGCATCGGATTGAAAATAGCATCTATGCTGTATCCTAAATACTATTATTGTTCAATAAAAGAAGTAATTGTATCTTTGAAAATAATCCAACAATGTGGTGGAATGAAGATCATTATGATCCGTGAAATGGAAGCAAGAGGACGTATGTTTTCGGGAACATTTCTTTAATGACCACATTTCACACAAAACAAACACAAAAAGACAAGACATTAACGCACGCACACCTTAGCAGAACAGCATCTCATCTCATTATTATAACAATCGCAATGCACTACGGGATGCGTACCTAATCAGGGATCGCCATCTATAGTCCAAAAGAGAAGATAGAGTAATGCAACTGCTATAGAGTAATGCAACAGTAGAATAAATAAGTGTTCCATTTTTTTTCCAGCGTACTTCAGATGATTATGCTATCTTTCCCATGAAAGAGAATGGCGAATTTGATGGTAAAGACATCGATCCAGTGGATACGTGGAAAGTAAGTACATTCATTTGCTTTTTATGAATATAAATAATTGGAAATAAATACAGAAAAAAAGATAGTGTGTTCAAAACTTTAAAATGCACTTTTATCATGGAATTTTTTTGGAAATTGTCTTAACAAGACAAAACAAAAAACAACAAATACAAATATCATCTGTTTTCAAACATGGAAACCCACTGTTCTTTTGAGCATGCGCCAGTCAATTTAGATTTCACCAAAGAGAGAGAGAGAAGGGTGGATGAGTAGGAGATTTTCATCTATTACCAAACAAATCTGTTATCATATATAGAAATATTATAGAAATTTTCATATTAAAGGTAAATAATTCGAAAAAATCAAAAGCAACACTGAAAAATGACAGCTGAAAGAAAAACGCGCGTATCAATGATTTTCGGAACTGCGCTCTTTTTACTTACCGCCTCTTATGATTCCAATCACAGTAAAAACAACCAAAAGTTATAAACCTGGTATTTTAATAAGAACAGCATATTGCAGGGATTTTCAAGTTAAGATTCATTTACTTCTAATGGTATTTTATATTATTTTTGCTGGTATGATTTTTACGCAAAGGATTTACATGGACGTTAAATAGAGCGCTGCTGATGATTTTGTGTAAGTTTTTATTATGAAAATATTTGCAATTTTTTCCCCTCTCTCCTGAGACATTTCCAATATGCCAGTTACAACTCTGGCAATAATATTGAAATTAATAGCAAAATTTTTCTAAAATTTAATTTCGTTTCTACTATTAATAAAGGTGAAGTATATGGGTGTGTATGTTGGCGATCTACAGGCAAAGCTGCTTGACCTACAGATATTAAATATGGCACATATATATCTTTGAGAGTGTGACGATTTCTTTAAAAAAATTTAATTAGAATTTTAATTAAGCACTAATTACACTGAATTTTGGTGTTTTTCATCAATAAAGTCCGAAAATAGTATTCTAAAAAAATTAATTTTACGCCGCTTCAAAATTTAAAAAACTTCTTTTTGCGATGATACCAATTTAAAAATCCTGCGAATTCCTTCTAATATTTAGCAATTTTTTTAAAATTTCCAATAATATATTAAATTATTACCCTGGAATTTAAACTCTTTTCATTGTTTCATCAAAAACTTAATCGCGTGAATTTCTTCTATTGTTTAAAAGCTAAAGAAGAAGAATTATGTTTATAAGACTAATAATTCTGTGTGTTTATAAGACTAATAAAAAAGTGACATTATAATATCTCGAAATTTAGAGTTAGATAAGTCGGACATTTAGTTTTTAATAACACTATGATATTTTGGATCTTTCTTCATTACAAAAATTCAGGCACACAATAAACAAAACTTAACTAGCATTATTAAAATAGCATGGATTTAATATCAATCAATATGGCGGAATGGACATGAAGTTATATTCAAACGATTTAAATGAAATCAAATATAACTACTATTCCCAGCGAGCTAGCTGGTTGTCTGTGGCGACTCATTTAGGAATATAAGTGAATGATATAAATTTAAAATTTATTTGAAAATAAACACTTGTGGTGGTGGGGACGGGACGACGTCACTTTCGTTTCATCAGAAATTCTTTTTCGTCGGGCCCCACGTTGGGCGCCAATGTGGTGGAATGTAGATTATTATGATCCATGCAGGAAGCAACAGGACGAATGTTTTTAGGAACATTTCTTTTAATAATCACATTCACACACACTAAACAAGCACAAAGACAGGACATTCACGCTCGCGGCTTCACAATTCAGCATCACATCTCATTTTAATTACAATCGAAATGCACTATGGGATGACATATGGGATGGCCTAATCAGGCATCGCCATCTAGTATCCAAAAGAGAAGATTAGAGTAATGCTACTGCTACACACTTTATTTAAGATGCATTGATTTTGTATCAGTAAATAATTTTATAAAAGTACATTTTTTTTATTCTTGCTTATACGGTACAAAATTTTAAAAGTTTAAGAACTTCTATGCAATATTTTACCTGTTTTGCATTTGTTCCGGATAATGTAAACTGGAAAAATCCTCCTTAAAAAAATACGACAAAACATTCTTCCTTAAATAATAAATATTTAAATGATATTCTTCTGGAAATCTAATGTGGCAAACAAGAAATGTGTAAATGATTGGAAAACATTAATGAAAAATACGATTAATATACTGTATATCTTCATAGGATTTATATAATATGCTATCACTATTTTAAAATGGCTTAATTTTTGCATGATATCTTTCAATATCACACAACAATTCAAGCGTGAAATTAAACAAAAATTAATATTTAAATAAATAAAATAAATATTGTTAATTTTTGTTCCAGTTCATTGCAATTGTATCTTAAAACTTTAACTGAACTTGAATAAAAACAACAACAAAAAATATATTGCTATTGTAAAAATAAAATCATTTTCAATTTTGTAATCCATGCTATTGTAAAGAAATTAACAGAAAGTGCAGAAAGTAACATGATTTAAAGCATTTCATGTTTAACTAATATCATTGTTCGAAAATGAAATGGATTTAATGTTACGATCCCTTTTTTGCTTATTTCAGGTGCTGGAGAATCTTGTGGACGAAGGAGTGGTGAGGTCCATCGGAATTTCGAACTTCAATAGCGAGCAGATCAGAAGAATCTACGACAACGCGCGAATTAAGCCGGCAGTTTTACAAGTAAGCATTTTTACTTTCTCATATGTGTGGTATAGAGAAGGTATAATGATCGTCAAAAAATGCGAAATGTTGACTTATCTCCACGTTTTAGACATCCATAAGTTCGAAAAACGCATTATAAAAAAATATCCGTCTATCTTTCTGTGACAAAGATAACTCAAAAACGCTTAGAGCTAGACGGTTGAAGTTTGGTTTACAGTTTTTATACCAAATTTGCAGATTTCTATCAGATTTTGAACAAAATACGTTTAGAGAAAATCTGAAATTACAAAACGAAGACAGTTAGATGGATAAAATTCGGTACGAAAAATTAACATCCATATTCTATACATCGACCGAATTTTGACCCAGATACAACAAGAGATTGTTTGCCTGTCTGTCTGTCTGTCTATATTTTTAAAATCATATAAACATTAAAACGGAATTATTTAAATACATCAAATTTGGTGTGGGATTTTTTGATTGCGTGTAGTTTTGGGTCAAATTTTTGTTTCAATCGTGTTGGAAAAACCCATCTCAAATGCAAATTCGATGGCCAAATAACTTACCAAGAGTGACACGATCGATTTACACGACACGATACCCAATGTATAAGCACACCGTATCTTTATAAAGCAAAAAAAATTATTTTGCGGTTTGTCGTCGTCCGATATTGACTTTTATTTTTATCTGGAATACGAAACATTTGAAGAGAACATGAAAATAAATTAAACGTTTGACCTCTAGATTTGCAAAAATCTCTTCTTTTTAACAAAGGTCAAACAAAATCGTATTATAAAAAAATTAAATATAATTATAATAAGCAATACCAGGTGTCCAGTTTCTAGCATTTTCAAACATTCATGGACGTACTACAGACGGATATTTCTGTATTAATAGGAATAGCATATGTTTATGTTACCTTGATTCACATAAAATTGATATTTAATATTTCGTCTGTCTGTCGTTTGGTCTGAATCTGAACACAAAAACCTAAAAAAGCAACTCGCTGGATAAATGGCATTTGTATGCAATTTTTGTACAAAACTGCAATTTAGTACGATAACATCTTTAGAATGTCGTTCAATTTGTAAATTCTGTGATGGAAAAAATAATTCAAAATGTAAGGGATAACAGTTGCAGCCAACGGATAATAAAAACCCCACTAAAAAGATTTTTCAAAATTTTAATTATATTTTTTTAATTAATTAAAAATTAATTTTCTACAGTAGCTTAAGATTTATTGTCATTCAAAAGTTATTTTTGCCCCAATTTAAAATTCAAAAAATTATTTTTCTTTCATACTCTTTTTATTTCCATGTAATTTTCCCTTTAATTTTAAGAAAGTTTTCTAAATTAACTGCCTAATAGCAGATGCAATAAATTTTTAACATCTTATAACTGTTTAATCGTGAAATTGACTTTCATGATATAATTTTAGTTTATAAAGTTAGTAGATTTACATTTCAAAAGTATTTATTTGTCAAGTCTTTTTTACGTACCTATATTTTAAATGGAATTATCTGGTATTTTGTATAATCATAATACAAGTTGATGGATTTGTAAATTTTATGGTATTTATTATAAAAACGCAGACGATAAGAAAATCATTCATTCTAAAATAATGATATTTTCATGCTGTGATATTTCGAGTTAAAGGTTTACATTTTTTTCATTTTTATTCTATTAAATTTTAGGTGAAAAACAGTTTAACAGTTCACAATTTTCTGATATTCTAGATCACTTTGGTGATATCGAAAGGTGCTTTTATGTACGAAATAAATTAATAAATTTAATTTATAGATCAATTTCTCCTTTTATATAATGTGTCGAAAATTCTACAGCTGTATAAATTTAAACAGCTGCGTTAATTAAAACAAAATAATGGCATGACAATGAAGCCGTATACTTTTTTTATGACAATGTAGTATTTTAATTCAAATTTTAATAAGTTCGCGAACAATCTTAATTTGCACTCGAAAACGTTTCAGAAGTACATTTTCAACAAACCATTAAGAAAAAGAAACTTGTTATCGAAAATTTTCCGTCTTCTGAATTTATTATTGCCACTTATCTAAGTACTTTTGCGACATTTTTTTTTCATGGAGTATAACTAACATTTCCCCCTTCATTTCATTTGAAGCATTCATTTTCTTCCTATTCATCGCTGAACAAAAAAATGAATTCTTTTTCCCTGCGTTTGACGTTTTTACTCGTCACTGCCTCATCAGGTGTTTATTCTACCACCACGAAGAGTTATTTGAAAATAAAATCAGCAGTTAACAAATTAAAATAAAAATTGAGGGTTTTTTTTTCGCACTTTGATATGTAATACTGCGGAGGGAAAAAAACAGTTTCTTTTTGCAACAATTCCGGAGGTAAGATAACTGCTTCCTGTTATAAAGCAACGCCTATCGCAGTGCAAAAATATTCTATGCAAAAAGAAAAGAAAGGGAAAAAACATTCTAACCTCAAGCACAGTCAGCCATCTGTGAAAGAATAGCTGATAAAAAGTTTTCGATAAGAGAAAACTTCCTTTTTTTGTATTTGTTGCAGCCACCGGTAAATAATTGTGCCCATTTGCAAAGAATTCGAATTTTTTCCCGCTATTTTTATTCCACATCCTGGCAGAAACATCAAGTTACTCTTTTATTCATAAAGAAAAGTTAATTCATCGCCGCTATCTTTTGTGTTCCATTAATTATTTCCCAGAACTCAGTTTAATGAATGATAAATAATCGCGTGAGATAAATGCAAAGAAAGAAAACGTGTCACATCTTGTTGATATTAATCAACTCAATTTTAAACAAGATTCTTCAGATTATGAATTAAGAAAAGTGCAATTAAAATGGATTTCGCTCCACGAATAAATTTTTTTATTTCATTTAGCACACTAGACATTTCTCCATAAGTAATTAGATGTAAGCTTTTATATTGAGTTTTGAGGACTCCTTATATGTTATGCAAATTTTGCTGAGTGCCACCGGGGTGTAAGAAAATGAATCGGAGAGATTTTCTAAAGGCAGGCGGAAATAATTAATGAGGGAAAGTTAAATTAAGGTAAATAATTATTTTTACGATAAATTCCTGCTTGATAAAATGATTCGTAAAAATAAATAAGAATTTTAAGTCAATTATGGACTCGGTATTTGAGCCTTTAGGAGAGAGCTTTTCCGTAAATTGAACATAATTGTGTCATTTTATGGATTTTGGATTCACTATTTTTAATTGTGTTTAATTTGCTTTAACCGAGGTCCAATCTGTTGCTCATTAAAGCACTTGAACAGCATTAATTTACTTGGGGAAAAAGCGGTATAATTTTTTTTTCTGTTTTCTCGAATATGAAGTATAGAGAGAGAAAGTGTCATATTCGTTAAAAATTCGAAATAAATAAATAAATAGAACAAAATAAAATTCTTGGAACTATATCTGTCACTCTATTCGTTTGTCGGTTAAATACGATAACTCGAAAATGCTTTGAGTAAGACTATTGAAATTTAATTTATCGTCTTCATATTAAATATGCAGATTTCTTTCAAATTCTGGGGGAGGTGGTGGGGAACTATAGGCAGAAAGTTTGCCTGTCTGTGCAAGTACAAAATAAACATCCTAATTATAAAATGTAAAGAATTAATAGAATGAAATTCGATAAACTGCTTTAGCATCCATCT
Organism: Argiope aurantia; assembly: GCA_026543865.1. Taxonomy (NCBI): domain Eukaryota; kingdom Metazoa; phylum Arthropoda; class Arachnida; order Araneae; family Araneidae; genus Argiope; species Argiope aurantia. The sequence continues at coordinate 183,222 of JAPMOR010043372.1, forward strand.
ATAAACTGCTTTAGCATTCAGCATTCATTATAAGTACATAATTAATGTAGACATCTGCCAGTATAAGTAAAAAATAAATATTTCGGACGCACACCAAGTGGCTATTAGAATGTTGAAATTCACTTGAGAAGATTGACATTTTGTTAGGTATTCCATTTCATTCTTCATTTAAATTGTGAAATAACTTGCATTCGCTTTTGTATTCATAATATCTTGGAATTCGTTTGAAAGAGACTTATCGTTTGGAAGAGACTGGAAGCATTTTTTTTGGTGATAAATCGCCAAAAAATGCCAATTGGCGTCATTTTGGCGATTGGTAACGAGGAGATGGCGACTTTGTCTTAATCAGAAAAGTGCTATGAAAATCGAAATGCAGCCATCTTATCACCTTACGTATAATGGAGCTTAGTGGTCTTGATGTAATCTGAAAACCGCCTAAGTAAACCTATTGTCTAGGCGTTATCATTTGAAAATCGCCCTGTAAACCCGGGAATGCAACCATCTTTGCGAAATTTTGGTATCTGATTTATAATGGAGCTTGGTGATCTTGGCGTAAGCTGAAAAATTACTTCGTAAGTCCGAGGGCCTTAAAAATAAGCAATACCCCTAATTCCACTGATAAGTGGTATTTAAAGTATTGCTAAATAAAATGTATATTTTTATTCTCTCTTCTGTTTTGGAAAAATTAACGCCCCCTGGTGCATGCGTAAAAGCCTGGACGGTTTCCATATCAAAGAATATATATTTTTACATTTATTGTTTGGTTTTAATAGAATTTCCCTCTCTCTGGCAAATCTAAATTATAAAAGAGACATCACAGCCACAATTGGAAGACTCAGAACAGGACACCTGAGGGGTATTCCTGATGACTTCAGACTCTATGGAGAATACAGACACTGTCCAGACGTGCAACTGGATCCGGAGCATATTTTTAGCTGCCATTCTATTATTTCAGTCCTTTTCAAAATAGTCATTGACTGGATCAGAAATATTCCTTATTCCGATAAAGCTGAAGATCTGAAGATTCCGGTAAAGCTGTTCTGCATGCTTGCGACCCAATCTAATTGTCCCCCTCTTTCCCTTTCCCCTTTATTTTTTATTACACTTGTCACACGACAACAACTATAGAATTTACCATTTTTCATGCCAATCGAACTTGTCTGTATTTAGGTAGATCGAGCAAATTATTTCAAACTACGGAATAGTAAAAAAATATAGAAGAGTTGTACTAGTAAATTAACTTTAAAAAAATGTTTGTCTGCCGTTTCACTCTTCAAACTCAGCACGTAAACATGTTCTATTTGATTTTTCAAAGCAGCTGATTTTTTTAGCAAAAAAAAAAAAAAAAAGATTCTGTTTGCGTGATGTGAAGATAACTCCTGCACTTACATGCTAAAGGAAGAAAGAAAAAAAAATTCCGTGTGGCATTTTCCCGCGATGCTGCATTATAAATCGTTTGCTGAATGTTTTATATCAGACTCTTCGTGACTCCAAGGCATTTTGGCAGGATTTCTACCATTTTTTAGCAAATACATACATTCGTTTTTTTTTCCTTTTTCATCTATGGAGTATACAAAGAGAAAATATTGCAGTAGTTCATATAATTCGAGAATTTTTAGGAATCCCCATGAGTTAAACCTAGTCCGAATAAAAAAATGTTGAAAATTATGTTTGTCTGTCTGTCTATTCTTGTAAACATGAAATCGATCACTCATACCTCCAAATAGACAGATAATATGTAACGTATATTTTTATAATTAGAATTTTATTTCGATTTTAAATCTTGAAAGATCTGTTATCTTATTGATTGCCCGACGATTTGTGATTCGTGTATATGTAATTTAAAAGTTCAAGTAAACTAGTTTAAATATATGGTTCCTCTCTAAAATTATAAATTGTGTGAGACCAGAATTATAGATCTCTTAGCCATCTTCAGAGACCAGCATTTTGCCTATGATATTAAATAATTCATTCGTGTCAATCAGCTTTGATAAACTCTATTTTTTATAGTAAAACGACTAATTTATATTACATTCGCCTCAGAACTTTAGAACATTCTAAATGATTAATTAAGTTTGAAAAACGGCGGAATAAAATTGGTTAAATGGTTAAGTTGCTGACGCTAAAAATGTTGTGAAAATATCATTTAGCTATAGATCTCGAGATTTGAGAGTGATGAGTTCTTATTAACTGTATCAAAAAAGAACGAGCCTTCATATTAAATGAAAATTAGCGGAAATCGGTGTAATTGTTATAGTTGAGGAATTTTGTAGACATTTTTTCTGCAGAAAATATACAGTAAAATAGTATATATTTTTTCATTTCCCACAAAATTGGAGAGAGAGCAGACGGACATTGTGGCATATCTAGAGATCATGAGCTTTCTTATAAAATAAAAATTGATGAAATCTAATCAGTGGTTGGGGCTGGGAGATTGGTGCTTTGGTTTTAATTTTATAAACATATTGACATACGCAAGATGACTGCGTTTTAAAATAAAATATTTCCAACAAAATTATAGAGCTGTATTTAATTTTGGATTAGATCGATAGATGAGTTTATTGTTAAGTACCTGTGTGGGAGAAAATAATAGCATGGAAACATTAAGATTGTGAAAACATGTAGTTTGCTATTTAATCCTCTCACCCAAACTTTAAAGCTTTATTAAATTTTTGAGCCAAACATTCGGCAAAAAGAACTCTAAAATGCATATATTCTGTTCATTAAAAACAAATCATAAACACAAAATACGCCTTTTATTTAAATATACTCTAAAATCTATATGACTCTTATCGAATACTCATGTTATATTCTTACCAAATGACAGACGGTCAATCTCTTAACGGATTTTGTTTAGAATTTGATACTGATTTACATTTTAGATGACATAATTATGTATCTTTCAGATTTCCACGTATGACCGTTTTGTAGTTCTCAACATTGGGAAGAAAGAAGAATATACATTTTCAATGTCTTTTTATAAACCGATTGAAATTAAAATTTGGTACAGAACCGTATAGTTAAAATTCACACACCAAATTGCATTTATTTAAATCGTTGTGTTTTTAAATTATAGCGTGGTATGGTGGTGTATGAATGTACAGCCCAACAGATACGCAACTCCTTGGCTCCTTTGGTTGAAAATTTGATATGGACGTGCAATATAAATTCCAAAACTTTGCACCAAATTTCATTCACTTAGCTCTTTTGGTTTTGTAGTTATCGTGTTCTCTCAAACTCAGAAAGTTAAATATTCTGTGAATGAATTTCTTTTAAAATTCGATAGAAATCTTCAAATTTGGAATAAAGATTGCACACCAATTATTACAAATGAATATATCAAATATTCGTTTTAAATGAAATATCAAATATGAATACATCAAATATTCGTTTGTTTTTTCAGTCTTGGGGAGGAGTGAGGCATGAAAATTAATCAAACTTTCTCCTAACTAATCTTCGTAAACGAAAAAATAAAAATATATCGTGTTCTAATGTAGGTTTCAATAATTACTTTTTCTAAATTTATCTTCTTCTGTCCATGTCTTTGATCTTCACATCGAATATTTCGCACTTTACTGAAGGAAATCATCCCCCATGATTGAGAATCAGTGAATTTAATGATTAACCACCCCTTCACTAAAAATTCTCATCTTTCACCACCGCTAATACCTTTCTGAGTGTTAAAGTCCCGCTAAGATTTGACCCTAATTGGATAGATTGGGAAGTACCGGTAAGAATTTCGCACCGTCATCCGCTTTTCAAGGCCGGCTCGCTGATGATCAACTCAAGGATAAACTACAAAGGTATAGTTAGAAAGCGATTTAAAATGTCATTTAAATTCTTCCGTGTTTCGGAGCTTGATGAAGTACCTTGCGGTTGAGGGGGGCTGCCCAGAAATTAATTTTGAGCGCTTTTCAATGGACTATAATGCTCTAGAATGGACTGTCATTAAATATTCTAAGCCATTAGTTTTTAATCTATCGCAGATAACTGTTAAATGAATGGTCCACCTTTAACTTGTGTAGAATCCGAAAATTTGAAATTCAAGCTCCTTTCTCACTTTATTGAATGCGAAAGGTAAAGTACTGTTAGTGGCAAAAATACGATATTTAAATTTAATTGGATTTCTTCATTTTAGATTCCTCTGAGTCTAAAAGAATTCGTTTTTGATCTACAAATTGCTTACTAGATAGCGCAAAAAATGCAATGAGGTAGATGAATTAAATTTTAAATGTGGTCTCTCCATCGAAATTTCAGATATTTGTGAAGTTTTTGATCTTATCAAGGACAAGCTTAGAAATGCTTATTCGATACTCTTCACATCATTACGAGGTGACCAGTGCAAATGGTCTCTCCTGCATTTTCTTGTTTATCTTTTAATAAAACTGTTATACCTTCCTAAGCATGAAAACTGTAAACAATGGGCAGGGTCTGGAATTCCACCATTATTCAGATTTTTATTATCTCGAAAAAGGAGACATGGCCAAGAATGAAGGCAGGCCTTCATCTTTTGATTCTTTTGTAGAGTTGCTAAGTTCGACTTGGTCATTTTTTTTTATTCGGAGAAGTGTTAAATTTTTTGACGATTATAATACTTTCGTTTTGTATACTTTATTATAAAGGCAAAATTGCACTGCACTTAAGTAAATATAGAAAAGTCGAGGGGGGAAAACTCAAATCAGCTGATTGCATGAAAATATTGTCTACTTTACTGCCTCTTCAAAATAAGAGCTTTAATATTATGTTTTGTAGGAATTCACGTGATGTGGTAGTAATAAAGTAGAAGACACTGTTCTCAAATCTATTCCTTTTTTACTCTCTCGTGCCGATGTATTAATAAAGTTTTGTAATTGTCGGTATATTCGAACTCCAGAATTTGACAAATCTCCAAATTTCAATTCGGAAATGTCTACCTGTGACAGAGATAACTAACAACTCGCTTTCAGTTAGATGAGTAAAATTTAGTTTGCGGTTTTTTACACCAATTTGTATATTTCTGTTGAATTTTATGCAAACTAAGTTCAGAGTCTGGCTGTTCGATATAAGTTAACATAATAACTACAAACGGAAGAGAACTGGAAAAATGAAATTCTGTACACAGATTTAATGTCAATAGCATAGACACGCATCAAAGTTTAAGCCAAACCTAATCAAGATATGACCATTTGTCTGTCTGTATTTTCATTGAATCGTGTAAACGCTATGACTTAAATATATCAAGTATGATATGTGATTTTGTGACTACAAGTGTATAAGTGTCTGTGTCAAATCTTTGTTTCATTAGGTTGGTAAAAAAAACGTGTCTAAAACACAAATGCGATTTTCGGATACTATTAACCACATGCCAGGAATTAGTCGCCAAATAACTCGCCAAGGATGACGCGATAGATTCAGTAAAAATGCTAAGTTTTTGACAAATGTTAATATTTCGTTACCATTGTACATCAATGACATGTTTTCTGGGATAATACCTTTATTAATATTAGAACTAACTACCTTTTTCCCCTATTAGAATGGTTTTTCTAATCTAAATCCATATTTTGTCATCTATTTGAATATGGGACATAAGTGTTTTTCTCAAAAGCATCTCAACAAGGAGAGAAAATACCTATGTTACCTACGTTTAATTCTAATTTTATTGTCATCAATCGATTGCTAATCAAATGTTCTTTTAATTCCCACTATGACCGCGTTTTCGATAGTCATCTATAAACTAGCAAGACTTTAAAAAAACGTAACATACTCCCCGTCATATATTTTTAATACTTTTTTAATTATTCGTTTTTTTGCTTGTATTTAGTCTATACATTTTAATTTCTGATTGCATTTTTTCTGCTTTTTATCTAAACAGTTATCTCCGTTTCTTTAAAAGTTATGTTGTCGAACAATTTATGTTGCTTCTTAAATTTTATTACTGATGCCATTTGATATAATTTTAGCCATTCTCACGGCACGGTTTTACCAAGTATGGCAATTGCCCAAAACAATTGAAGCGAACGAGCTAATCTATATTGGTTAGACTCTGTTCGTCTGGTAAATTACTCATTTCGTTTCGTTATGAAGAAATATCTTTTAAATTTAAGAAATGAATATAGTATTCGAATGTAATTATTTTGTGGTTTATAATACTCTAATATCATTTTATTTGTTTTAACTTCAATACAGGTTGAGTGTCACGCATATCTACCACAGTTCGAACTGCATGAATTCTGCAAAGAACTCAAAATAGCCTTAACAGCTTATTCACCCATTGGGGCGCCTGGACAACAGAGGTACGTTTCATAGATATATCTGTCGTGTATTTAAAGATTTTGTTTAAGAATTAAAAGTATTCAAAGGAGAATTATTATGCGGCTTGTATTAATAAAACAAACATTTAATATTTTCTGCCTGTTTTACATTGCCATCTGTATATTTAAAATAATGTTACAAACTTGTAATGTTACTCCCAGCATGGTTAGTTCAATCACTGAAAAGACCGTTTTACGATCAGCTCTGTTGGATGCTGATCGGATGACGAATCAGTGATTTCAGGGCATGGCAACAAACGTGGCGAACATTTGGCATCTTTAGCGAAAAAAAAAGAAGATATTACTGGAAACTTCCAGAATTTCAGCAATTCAGGCAATAGGAACCGAGATACACCGGACTGATCTAGAACCTCCTCTGCCCACCTCCCGGGAACTATAAAGGGCCAGTAGTCTCAAACTAGTCAACCAGAGTCGTAGTTCGGAAACGAATCGTGTAAAGAGTCTACGGCGAATAGTTGGATCAGTCCTGCGAAGAGCTCAAGAGATTGTTGAACTGAGCTGAGTGCCGAGTCCTGGTGTTCGTTGTGGAAGCAGCGAGTCGTTTGTGAAGTAGACAGTCGTGTCGTAGTGAGTCGGCAGTTGGATTCAGCTAAAGGAGATAGTGGAGAATTGCAGCCGTTTGGAGAGATCGTAGAGTTAAGTTACGCAGATTCCCCCCTCCTGCTGAATTCTATCTAGTCGCTTTTTGTGCTGTTTTTTTTTCTTCGTTTTTTGTACTACCTATGATTACTATTTATGAGCTACTGCTTGTTGTAGTGTGCTGCTATGTATTTCCTGTGTTCGTCTCGGCTGTATATTTGTCGTCTTCGTATTAATAAAAGTCGTCGTCTGTCACTAAAGGACTATTGATTTCATCGACCGACAAATCGGAAAAGAACCCCCGACGGAAGTAAATACGTAACAATAAATTGGAAAACCAAGGAATTTGTTCCCCAATCTTAATTACAAGTCCGATTTCATCTATAGCGGATGAAACCGTGACTCCCATATATCTCATCAATGATCGCCTATTCTCATTTTGGAAAAAAATCTCAAAAAAATTACTTCGATGCACATACTGTACTGGAAAAATTTCGGCAATGTCCCATTTCATTGTGCAAACATGCATTCCAAATTTCATATATCTTGCATAATTTCTTCTTGGCGTTGGAATTGTATTTTCTGCCAATGAATTTGTGATTTTTCATTTCTTTTAAAAATAATACATACATGGAGATATAATTGTCCCGTTGAAAATTTTCAAACCTTAAGCAATTCTTTTTTAAACAGTAAAACTTTAAAAAAAAAAAAGCACCTCATAAACATTTCTAAAATGAGAAAATTTACTCTTTTCAGTAATTTCTTAAAAGCTATGTTGCTCGAATTGCATTCACTTTAAAACGAACATTATTTGAATACCAATCAGTCTTTCCAAATCATTTTACTCTTCAAAATAAATTTCTTTTGGATCTATTACATCACATTTTACATTCAAACGGAGCCACCGCAATTCTTTTAATGGAAATCTCATCTCCCCAATGCTTCGGAATTCGCGATGTTTATTCCAAAACATTCAAACACCGAAATGGAATAGAGTCATTCCATTTGCTTGGTTCAATTTTGTTTTGGTACTTGTTTCACGCTGTGTTTGAAATACAATTTTATTTCACAAAGACTCGTGCTTGTTTAAATCTTGACTGTGAGAAAAAAAGTTGAGCACAAAGAGAAGGAAAAGTGACGAAACATGTGTAATATAAGCTCAAATATATTCGTACGTTCGATTGAACAACTCAAAATAAATAAGTACAAAAATGTTGTTATTTTCTACTAAATAAATTAAAATAGTTTAATACGGAATTTTCATACATCTATTTAAAGCAGATTTGCTTTATTGCGTTTAAAATGTATTGCTTTTAAATATCGTCTAAACAAAATAAAGCAAACATTCAACCATACTCAGAATGTAATATTCTGCAAGACAATTCGTTGGAATTATAACTTCTGAATTCTGAACAAACATACTATAGAGATTAAAGATGTGTATCTTGGAGTATTTTTAAAATTTTAATTAATTAAAAACTAGGCGGACTTTCGAAATTTTCCCACAAGATCTCCTTTAAGCATAATAACACTTACACCAAAAAATATTATTGCATCATATTTAAATTCAAAATTATCGTTTCGGTGATCCGATTAAATTACTGCAGAATTTTTACAGTTTTTCACAAATTTATAATAGAGTTTTAATAATATTTTACAAGTAATGAATTTCTCGTATACATAGTTTAGAGAAAATATAGTAATTGTAAGAAAAAAATTGAACTCGAGATGTTGACGAATCTCTACAAGATCTCCCTGAGTTCAAAAAAGACATTTTTGGAAAATGTCCGTCTGTATGTTGTCTGTGACAAAGATAGCTCAATAACGATTTGAACTAGACAGTCGAGAAGTGCACAAAATTTGCAGATTTCTGTCAAATTTTGAGTGAATCTGGTAATAGGAAGTCTGTCTGTCTGAAAATAAGCTAATACGATAACTACAAAACGAAGACGTCTAGATAGATAAGATTAGGACACAGATTTAATACCTAAAGTGTAGATACGAATCAAATTTTGAGTCAGATCCAACAAATAATTGATTGTCTGTCTATCTGTACTTTTAGCAACACATAAACGCGATAACTAAAAAGAAAAAAAAAAACACACACACAATGACTTAAATATATAACATTTGGTATGAGAATTTGGGATTGCAAGTGCAGTTTTGTGTCAAATTTTTATTTCAGTCAGTTGAGAAAAAAAATGTCTGAATCCCAAATTCGATTTTGGGATACTATTAACCGTTTGGTTTAGTTAGATTAACGTCCCGTTTGAAGCAACTCTTGGGCTATTTTGGGACGGACCTCGTAATTTTGAACCGCGGTCAGATGACGAGGACGACACCTGAGCTGGCACCCCCCTCTCCACACCACACCAGCGGGAGGACGTTTGATCATGACGGATTTAACGTGCAACTGGCCCCCTTACACGACGGTTCTTCGGTAGAATCGGGTCTCGAACCTGAAACCTTCCGGTTCCGAAACCGAGACCTTACCACCAGGCCATCGCGGCCCTAACCGCATGCCGGAGATTAATTTCCATAAAACCTCGCCAAGGATGGTACGATAGATTCAATAAAAATGCTGAACTCACGCCAAAAGAATATTTCGTAAATAATGGACACCGGTGCCATGTAAGGCGTTCTCTGGCATGACTTGTAGAATACAGACGGGTGAAACCATCAAACCAGAAGACAAGATATTCGAATCTAGTCTCACACTACTTTGAGCTATACTTTCGAATTGTTTTCCTTTTGTGTAAAAAAGTTCATATATTTTTTTTCTTTTAGGGATAAGGAACATGCTTTGATAGCAGATCCTACTCTCACGCCCCTCTGTGAAAAATACGGGAAATCTCCTGCTCAGGTAAGTTGATTATAAAATGAACTCATAAATTGCACTTTTAAGCACAAGAGACTAATGTTCCTCTACTTAACTCATGCTTTGACAGAGTAAACTAAGAATCAAGCTTTTGTTTTACAAATCTATCATGCGAACAGTCTGATACTATAATTCCCTACCATCAGAAATTCTGTTTAAAAAATTAGCAGTTAATGCAACTGCAAATGCCCCATAGTATATCAGACTTATAGTTTGACATGCGATTTTAAAATTATATATATTTTGGGCCATATCAAAGATGATTTGAGCAAATTTTTCTGAAAACTAAGCGAATTGCTTCACAATCTTTCCGCTTATGGTCCTATTATCTGAAGTATTCCTCAAATGGCCACGTGGCATTTTGAAACATACATTCTATCATTTTCCATGGACTAAGGAAGCATTTTGTCTCTCGATTAAATTGAAAATTTAAATCATGCTTTTTAAAAAATTCACAAATTATTTTCAGCATACTCAAAATGCGCTACATTGTTCTCGTCGCGATCGTTTCCATCAATTTTTAATTATTGTAAGCTCTTCAACAACTTTTTTTCAAATAAAAGAATAATTTCTGTTTAGCATTATAGTACGGATCTTTTCCTTTCATTGATTTAAGCTCTTTCTTTTTATAAGCTAATTTATAAATAATCTTTTTTTCTTTGTTTTTCTTTTATTCTATTCAGCCATTTAGCTTGAAATTGTAAATAAAAACTTCATCGCATTAAAATTCAAAAATCATTTCTGAGGAAAAAAATTTGACTTGTACCAATAAAATTATTTTAGAAATGGGAACGCATCGAATTCCGTAAAAGTTCGATTTAAAAAAGAACAGCTGTGTTTATCTTTATAAATTAAGCTAGAACCAAATGGACTAGGAGCCAAATGGACTGGGAAAAAGTTTTCCAACTTTTCCCAAGTATGAAAAAGAACTCCGTAAGTATTAATTTAAAACTGTTTCGTGAATTGTTCAAACGTCAAGTCGGTGCTTTCGTTAGTCCTAGCTTTCGACAATTTATTGCGGGGCAGAGCATCTCAAGAAAAATCATCGTTGTTGAAAAAGAGGTTTTGATTGCTTTTTAGAAGACTTTTGAACAAGTTTCCGGAGCGCTATGAAGATTTCCACTACTATCCAAAATTGATTAGACATGTTCAGTAAAGAACAACAACAACAAAGAGAACATGATTGAATCACCAATTCCAAACCTCATTTGGTTCTTTCCTCTGGAAATCTTGAAGTCATCACTGAAAAAAAGTAAAGGTAAACAATCCACTGGGATTTCTTATGAATTATTAAATGAGGGTTATGGTCGAATCACGATCAGGTCAGTTTGTGACCAAATTTTCTGAATACTAGTCACTGTAAGTTGTTTTACAATCAGAATTGCAATTATCATTACCATACAATTCCAGAACCATGATGGAAAGAATGTTCAATCTTTCATCATTTCCCGAAGCTGAATAATGATGTGAATGTTAAAAATTGATGAATTAAATTAATGTAATTTTTATAAATATTTTATAATGCATAAATAATAATTAATCGTGAATTGACTACTACAACCCGTCCTGTGCAACGCGGAAAAAACTAGATGATTGGATTGCCGCGATAGCAACACTGGCGGGAACTATGGTTGAGTCCTAATGGCCATCACCGGCCATAGTACAACACTGCAGTACGCCCCGTCATCGATGAGAAGTACCAACTCCCACCTCTTCTGTAACTAACAGGATGGCGAGAACCAACCACCATATCGGAAGTTTCTCGCAAAAATAATAATAATTAAAAACGATCAATTCCTTTCCTTTTAAAATACTGCGGTTTAATAGGATTTGAGTCTCCGAACTCCATGCATGACAATAGTAAAACGCAATTCATTTCACCAAGAAACCTTTGGATATGCAAAAAAATAAATCGTTGTTTTACAATTTTTAGTCAGGCAAAACCATAATTTTTCTGAAGCAGTGATTTATTTTCGTAGTATTTTTGACGCTACTATTTTAACAATACAGCGTTCTGTTGTTAATATTGATGAAATAATTTGAAATGAATGAAGTTCTTATTATTAAATTATGTATCGTAACTTCTAAAAATCCATAATATTAAGAAAAAAATCGATAATTTTTCTAATCTGAAGAATTTTTTTATGAATAGCAGTGCTAACATATTTACAAATTTGCATATAAACTGTTCTATAGCAGTTAATCTCCAATTAATTACTTGCGTAGAAAAGTCGCATAAACTACATTTGTTGCACTGACACGAAATATGGATGAAATGTGTAAAATTTACGTAAAATAATCGTTCAATAACATCCGCCTCTCTATCGCAAGAAACTTTCATTTTTTCTGTAAAAGAATCTATTCCATTTTTCTGGCAGAACGGAAATTTGAAAGTCTCATCAGTTTTGCATATATATTAATCCAGATGGCAACCATATGCTAAGTAGATTGCCTATAAACTTCATAAACATCGCCTCCTGGATCGCGGTATCTGCAAATGTTCCGGCTTCTCTTAAATATTTCTGAATATGCTTTTCAATATAACTTGTTTTAAGTTATTTTTTGGTTTGACAGCATTTCTTAGTAAGAAAAATCAAAGGATCTTCGAATTTCTAATCAAAAACATCGTAATATGATAATGTTTATAAAAATGATTTTGAATTGGCTTTTTTAAACTATTTTTTAATTTTTACTCTGATTTATAGCAATAATGTGCTCGAAAATAAAACCAAATTGTAATTGCAAGTAGAAAAATATATGTGATAATTTTGGTGAGTTAATAAAAAAATAATCGCTACTTTTTATTCTTATAGATATTGCTACGTTATTTAGTTCAAAGAGACATTATCGTCATTCCAAAGAGCACTAATCCTAAGAGACTCAAGGAGAATATACAGGTATGAATTCTTATTGGTTTCCATAAAGTAAATCAAAAATTATCTACAAAATATAGATGATATATATTCCAAACTACTTCAGTTCTAATTTTTTTAATTTGTCAAATGCTTTTTATCTAATTTATAAATCTTTTCGTTAAACGTTGCTGTTTATTTTTTAAATAATGTTTGATTCGATTTATGTTTTCTCCATCATTCTAAAGTAAGCGGTGTAAATATAATTATTTAAAATATTTTTTTAGCATTGGATTTTATTTATTGTATAATTTCGCCTCTAAGCGGAGTTAACAAATAGTGAAAACTATTAAGAACTTTCTATCTATAAGAATTATATTTGTTAATCCTCCACTTTTCTCAATGGATTTCTTATGGAAATGGCATATCATGAAGTTGGCGAAAATTTCCTCTTAAAATTGTATTATATTTCCGAAGTTAAAATTTTTGTTATTTAAAACGGTAAATGATAAACTATATTAACATCTTTCCTTTGTATTCTTATATAAAACAAAAGAAAACGTAAAATCATCTAATCCATCCTCAAGATATTGAAGAATTTCTGCGTTTTAGAATTCCCTAAGTTTGATAAGATGCATTTTAGAAATCATATCAAATTTTTAAAAAAACTCAAAAATAATACGTCTAAGAAAGAAGAAATTTCGTATTTGATCTTTATTTCAAAATTAATAGAAAATTTGTCAAATTTTAGAAGCAAAAAAATTGTAAATGAAAACTCTTTCTGCCGCATGCTTGTGAGTACAATAACTTTAAAATTAACAAAATAAAACGATGAAATTGGTGGTTTGGAATTTGAGGTCAATATTAAATATTTGATCCAATTCCATTCACAGCTGACTGTCTGTCTATCTATCTATACAGTACGAATTAGATAAAGCACATTAGGTATATGGTGTTCGTTCCAAAATTGTAGATATATCTGGAATAATTATAGGCCTAATTGGTCCACAAGAAGTTGCTTGGAATACATATAAGTCAAGACTAAAACATCATTCTACGAAGTTTTGGATTAGAAATTTGAATTTCTTTTTCTGGAAATGGTATTATTATTTCACAGTTAAATCAAAATATCCGGAAAATCTTACAAAAATTAAAATCGTAGTGCTTTCATTTCGTTGTTTAGAAAAAAAAATATCATTTATTGCAATGACCTCAAGAAGAACCTCAAATAAAATATCATCTTTATGTATTAAAGTCGCTAAAATATCGAAGATAATGAATTGCGATCTCAATTTTTAATCATCCACTTTATTTTAATTCTAATGTTGCTTTTCATTACGTTTTATTTTACTTATTTATTTCAGATCTTCGATTTTTCTCTCTCCGAAGAAGATATGGAAGTGATGAAATCCATGGCTAAAAATCGAAGATATTTTTCATTCACCAGCTATAAAGGGTAAGAAGCTACTCTGTTTGCTCATTACCGTTTCCTATTTCCTTTCTATGAGATTTTTTTCTATCTGTTTGAAAAGATTATAGAAAAAATATTAGCTAATCGGATTTCACTTACTTTTTTAAAGATCTGCTTATTCCGACTAATTGGACGTTTAAGAAAACTTTTTTTTCAACTATGGAAGATATTTTTTTAAAGGATAACTGACATATGAAATGCAAAGAAATTAAATTAATGTTCCCAGGAAATGCTTTTGAGAACGATGCTTTCCTACAAATTAGAGATTTTGGAACTATTCTATCATTAAAAGACATCTTATGGAAAAAAATTCTCTGGAAAAAAATATGGTCACGTATGTAATTCATTTTAATACAAACTACGTTTTATGTAAATTTGTAAGTATGGCATCAGTTTCTTCTCTTGTTTTTAATTAACATTTTGTTGTTTTGTTTTGCGTCTTAAGATAAGCAAAAACAATTAGATCAGATTTCTATAATTGTATTTTGAATAGACATTTAGTGAACTAGTAAGAATTGGACCCAAATTAAATAAAGATAAAAAGAATTTCAACCGATTAATTGATCGACAAAAAAATACGTATTTTATAATTAACTAAGGCATATTTTCCGACCGAAAACATTTATTGATGCTGATAACGAATATTATTACATTTCTACAATAATAACGGAAATCTGTAATTTGGTTAGAAAATATAATTTAATATGAGGTAAATAGCAAAATTCTTATCTAGATGATAAGTATTAAACGCTGTGGTTTATTACGTATCAATGCAAACATTAAAGACATATTTTTTTTTCCTTTCTTGTATAAAAAATATGCAAAAAAAATTATTATAATTATCAAAAATTCTTTTTTTGTCTTTTGATGAATCTCCGTATTTTTGATTTTCCTGATTTCGTAAAAAGTATTTATTACATCTGTCTATTGTTTATATTTTCTCTGAATTAGAAAAATTTAAAAAGGAAATGACCTATAGAGATGAAATTTGATGTAGACACCAAAATGGTGGATTTCTGTCAAATATAGGCAATGTTCGTCCATGGGAAATGTGTGTCTATCTGTCCACTGTGAATGTGGAAGATTGATAATTTTAAAAAAATTTGCGCCAAATTAAATTATTGTAATTTTATCCTCAAAAATATAGATATATTTCAAATTTTAGACCACATTCGTCAATTGATTGATGTGGTATATTTGTGAATTGTGTATTTGTATATTTGTGAATGTGCGATAATTTTAAAACTCCAATGACATAAATTGTTCTTAATATACCAGAGTTTTGAAATTTTGCAGGTCTTTTTTGAAGTTTGAATAAAGTGACGATGTACTATTTTAATATTTTTTAGAAATTAATTATCAGTTAATTGATTCATTAAATTTTAATTTCTTCTGTTAATTCACCACCTGTTAAAGAATTTGAGTATAAAAATTGATTTCAAATTTCCAGAATATTTATAATAATAAATAATAAAACTAAAACTAAAAAAAAAACAATTTAAATACAGAAAAAAAATCTACCTTTTAGCCGGATAATAAAAGTATTTTTTAAAACTGTTTAAATTAAATTTATATTTTCTCTCCAAACCTCCACTTATAGGAAAAATTTTAACTGTTGAAGTAACTAAAGCGATTGGTTACTCATAATAAAATAAAAGTTAGGATATAAACATAAGAAAAAGCATTGAAAACAATACAGATTGAACCTTTTATATTCGTAACAATTTCTCCATATAATTTCCTTTGGTCAGTCATATGGGCAACATCAATGTATTATTCCATTTCTATACTACGGGAAGTATTCTCTGCTACTTAATGCCTCGTTTACATCGAAAATTATTTCGCTCAATGTCAGATCCAAATGAGGCATTAAAACAGAGCTTGTATCACATCCTAATAAATGAAGGCAAAGAAAAAATTCCAGGACTTTACAGATTGTTACGAAAAATCATTCGCTGAATGAATAATAAAAGTAATTCAATATGCTGGATAATGGACGATGAAGTTATACTCAATGAATATTCCGTAGAAACTAAGTATTTCGGGTCTGTGTGATAAAAACGCAGCCAAAATGTACACAAAGAAAAACACTTGTAAACACTAATACTACATTAGCAGATGGCAAATTTCTAATTAAATACTAGCACGGCACATGTTGATGTCAGCGGGAAAAAAAAACATTTCGACAAGCTAGAAGGTAATCTAAGTAACTATCTGGCAACATAAATTGTTGATGTTAGAACAATCAATATTAGGGCTTGAATTTCATCAGTTCTTCACCGATCATATTTCCAAAACTTTATCTTAATTTAGCCCAAAGTAAAATATTCTCTTATTTCCTGATCTAATTCCACTTTCGGTTTAATTAATTCTTTTGTAAAAATAAGGCGCCATCAGTACTACGTATCGAGTGAAAGTGATACTTCCGTTGCCCTTCTCAAGATCAACATATGTATTCCATTGACACGTGGCCGGAAATCCCCTTCTTCCCCTTTCTTACTTCAGCTTTTGTGCCGCACTGCGCCTTCTTGTAAATAATCATGCTTTCCTACCGAGAGAGAATAAAACGAAATTAAAAATACAAAGTCTCTTCACTGCTTCAACCAAAATAATGTTACACACACACACACACACACACACACACACACACACACACACACACA
>JAPMOR010043372.1:199985-224616 GCA_026543865.1 Argiope aurantia
ACACACATTATGATATATACAGGGTGTTGCCAAATTCGACCGACAAATTCAAAAGGGTAATAGGAGGCATCAAGAGGATAAAGAATCACCATACAACATGGGGTCCCAAACGACGTTTAGGGGTAATAATCGCAAAAATATTAGGAGTCGGCAAACTTTTGGAAACTGTAAAAAATTAATAAAAAAAATAACAAACTATGAATTTTTTTAAGTGAAAGCACATTCTTAAAGGCAATTTTTCATATAAGTAACTTGCCTATTTGATGAACCAGGGGGTCGTAAATTATTGAAAACGAAACAGTAGTTTAGAACCCTTATCTGCAAATATATTAAAACTTTAAGAAAAATAAAAGCTTGCAAATATAAGGAATTTTATACTCTTAAATTTGATGTAAGTCTGTAGTGTGAAAACTGAGGAGGTTTTAAGATATTCAAGAAAAACTAAAATGTTTGCCAGGAAACATCGCTGCAACATCGGTACCGATGTTTACAGAGGATGAGCCGGCGTCCTGGCATAGGGGGAGTGCGTCTTCCTCGTGATCTGGGCGTCCCGGTTTGGGCATGGTTGTTCTTTCGTTGTTCTATCTGTGAGATGTGTGAATGTGCCCTCCTGTAAAAAGGGGTTGTGCAAGCGAATGAGTGATGCGTGAGTAGCTAAGTCGTTCTCTTGGCCCTAGTTGGCGCTACTATAGAAACAAGAGACGCACCCCCTCAGGCTTAAACTCGGCTGTCTCTGACGGCGGTTCTTGTCCGTGGCAAGTGCCATAATTACAAACAAAAAACAGAGGATGTTGCCAAATTCGAAAGGTAAATTTAGAGAAGTGCCAGAAGGCATTCTGGAGATGAAAAATTTTCATAAAACATAGGATCGCAGGAAACGTTTATTCTGTGAAAATCGCAAAAACAGACATCGAAGAGACAATTAGCCTGGTGAAGAGAATGGCCCTAAGAATGCAAGGATTTGGAACAAGGTATTCGAGAAGAAGCTTTCTCGTATCTAAATTTTCCATGCTTTCGAGGAATATAAAAGCAGCGAGCATTACAGAATTGATGTTTCGAGGAATATAAAAACAGCTTGTATTCATTAAAGAGCAGTGCAGAATTGATTGTCGATAAGTTTCGTTTGCAAACAACATGTCAGATTTCACGAATGACGAATATGCGGATATGCATTTAATTTACGATCGAGCGGATGGTAATGGACGGCTAGCACAAAGAATATACCAATAGCAATATCCAAGTAGGCGTTGTCCACACCACAGCACCTTTGCAAATATTAATAGATGGTTGTTGGAGACAGGATCCTCCAAAATAACAAGGCCAAGAGCAGGACCCGAACGCCTTAGTGTGCAAAGTACCTTTATTTCTTGCAGCACGTCCTTCTGGATTTACTGCAGGAAATACCGGCCATTGCACGCCAGAACACGTGGTTAATACATGCTGGTGCACCAGCGCACTTTTTAAATTATGTGTGTAACTACCTAGATGATACATATCCTGGGATGTTGATAGAACGTGGCGGACCTGTTGATTGGCCTCCACGTTCCCCGGACCTCAATCTCTTGGATTTCTTCTTCTGGGGCCATATGAAATCTCTTGTCTACACCTTTGGATACATTGAAAGATCTCGTAGCACGAATCCTCGTAGCTTCTGGAGAATTCGCAAGCACATCTGGTATGTTTGAGCGTGTCCGGTGGTCCTTTAAACATCTGTGTCGGTTGTGTAATGACCTTCGCGGCCGCAACACTGAGCAATTTTTATAAAAGTTTCTTATCGTCTCCTTTTTTATGTTAAAATGTCTGTGCTATAAATGTATGCTGTATTTGTATTCTAGCAAATAAATTTCACCGTCGTTTGCGACTTTATATTTCTTTGAAAAGTCTTATGTCCTTAATGCCTACTGTTACTCCTCAGAATTTTTCGATAGAATTTTGCAATACCTTCTGCAAACATTGGTGCCGATGTTGCAGCGATGTTTCCCGGCAAACATTTTAGTTGTTCTTGAATATCTTAAAACCTCCTCAGTTTTCACACTACAGACTTACCTCAAATTAAAGAGTATAAAATTCCTTATATTTTCAAGGTTTTATTTTTCTTAAAGTTTTAATATCTTTGCAGATAAGGGTTCTAAACTAATTTTTCGTTTTCAATAATTTACGACCCCATTGTTCACCAAATCAGCGTTTACTTTCATGAAAAATTGCCTTTAAGAATGTGCTTTCACTTCATAGTTGAAACACCATTTGTTATTTTTTATTAATTTTTTACAGTTCCAAAACTTCGCCGACTCCCTATATTTTTGTGATTTTCACCCCCTAAACGACGTTTCGGACCCCATATTGTATGGTGATTCTTTATCCTATTGATGTCTACTATCAATCCTTTGATTTCTCGAAAGCAATCGGCCACCCCCTATATATATATATATATATATATTATAATAAGAGTAGTTTTTATAAGGGTGGTTTTGGGTTCTAGGGACCATGATCGGTGAAGAACTGACGAAATTTTCCCGAAGTCTTGTCATGAGAACCATTGCAATAGGTAATCGGTAATCTTCCTGTAGAAATCTACCTAAAAAAATGAAGAACTCGTTCCTCTTCCAAAGAAAGAATTCTCCCCGTTTGTCGAAAATTTCTGATTGGAAAGTTTTGGTGCACCTATTTTACAGCCCGATTTGGCACTCAAATTTTCATCTGTTTGGACCCATGAAAAGGTTCCTTAGCAGTCAGAAATTTGAATCTGACAACTTCCCATGATCCGACGGCTTTCTGTGAGACCGTGAATTTCAAACTTATCTAAAGCTATGATATATATATCGATATGAATGACAATTATGTTGAAGAGTAATAAATTGACAATACTTTCATTTCTTTCATATTGCTACGAAATTTTCTTTACCGGGGTCGTTTGGATAGTGGAAGTGATATGGTGTGTAGAACGCTCAATCAGCAGACGGCAGTAGAAAATAAAACAACGACGTTTATTTACACGAAGACACACAGGACAGCACAAAAGCGACAACTATATACAGCACAGAAAACGATTATCTTCACCCGAGACGTGTAGCATACAACAGCACACACAGCAGCATACAACCAGAATCTACTGCAGACAGTAGCGCACAGCTCAGTTCAGCACTAGCTTGACTCAGTCGCTTCCGACTACTCCGTCTTCTACTTCTCCGACTCGGATTACTGACTTCGCTCCGTCGATTCCGCTTACTCTTCTTCGACCACTCCGTCCACTCTGACTACTGGCTTTTCCGCTCCGTCTTCGGACTACTCCGTCGTCTGTCTGTGGCAGTGGCGGCCGCTTCCTTTTATAGGTCTCAGGAGGCGGGGCTAGAAGCCTCTCAACCAAACAGGAACGTTCGAGGCGTATCTCGGTTCCTACTGGACGGATCGGGAAAATTCTCGAAGTTTCGGGTATTATCTATTTTTGCGCCAAAGTCGCCAAGTCCCCAAATGGTCGCCAAGTTTGTCGCCAAGCTCTGGGACCTCCGACGCACACCTGGACTCCGTCCCATTCAGATGACTGTAAAACTTTCTTTCCAATGATGGAACAAACTATGCTGGGAAGCCGAATTGCAGGTTTATAACAATATTGTCAGTCATTTTTTATTATTATGTTCAAAATTATGTGCGTTTGCTACTGATACCTCCTCGTAATACTTTTTCAGTGCAGTAAATTTGATCTTAATTATCAATTGATAGTTCCAATAATAAAATTAATTTATTATTATATTAATTTATAGTTCCGGTATCACTAAAAACAGTTTCTAATGTGAGCAATCATTTATTCACTTGATATTCATTCTTTTCAGGATGCCTGACCATCCCCAGTTCCCGTTCCGAATCCCTTACTGAAGCAAGAGTGGCTCGTGAACCGGCTTCTTCACGACTTGGCTTCAAATTCCGTTGGCATTATGATAATTTCATGAAATGATTGTAGATATCGCAATTTTTGTTTTCCATTCATTCGCGCATTGTATTGATTCCATCTATATCAATGGCATGCAGTTGACTTTAAAAATTGTAGCTTGTTTATTGCACAACTTTTTGTATCTCTATTTCTATTTTTGTTGCAAACTGAGATACTTTTATGGAAGATGAAATAATAAAAATATTGATCCATGAATCCTGGTGTTATTTTTTGCTGACGCGTATCCTATTTAGTCACAATTTTTAAAATCATTAATGCGCGATAAACACTTTGTTACATATACATATTTTGAAAATTAATGTTGTTAATCCAAGTAACATTCATTAAATACTAACCGACCTTTGTGACTAACCAACTAGTTGATTAGAAATAATGACTGTATTTCATTCTAATTAAATCTCTTAGATATAACTTTATATGCAATGGTTCTGTCAACAAACTATAAAAACTCAATTTATCATAGTTATAGAACTATATTGTTTTAATATTCTTATATTTGTTCTGTTTATTGTTATATGAACTTTTTTAAGGAAAACTAGATCCATTAAATCATAGCGCTACTAAAACCGTAATTGTCTGATTCATCTATCTTCTAACTTTCGCAGTACTGTAACTTCACTTTTTTTTTTTTTTTGGAAACTACACAGATATTCAACTTTGAAACAATTTTTGTGCAAGAATAGTTTAGGGAGTTACCTTGGAAAAATGCTAACATTTCGCTTGATTTCTTATTCATTAAGTTTTTAATCAATTAATTCCATTAAAATTCTAATAAGTAGTTTAAAACATTTTACTAGGTGCATATTCCCACCTTCCAAAGTATGTCTTTTTCAAAACTGGTAGCTTTAGATCTAGCGATCTGTCTTGTACAGAGCCAAAACTTTCGTATTTTATCCTTATTAGTAATAAAGATTTAGTGAAATAAATAGGCCATTTGATATCAGGAACAATGACGTTTATACAGTTTATAAAAGCATTTGAGTTGAAATGAATTAGAGAAATTATATTATTCATTATGTAACTTATTGCATTTAATTGTGTATTCAAGGGATCCATTATTTATTTATTTCGATGAGTAATAAAAGTCCAAAAATAAAGTCATTAATTTTGTATTTCATTTTTGTCCTCATAATTAAATATACTTGTTATATGCAGAAGCGGATTTAGAAATTTTGCGCAATCCTAAACAACGCATATTTTGTGGCCTTAAATATTTTCTCGGAAATCTATCATTGGTTTTATTTAACGATACTGAATCGTACTCGCAAACAATCAGTGATGGATGGTGATAATTTCTTCCCAGACTGAACACCACACCACAAATCCGTTTCTAGAGATCAGGTGGCTCCTTTTTGGTTTGGTATAAATGCAGGTGGACTTTATTAAAAACGAAAAAAGAAAAAAATGCACTGCAATCAGTTCCAAAGGGATCATACAAATGATAAATTACAAATACATATAACACTAACAAAAGTGGTCGAAATTAGACTGAAGTACAAGAAACCTGAATGAATGTGCATGATAATGTATAATATAAGTGGAAAAAAATAAAGCATTTATATAAAAATGAGGTACTAGAGAAGAATTAAAGATGTACTATGAATAATATGCGGGAAGTATTAAAACATTGTACGGAAAAATTCATAGGGTCAATCTAAATTGAATTTGAATAATTATTCATGTTCATTTAAGAATTTAATCATATTTATGATTCTTTTTTGGAAGTTGAAATGTTAATGAATCTTTTATACATAGACTTTCTAGCGAAGATGAAAGTTTTCCTGAAGTACCATGAGAGAGTTAAAGGAACATGATGTTTCAAAATGGATGGGATCTCCGATTTCTCCTCAAGAGCTAAAGTCATCCTCTGATAAATGGAAACGGTGAAGGAAAGAAGAAAAGGGGCGAATCATGAAAAGTGATTGCAATTTTACTCTGTCTGTAGCAACTAACGTTTCCAACATCCAAAAGGTTTTAACATTTCCTTCAAGACATTTCCTGGAGACGTTATTTAAAATGGCACCGGGGTTTCGAAACTTCAAATGAAACACTTTCGATGATGGCTGCTTTTGAGAAATAGTCAGATTCTTAGTCAGAATCTGACTATCCAATAACCAACATATTTTGTCATTTGCGATAAACATCGTGATTACTTATATCACTTTTCATTGTTTCATTCCTTCCTATAATGTTTCATTGTTTGCGCCAGAAATATTAGAAACCACTGAAGAGTTGTTCGAAACAAGGAAACATAATTTTTAGGTTTGATTCATTTGTCTCGTTTTCGTCTGGCTTGATTGCAAGCTGTCGCATTCTGTGAATAACGATTTTTACGTTATGCAGTTTACAGAAATTCCAGCATGGAAGCATTATCAGGTTAATGAAAAAATAAATCTTCTATTGAAGTTAATAATGAAAGAAGGTAAAATTCTAATACAAGATTCACAAGGGCTAAATTATATGAGGGAAGATTCGATGAAATTACAAAACTAATTTGAGTTTGATTATAATAAGAAAAAGCACCGTTACAAATTGTGTTTAAAATTAATTTTGGAACTTTGATTCAAATTAAAAAAGAAAGTGCACTGAAATAAGAATGAAATTTCTGAAGAAAAAAGCTAATTTTTTTTTAAGAATTTAAGATGTTGTAATGCATCTACTTTTTGGAGAAGAGGCACCAGTGTGCTCGCAATGCAATTGCGAGCCATTTACCATTTTCAAGTGATAGTCCAAATTCTAGTTCTCAATGTTTATATATCATTTCAGCAACAATTTTAAATCCACAGGTTTTTATCCCCATATTTAAGTATTCTTCATTTTTTTCAAAGGTTTTTACATTGCTTTTTATAGCTGAAATTTTATATTTTAATACTAAAAGAATACAGTTTGACTCAGCATAGTCAACACCATAGCTCTTGTGCCAATAAAATCCAACAAATCCAAATCCAAGAGGCTGTAATAACTTAGTTAAACAATTGATTAATTTAACAAGTGATTTACGGAGATAAATGCTGATATTCTCAATAAATTTTAATTAATTAAAAACCAATTTAAAATTTTAGAATATTTTTTGTTATTAAATACTTACTATGCAGTAAGAAGGTATATATATTAGCACAAAACGCCCAACAACACTGGTATGATATCTTCACGATATTGGCCGACATTAAGAATATCGAAAAATATCGTGCATACATCATACAATATCTTGTGCTAATAGGAATGCACAGAATTTGATAGCTCTAGATCTAACAGTTTGCAGATTGTTTTCAACAATTTTTCCGTTACGCAATTTAAACAATGTATGCCAATTATTTGAAAGAATTAATAACTCACAAAGAATTTTTGTACTTTTTAATAATTAATGTGAGAAGCAAGAAAATACAATCAAATATGGCGACTTAATTTGCCATTTTCTATTAAGAAACGAGGTAAGCATACTCATATAACTAAGTTAAATTTACTTTGAGTTAATATAAAAATCAAAGCAAACAACCAAATTAAAGACAGTATCTGCCTTGGGAAAAAAACACATAATGCATGTGAAATGGCAAAATGGCTTTCTTCTTACCGGTGAAAGAAGTATCTCGAAAAGATATTGGAATTGAAAGGCAAAATTTTAGAATAAATTTTTCATTTCATATTATAATGGAACTAATTCTTGCCTTTGTTTCAATATTGGTGGAATTAATTACATTCTTCTCAATTAAAATGATTCCTATAGCATTTTCCAGATGAACGAATAAATGCTGTTACCTGTGTCAGCATAACTCATCGTGGTCGAATGCATTCT
Source organism: Argiope aurantia (assembly GCA_026543865.1). NCBI lineage: Eukaryota > Metazoa > Arthropoda > Arachnida > Araneae > Araneidae > Argiope > Argiope aurantia. Next base: position 207,725 of record JAPMOR010043372.1, read on the forward strand.
AATGCGTTAGTATCATTATTTAAATGCAAATGAGCTTCGAAAATATTTCTTTCATATTCTTCCTTTTCAGCGACGCACCTCTGGATTAGTTCCTTTTTTTAAATGGAATATTTTCAAAAACAATCTTAAATATAAATTCGAAAATTGAGTGTTTTTTGCTCATTGTACAAGTCTCATAAACTGCATCGTTATATTCGATAATTTAATGATTAATGCTACCTTTACACAAATAATACTACTATGAACCTCGAAACCTAACGTAGGATCTCCCCAAAAGGATCTGCACAAACTGCACTAAAGGTATTATCCCAGAGAATGCCTTGCATGGCATAGGTGTACAATAGTTATGAAATATTAACTTTTGCTATGAATTTAGACTTTTTGCTGAATCTATCGTGTTATCCTTAGCGATTTATTTGGCGATTATTTCCTGGATTGCGGTTAATCTATAAATAGCATAAAATTAAATCACTTGAAATGTCTGTATGAAATGTCTGTTGAAAGAGAAAAACTCGAGAAATACTTAACTTTTATTGCAGATATTTTGTAGGGCATTTATTGGGGAAAGTTTTAGTATATTGAAGTCATATCAAAATAAGAAAAGGAGTTTTATGCTTGCGATTTTAATTATTTTCCTACTACGATTCGCTCATGCATAAAGCAGAAGTGTCTGTACTTTGCACTTATCTGTGCATGTGCGAAAATCTCAAATTGCGCATGCGCAAATTGCATGAACTGTGGTATGCATATGTGATACATTTCTTTGTTTACATCTGATTTTAATCAGCGATTCAAAACTCATTATGCCCCCCAAAAAGGAAATCCAACCTTGGCTGGAGCACATTAAATTACAAAACGCTCCGTTTGTTGCGCGATAGTGAAAATGTAGAGGAAAGAAACGTTCGGTTAGAGAATATCAGAGAAAGAATGTCCACACATAGGGAAGGAAAGTCTTCTGTTGAGCGAAGTAATCGTCTCTCTCTAAATCGCAATGCAATTGAATTAAAGAGACAGAATGAATCAGACTCAAATTTAAAGCTGAATTTTCCTCTTGGATGCTACGCCACGGCAACGCTATGCGGGTACTGCTAGTACTACTATAATCCTCGAAACAGACGGTGTGATCTCCCAAAAAATTACTTGCATACTCTCTAACAAAGGTGTTATCCCAAAGAACGTCCTACATGGCATTGGTGTTCTATAGTTATGAAATATTAACTTTTGGCGTGAAATTAGAATTTTTATTGAATATATCGTGCTCTCCTTGACGCTTTACTTGGTGATTATTTTCTGACCTGCTGCTAATAGTATGCAAAAATCAAATTTGTGTTTTAGACGCATTTTTCTCAATCAATTGAAACAAAAATTTGACACAAAATTGCACTTGTAGACTCAAAATCCAATACCAAATTCGTATATTAAAATCATTGCGTTTTTATATTATCACATTTATATGTTTCTGAATGTACAGACCGACAGACAGTCAATCTACAGTTGGATTTTTCTCAAAATTTGACACTGTCGATGTTAAATCTGTGCACCAGATTTTATTTATCCAACTCTCTTCATTTTATAATTATTCCTGATAGATTATATTCAAACAGCTGGACAGATGGACTTCCACGAAACAGATTTCACTCAAAATTTGATGGAAATCTATTCAATTTGGTGCAAAAAAATATACCAAATTCCATTCTTTTATCTCAAAGCGTTTTAATGCTATCTTTGTCACAAACAAACAGATGGACATTTTTCTAAAAATGTGTTTTTTTTAACTAGGGGAGGTCTAAAATGTGGAGATTCGTCAAAATATCGCATTCGAATTTCTTGATGATTACTACACTTCCTCTATAACTATGTATATGAGAAAGTAAAAAGATATGTTTAAAAATTAGGAGAAAAATTATTTGAATGGATATGTTTTTGTGAAGGAAGATAAATTGCGAAGCTTTTTTTGGTTTGAATAATTTTACATTATTTTGAATATTTTTTTTTCTTTACGATAAATTAAAAATATCGACCATAAATAATCATTTTTCGATTTAAAAGGCCAATACTTTTATTTTCGTAGAATTATATTCTTTCCCTTCTTTTCTAAAATTCATTTTATATTTTCTCTTTGGTGGACATTTTTGAACAAACGTTTTAAAGACAAGCCATTGGGGGAAAAAAATCGACGTATTCTCTCTTTAATAGCTTCTTTTGACAAACTGCTGAAGGGGGGAAAAGTTCTTGTTACGTAAAAAGGATTTCCTTAAAAAATTCTTTCTTCCTCGCCCCCTTTCTTTCTATTTCGAATTCTGTGGTCTTTGAAATAGTTTGTATGCTACAAAAGGATGTAATCCCGGCTACTGAACACGGAATTATTCCCTTGTGAGAAGTAGAGCTCGATCGTCATTTTGCATTCACGTACTAGAGTCTAAAAAGCAAAAGACAATTTTTATTGAATGGAGCCCCGCCTATTTCCTTACAATCGATAGAACCAGCACCTTCTCAATCGATATCGCTTATTTCTTTGTCGATTCTCCAGCATTTGAACATGGAACGGCATAAAAGGCTTAGTTATGTTTGAATCTAACAAAGCAAACGATAAATTGTTCGTTGCCAACCGTTGTTTGTTTTAATGGCTCCTCTCCGGCAATTCATTGAATGAATTATGATATTTTATATCGGTAAGGTCCTCTTCCGCGGAAATAATTCATTTTTATGAAGTAATCGAATGGAATGAAAGATTCTCGAGAGAATGTACGATGAGATTTATTAGATTTAGAACAAAATGTGGTAATTTATTTTAATGCAATGAACAATGGGCACACGTTCATGGTCACGCGATTATTAAAAGTTCGTGAACTTAATATCAATATTCGTAATTTATAGTCAAGTTGTGTGTTATTAAATAGTAGAATGGTGAAGAGATATGTATAAAATAATTATGACTTTTAAAAACAATAAATTATGATTAACTCTAATTTATTTTGAGTGTAACTTTTAAAATTGCTTCATTTATGTTTTAAAACTGAATTCTAATGTTAAAACTGAAATTAAAAAATAATTGTTTTCCTGTAGAGTGGTTTATTTGACAATGAAAATACCATAAAAATAGCCCCATACGAAATAAAACTATATATTTAAAATAATTTTAAAAAAAAGAATTCATTTAGTCCCTACCACTAGACCAATTCTGTTAGTTTTTTATTCGTGTTAGTCGTCTTTGGCGACCAACTGAGTCACCGAATTATTATACTCACAGACAGATAGACATAATCATATTTCAAAAACGTGTTTTTTTTTTTTTTTTTTTTACTCAAGATGATTTGAAATGTGGACATTCATCAAACATCTTCACATCTTTGATGGCTACAATACTATATACAAAATACCTTGTACCATTATTAAACTTAATATTTTCTCAAAATGCGGAGGAATTCGGATTTTAAGGAGTTATACAGCCAAAAAGAGTTGCCTAATAAAATAAAAATTTACCAGTGGGAGTATCTCCCCAAAATTTGCATACTTTCTAATAAAGGGGCGATCCTAGAGAACACCTTGCATGGCATTGGCGTACAGTAGTTACGAAATATTAACTTTTGGCGCTAATTTAGCATTTTTTCTGAATCTATTGTGTGATCCTTGGCAAGTTATTTGGGTGATTAATCCCAGGCATGCGATTAATGATATCGAAAATAGAATGCCATCAAAAACATAACTTGTATAAAAAACCAAGTCTCGCAACTCAGTTCTTCTATCGTAAAAAGTTGTGAGATCCATGTAATACCAAGTCGGTCAATTTATTCAGTTCAAACTTAAGGGTCCTTCTGTCTTAAGTTATTACGTAATTAGCTAACCTAACAACATCTTATAGGGACCATATCAATATTAAAAATATTTTATGGTTTAAATAAATAGATTGACTTGGCAATCGCACTAAACAATCTAATTTAATATAATATGTTAATGTAATCTAATTTAATGTAAAGATACATTGTTTTATTTTTGGCCATCGCATGATGGCCGCATGACGGCCGCCCATGCCGCTTGTTTTTGCTCCACTTGGCGGGCGTATTGTCGTGCCCCGAGATTTGTGTTTTAAACTCTTTTTTCTTAATCGATTGAAACAAAAATTGGACACGAAACTGCGCTTCTAGTCATAAAATCCCATACCAGATTCATTGCTTTGAGATTTTTAAATTATTGTGTTTATGAGTTATCGCATTTCCATGTGTTTGAAAGGACAAACTGATAGACGGTCAATTTTTAGATTGATTTGGCTCAAAATTTGCTTAGTTTCTGCACTACAGATATTAAATCTGTGTACCAAATCTTATCTATCTAGATCTCTCTTCGTTATGTAGTTGTTAAATTATATTCGAACAGACAGACTTCCTTTGAACAAATTTTATTCAGTTTTTGACAGAAATCTGCAAATTTGGTGAAAAGATCATATATCAAATTCCATCCCTCTAGCTTAAAGCATTTTTATATAGTTTTCTTTGTCGCAGACAGGTGGACATTTTCCAAAACTTATTTTTCGAACTCAAGAAGGTCTAAAACTCGTAGATTCATCAAAATCTCGAACTGATGACTTTTAAGGATTATAATACTTTCTCTATACTATGTATACGAGACAATAAAAATACACTAAAACGGATCGATAAAAAAATTAAACGATATCGATTTTTTATAATAATAAGTTGCTTCCGTGAAGATTTTTTTAGTTGAAGTATTCACGCAATGTCTGAAAAAGAATTATATCCGTTCGTGGCTCTTACTCTTGTACAATTATGTCAAGGCTGCTTCAACACACTATTTAGTCCATTCTTGTTACTCATTTTAACATCATTGATGACGCTCAACTGTTCATGCTCGTCTGATGAATTTTTCTTTTTTCCTTGTAGCATGGAAATATTTTTAGCTGGCATACTTTCTACAAAGACGAGTATGACATCAAAATATCTCAAGACTAAATAACCCAAACTCAAATTTTGAATAATATCATAAATGCAATTAAGAAAGAGATACTTTTACTCATCACTAAAGGGACAAGATGCTGAGTTCAAATTAGACAGACTCATTGTACCTGAAATTTGTACGTGTAATCATAACTCCAGGTCTGTTATACAAATTCAATTTCTCTGATAACCCCTTGTGCATCAAATGCAAAGAAAACAATTACATTTATCACATTATATCAAAGTGCTCAAAGTATACAGAGTTATGCTTTGGAAGAAAAGCTTAAAATTGAAGAACCAAACACCTCATTTGCCTCTCTTTTGTCTCAAGAACTCTCAAGCAAGCATCATTTCAGCATCTTTATTCAAGCCTTCAAATATTTTGATGTCTACTAACAGTAATCTCTCACAGCCCAGGGGATAATACACTTCGTCGCTATATCTCGCACTGTTTACATTCAAGTTCAATGTTCAAATCTTGCATTCAAAGATTATGTAATATGTCAAAAAAAATAATCATGTGCTTCATACTCCCAAAATTTTTTAAGTATCTACTAAATTGCATATATTCAATTTTGCTCGCATCTGGATTGTGTATATCTGCAGTAAAAAATAGCTTATACAGATTTTAGTGGTATCTTTCTGTATCTGAAAACGGTCAATAAGTTTTTAGACGGATGATTAGTTCTAAAAAATAATCTAAGATAAAAATAACCGTACGAAAATTACCATGACAAAACAGCTTTCAGGAACAAAATATAATTCATATGCTATTCATAAGAATATTTGCATCTTTTACACAACAATAATTATTGTCAAATACTACGAAACGAAATAATATTATTAAGAAACCAGCTGCAGTGGTATCCCCCAAACTTTCTTGCATACTCTCTAATAAACTTGCAATGCCAGAAGACGCTCAACGCCATTAGCAGACGAAGATTAGCACACCTTTGGCGTAAATGCAACATTTTTACTGAATCTACCGTGTCATTCTTGGCGAGTTATTTGGCGATTAATTCCTGCCATCCTATTAATAAATTCCGAAAATCGAATTTGTGTTTTAGACATGTTTTTCTCAACCAGTTGAAACAATGATTTGACACAAAACTACACTTTTAGTCACAAAGTCCCATACTAAATTCAACATATTCTAATTATTGGGATTTTAAATCATCGCTTTTATATATTTCTAAAAGGTACAGACCGACAGAGAATCAATCCATTGTGGATTTGACTCAACATTAGACAAGTGTCTACACTATTCGTTAAATTTATGTATGAAATTTTATCTATCTAGCTCTTACCGTCTTGTAGTAAGCGTGTCAACTTATATTCGTACAACCGGACAGACGAATTTCTTCAGAGCTTAGTTCGCCCAAAATTTGATAAAAATCTATACATTTGGTATAATGAGCGTATACCAAATTTCAGCCGTCCAGCTCAAAGCGTTTTTTGAGTTATCTTTGTCATAGACAAACAGATGGATATTTTTCCAAAAAATTTGTTTTTCGCACTCAGGGAGGTCTAAAACGAGAAGATTATCAAAATCTCGAGTTCTATTTTTTTGACGATTGCTACACTTTCTCTGTACTAAGTATACGAGAAAGTGACAATAAGCTATTTACGTCTAAATAATGTAGTAAATATGTACAATTTAACGCCTGTACGTCTTAGAAGAAATTTATGCAAACATAGAATATATTATTGCGGAGAAACAAAATTCGTCCTTGAGTTGGATGGTGGAAAAATCCAACAGGTTCAATATCAAATAACGATACTTTATTCTACATGCAAACGTGACACATAGTCGCAAAATACAGACAAAGTGGACATAAAACAGTTGTACACGAAACATGTACAGTTTTATTACAAATAGCTGGAAATTGTATGATAGCCGCAAAATTTACTTATTAAACATTTGTACACCATTTAAACTCGGTAGCTATAGTATTAAGTGATGAAATACTAACATGGTCTTCTCAAAATAGTAAAGATGGTTTAACAAATAATAACAAAGAAATTTCACGGGCTAAATTCAAAATCAATCATTCAAATGAACTACAAGTTCTGCAGAAGAGTTAAAATAAAAAAAAGATAATAAAAACAATTTATTAAATTAAGAGCAGCTTAATTTTAGTTTTACAGCAAAAGAATTTAAATTAGAAGATTAACAAGAACAATGATTTTAATTACGTTTAAAATTTATCCCTTTTAGGTTGATGGTCGGCTTATGATACGTTTTTCTGAACTAGTTTTAATTTAATTATTAGAAATTTCTGACACACGTACATTAAAGGTAAATTCTAGATTAAATTAAGAGATTTAAAAAAATTAGCCGCCTTTAAGGAATTCCTTGTCCGTTCAGATTATTGATTTTTTAAGCTGTTAAACTATTAACAGGCTATGCATTTTTTTTCTTTTAAATATCTACTTGTTATTTGATAAAACAAAGAAACATAGATTTAGTTGAATTAATCTACTATAAATTACTGAGCATGCAAATTTTTTTTAAAAAGTATGTGTACTGCGAAATAAGGGAAGTGGAAATCCTACTTTAGAATTAATGTTCAAGAAAAAATCTTTTACATTAATTTTAACATTGGCGAAAACACTCGAATGAATATTTTGATGGATAAACTTTAATTTTATCATAACATTAAAACCATTATTGCCTATTATGTATAAAATTAAATTAAAAAATTATGCCGAAATGAGGATAATATCATTAAAAAGCTAATTTTATAAATTAAGAACTAGGAAATCCTTTTTCTAAGATGAGGTTTAAAACGATAAATTTCCATAGGAAAGTATAATAATTACCTAGCTAAAAAATTCTATTTTTGCACTCGTTTGAGCCTTCTGTTTGACTCCTATTTCTATCATCTTGATTTCTTTTAGATTTACTTTCCTTTGACCGAAGTAAGGTTCCGGTGATAAAGAGAGCATTTCTAATAATATAATGTGATTCATTAATTGACTTGAGTACCCTTATAAAGCAATCTGAAACATTGTTTGTATCCGATCGTTGCCATTCGATAATAAATAATGATTTCTACTGCACGCACGTTAGCTTTTTATATGTATATACTCATTAATGATTGCTGAAGACACAAATTAAGGACTTAGATAAATAATGTATTTCATTTCTGGAAACAATTCAGAACAAAAAAACAATTTTTATAATTTTTAGTTTTAAAATAAACTTAAATTACACGATATTTTAATAATAGATTTGAAATAACGGCGAAAAATTTGAATTGCAAATAAATGTGAATTTAACAGTTAGATTAGCCAACATATATTTTAATTTGAGTTAAAGCAGAATTCTTTGGCAGACATTTTCAAAATGAATTCCAGACCATTTGGTAGCTTATAAAGGTAATTGAATTTTTTTGTTAACCTCTAAAAGGAAAAAAATAAAAGTTTATCAAGATAAAAAAAAAGGGGAAAAGTTGGAACTAGTTCAACGAAAATGAAGAGCTATCAAATAATGTGTACGATGGCGGTTAAAACTACCTTTTGTTTTTGTTTTTTCTGTTTTCTTTTGCTTTCAGAGGAAATGTAATTTTGTTATTAAATTTCATCATTTTTTTTTCTTTTTTATGTTTAATACTTCTTGAATTTCTTAGCCATGAGATTATATTTTTTAACTGCAAATATATATATATATTCTAAAAATTTATACGTTTTCTTCCGTATCAGATTCTAATTTCGATTGCATAGGATCTCTAACTATTTTGAAGTAAATGATACCAGTCTTATGCTAGAAGAATATTATGTTCTTCTTACCCGTTATAATGGTAATAAGTAAGACTGGAAAAATTGCTGCACATGTTCTATGATTAGAGTCACTAGAACCAAAGACGGGAGACATTTTATAAAGAGTTGGAAATAGATTGTTAAAATTGAAGATATTCTTTAAAACATTTTTTATTTAGTACTAGCCGCCTTTGGCGACCAGCCGGTTCGCCAGTATTACCACTCGCTACAATTTTCAATTAATAATTTTAAGTAACTGGTCTCTTAATAGATTCGCAAGCAAAACATTTTTAATCTTCACATTTTGATAGTCATACCAAACTTATGCTGTTGTTTAGATCGTTTCGTTCAATTTACTATATATATTTTGCTAATTTGTTGTCATTTCCGGTAAAACTTCAACTTTAATTTAAAGTGGAAATGATGAAATTGCAATTAATATAAAGATATTTTTTAATAAAACCAAGCGTTTTATTTTATTTATCATCTTTATTGGTATTTATTTATTATTATTATTATTGAATATGAGTATTGCAAACAGAATCGCTCGGTATTTAAGTCTTATGCGAACTACAAAATATTTTTCATAATTTATGTAATATCTCAAAGAATAATTCAACAAAAATTTATCAGATTCAGCATAAAATTCAGTTTTTAGTTTTGTTTTCAAAAGGATTGAAATGAAATCAATAATAAAATTTTATTCCGGCCTATAAATATATTTCAAAAATTATGAAGTCTAAATTTAATGCAGTAAGGTATCATATTCTGAGAAATATTCTGTACACACCAAATTTTAAATAAATGAATGAATGTTTCTATTTTCCACGATCAACTAAGACTTATATATAAAATTTTGAATGTTAAAAATTTAGAAAAACTCAACATTTTCATAATCTTAGGCCAATTAATCTTGAGAGACCTGTGCGCTGATTGGCGTATTTTCTTTGAAACGATTGATGGAAAATCTAAAATTATCCTTTTTTTATTGAATAGTGATATTCAAATTTTCATAAATCAGTCAGTTTAAGTGATTGATTTAGTTGATTGGAAATTAATTCTTTTTATGTAAAATATTATTGTTTCAAGAACATTTTGTTAAACGTGATTTCCACAGCAGAAGCTTTATGTAAAATCAAAAATTCGTTATTTATTAGAACATTTATTGAATCAAGTTACATAAAATATAATCATTTTCCATTTAGACCATTTTAGCAGATCTGTGTTTAACTAAAATTACAAATTAGCTGTGTGGCCCTGATTTGAATGGATATCCTGTTCATATTAAACAAAACTTGCCTTAAAATAAAACTGATTTATTGGATTAATAATATAGATAGTGTAAAAGATCATAAAATAATTTTTCTTGAATTTATTTTTTAGAAAAAATAATATTTCATATTTGTTTCATTTCCTACAGACACGTGACGAAAATTATATTTTTGCAGATTTTAATTCCAAAAAGATTTAATTTATTTTTAATTGGTGCTTTAATCAATGTGATGGCAACACTTTGAAAAAAGCTAATTTTTCCCATGAATGCGAAACGTGCCCGTGCAGCTTAAATTTATTTTTATTTTGTACGAAAAAAATTGTTGAAAAATATAGTTAAAATATTTATTTAAAAATTCATTAAAAATAGAAATTTAATTTTAAGGTTAAAACATTAGTATCATTTAAAAGATACATTTTTGATCTTTAACTTCATGTAAAAATCTTTTTTGTGCGGGGGGATAGAGACCGATAGAGAAGTCTCGGGATTGTTTGAAACCGGTTTAAACTGGTTAATGACTTAAATTCATTAAGACAAATAAAAATAATAATGTTATCACATGATAACTTGAAATTTGCAATCGTAGATTTCATTTTTTTTCCTTTCTTTCTTTTTTTTTTTTTTTTTTTTTTTTGCACTTCATTTCTTACGGGGTTTTGTAGAATAATTATTCGAATAAATTTATAAAAACACAGAATAAAGGTTCAATTTTTATTTTCCCGTATACAAAGAAAAAGTATTGAAATCATCACAAAAATTCGAACTTGAAATTAAGATGAATCGTCACGTTTCATATCTTCCTGAGTCATAAAAACACATTTTTGAAATGTCGCCTGTCTGTCTGTGAATACGATAACCTAACCCTTCTCTGAGCTGGACGAATGAAATTAATTGTGGAATCTCCATCTCTAAATTTGTATATTTCTATTAAATTTTGAACGAAATCCATTCAGAAGTGGTCTGTCATTTCGGATGTCCGAGTAGTAGTTCTAACAATAACTACAAAACAAAGAGGACATAGAACATGGATAAAATTGAAAATGGATAAAATTTGGTGCACAGATTTAATATCTAATGTATGCACCAAATTGCATCAAATTTGGAACTGATTTGGAAATGCCGGGAGAGCCTGGTTGGCAGGACGTTGGATTCGTATCCCTTGGGTTCAGAGGTTCCCACTGGTTCAGAGGTGATCGTTCCATGTTGCAGGTATAAATTACGATTTGTGGATGAGTGGATGAAATGCATGAATCAAGTCCGCCCCGTAAAAAGGGTTGTGACTCGTATGTAGCTAAGTTGTACTCTTGGCCCTAGTTGGCGCTTCTGAAAAAACAAGAAGCGCTCATTCGGCTTAAATCGCTGACAGATAACTGTCGTCGGGCTTGTATAGTGCCATAAGTCACAACACATTGATTTGGAACTGCATCTGCCAGTGGATTGACTGTCTGTTGCTCAGCGCTTTCAAACGCGAAGTATAAACTCGATAGCTCAAAAACAAATGGGTGTAAATATATGAAATTTAGAATGTAATTTTGAGACACCAGCCGTAATTCTGTGACAAATTTTGGTTTCAATTGGAAGAAACAAAGATGCTTCATTATCTACATCGGTTTTCCGTTGTTTGTGTATTAACTGCATCCCAGAGCTTAATCGTCATAGATTATACGCCAGTAATTATTGCTCACCAATCGAATGCAGTTATTATTATACAAATACATTTATCAATGAGTGCAGGAAACAGTTTAGGAGAGACAACTCTCCCAATATTTTTAATTTAAACGCTTGACTGCATGTACATAAATCGATTAAAATTATAATTAGTACTCATGCTAAAGGTATGATTTTTTCTCCTTTTTTATAATAAAAATTTAATTTTAGACTTTAATTATTGTTTTTATACTATGTCGTATTATTCTAGTATTCCGTAAAAAGCTTTATATTTGTTTTATCTAGACGAATTTAAATCAGCGATATTGCATTTCTAACACTCAAACTTGTTTATTAGATTTTAATAACACATTTGTTTAATATATATGCCGTTTTAAACCGTATCCTTGAAAGACATATAAAAAGTTCTTTATTGTTCTTTATTATATATCTGCATGAATATGGAATTAAAATTATAAATATAATTGAAAAGGAAAGGGGACAGTTATTCAGATATTCCTTTAATCAGATTTTTAAATTCTAAATCTACAATTTTAGTCGCAAGATACCATATCAAGTTTAATATATTTAAATCATTGCGCTTTGGTGTTTACATGCATGTGGAAATACTGGCCAACAGCCAGTTGACCATACGACAGATTTGATTCAAAATTTAATGCCAGATTTGATACTAAAGCCAGACAATTTGATACCATTGACAGATTTGATACTAAAATTAAGAACCTAATTTCATTTTTCTGAATGCATTTTTGAATTACCACACTTACATGTATGCTGACTGAAAGAGATAAACTTTTTCATGAATTCTGTTCGCAATTTGAATTGGATCTACCATTTAGATATAAAACTGTGTATTAAATTTCTTTTATCTAAGGAACGTCGTTACCTTTTTTTGGTTATGTCCTTTACATGCATACGGAAAATACAGATGGACAGATGGTCCGTCTCATGATAGATTTAATTAAAAATTTGATAAAGGTCTATATTATCAATACCAAAACTGTGCACCAAATTCTACCTATCCAAATATTTGTGTTTTGTAGTTATCAAGCTGACTTTCCTTCTGACATACGGACAGAAAATTTCCTCTGAATGGCTGTCGTTCAAAATTGGATAGAAATTTACGATTTCAGGGCTAAGATGGCATACCAAATTTCATCCACCCAACTCAAAGCATTCTTGAGTTATTGTGCTCATATCATGTTCAAAGATAGACAGATATTATTTCAGATTACAACGGGGAATGGTCTTTGAAAACCTTTCTCGCATACGTTTTCCAAAAAAAGTCTTATTCCTTCCTCCTTCCTTTTTACCGCATGTGAAATCTGAATAAAATCATGAACGTGTTACATCGCATTCAGCCAAAATGTAGATCTTTGGAGTAAATGTAACCTTTTTATTAAATCTGTCATGCGAATAACTATAAATACAATTGTAATCAAAAGATCATATACCGAAATTCATAAATTTAAGTCGGGCCGCGGTGGCCTTGGGGTAATGTCTCGGCTCGTGAGCCGTAGGGCTTGAGGTTCGAGACCCAATTCTACCGAAGAACTGTCGTGTACCGAAGAACCCTCGGGTCTGTTGCTCAGTAAATCCGTCAGGGCCAAACGTTTTCCCATTAGAGTGTTGTGGAGAGGGGTTGCCAGGTGTCGCCCTCGTCATCTGACCGAGGTTCAAAGTTACGAGGTCCGTCCAAAAATAGCTCTAGTGTTACTTTAAAACGAGTGTTACTTTAATGGAACTGATTTAAATCATTGCTGTTATGACAGTTTTTTTTCTTTTCATTTATATGCATGCAAATGTATGAATTGACAGGTGTTCAACCCTTTAACTGATTTGAATCAAAATTTGACAAGAGTCTACATTTTAGATACTGAACTTGTGTATCGAATTTTACTCATTTGTCTCCTTAGGTTTTTTTTAGATATCGAATCCGTTTGCACTCGAACAATAAAACAAGCAGATTTTCTCTGAAAGAATTTTTCAAAATTTAATTTTAAAAAACCTTACAAAGTTGTTTGAAGGTCATATGCCAGATTTCTTCCGTCTAGCTCAAAACGTCTTTAAGTTCTTGTTACTTACGGCACTTTGCAAGCTGGCTGACAGATCTATCAGCGATTTAAGCCGAATTTCTATTGTTTTTTTCAGTAACGCCAACTGGGGCCAAGAGTACGACTTAGCTACTTCATGCGTCACATTCGCTTGCACAACCCCTTTTTACAGGAGAGTACACAGATAGAACGCAGAAGAGGAACAACCATGCCAGAACCCGGACTGGAACACGGGACGCCTAGATCACGGAGATGACTCGCTACCCTTATGCCAGGAAGCTGCAGGTTTTTAAGTTATTATATCCACTAACTGACAGACAGAAATAATGTCAAAAATTAGTTTTTCGAATTTAGGGAAATCTGAAATGTGGAGTTTCGTCAAAATCTCGAGTTTGATTATTTTTTTGTTATTTTTTTTTATTTATTTATTTATTTTTGGTTGATTACAATATTCTCTTCATACTTTTCATATTCGGGAGGGTAAAAAGTGGGGGGGGGGTTTCACATTCGGAGAGATCTAAAATGTAAAACTCCTTTAAAATCTCTAGTTCCAGTTCTTTGACGATTATAATACTTTATCTATATATGCTTAGAATACGACAAAGTAAAAAAATAATAAGCTAAAAGAATGGAATTGGAATGATATTTTGGCACCCAAATTGCAGATATGTATCAGATTTTGGCTATCGAAATCGATTTATTTGCACATCTCATTCATGAATTCATGTGAATAAAATACCTTTACCATGCAGTCAGTTAGAAAAGTGAAACCTTGCATAGAGTTTTTAATTCAAGAATTCTTGATACTTTGTAAGTTTCGAAGTTAATTTGGTGTCATTTTTTCTATAGACAGGATTAGAAATTTTATCCGATATATAATGTCGTTGACAGAACTTTAATTTGTCTAATCCATTGTATTTTTGATATTAGCTAATTTCAAAATTAGTAAATCTTTCTCACCAACTCTTCATTCTACCATAATCTCAAAATTAGATGTCGCACGTTCATATTTTACAAATATAATTTTTTATAAAGTGAAAGAGCAGATTTAAAATATTTATTTCCAATGAAGGACAATAGATACAGACACAACTGATACACACCTGGATAGAAGAAAAGTTCAGTCTTATTTTTTCCATTCGGATAATCCTGGTAAAAGCTGCTCTGTTATTTGTTCTGGGAAAAGAGCAATGCCTTAAACAAAGTTGTTTTTTATGCTGCAGTTTCGCAAACTGACTACACCAATTTGCCCGAAAGCACATGGAAGAACTTGAATGACTGGACCACCGCATCAGTAACACTGGTGGAAACTGTGGTTGAGTCCTAAGGGCCATCACCGGCCACGGTACAACCCTTCCCTAACGAAGTACGTCCCGTCATCGATGGGAGGAGCCAGACCCCCCACCTTTTCGTGTACCCACAAGGGTGGCTGGAGCCAACCACCATGCCAGAATCTTTACATCTTTAATTAACAGATGCCCCTCCGTGAGCTTATATATGTTGCAGTATGGCCTGATGCAGTACAACGTTCATTTCGTTGTAAATTCAATTAAAAAGAATTGCCTCGTTGTAAACAGATTTATAATTGGCAAAAGAAATTCATAGAAGATAACTGCATATTGTTACGGATTTTACTCTTCCGTCGGGGTTCTTTTTGATTTGATAGTCGATGTAGAAATAAACAGTCCTTTAGTAGAAAAGACGGTGACTTTTATTACACACGAAGAGACGAATACACAGAGATGACGAATACAAAGACGACAAATATGTACTGCCGAAACGAATACACAGATGACAAATATGTACTGCCGAAACGAATACACAGATGACAAATATGTACAGCTGAGACGAACACACAGCCGCACACTACAACAGACAGTAGCCCACAAGTAGAAATCGACCACAGCATACAAAGCGGCCAGACAGAATTCAGCGGGAGAGGGGATCCTCGTAGCTTCACTCTACGGTCTCTCCAAACGGCTGAAATTCGCCACTGTCCCCTCACTTTAGCTGTTTCCAACTGCCGACTCACTGCTACACGATTGGCTACTCCACACACGACACGACACTGCTTTTACAATAAACGCCAGGACTCGGCACACAGCAGTTCAGCACTGGTATGAGCTCCACACAACGCTGGACTATTCCGCTGTTGTTTCGTTATCTTCTCGACGACTTGTTGCTTATCTACGACTCAGAATATCTACGATTTTGTTTTACTGCACCTTGATTCTACTGGCCTTTTATAATGCCTGGGAAGAGGGTCGAGAAGTTTCTGGACGTATCCCAGTTCTTATTAGATAAATCGTTACATTTCTCGAATTTTCCAGTAATATTTATTTTGTCGCCACAGTCGCAAAATTCGTCGTCACGTTTGTCGTCAAGCTCTAAGATCACAGACGCGGCACCCGATTAGCCCCCACAGGGCTGATCGTAAAACGGCCTTTCTTACGATGAAACTATTCGTACTGGGAAGCAACTTTACAGGTTTATAACAATATGCAAAGAGAAAAGTACTGATTATCTTCATAAGTCAGATAAAAATTTTGAGCTTATTCCAAAAAATAAGCTCTAGAAAATATGTCAATCATATATTTGGCATAACCTAGATAAATCTGGCTCTTGAACCGTTAAATTCTATAAAGCAAATTAACTGTAGGAAATATAATCTGAAGTTATACATAAAAGTACTTGAATGTACCACTTATACTCATTATTTTTAATGGTTTGTGAGGCAAAACTGTTTCAAAAGTGAGCTCTATGAGTAAGGACTAGTTACTTCACGTATTACATGAAAGAGACTTCCTATTCGATGTTTATCGCATAATGAAAGGAGCTAATAGCGAAAACATAAACACTATAAAGTTTTCTCTATCTAGTAAGTAATTGGCTGCGGTAGCCTGGTGGTAAGGTCTCGGCTTCGGAACCGGAGGGTTTCAGGTTCGTGACCCGATTCCACCGAAAGAACCGTCGTGTAAGGAGGTCTGTTGCACGTTAAATCCGTCGTGACCAAACGTCCTCCCACTGGTGTGGTGTGGAGAGGGGGATACCAGCTCAGGTGTCGTCCTCGTCATCTGACCGCGGCTCAAAATTACGAGGTCCGTCCCAAAATAGCCCTAGTGTTGCTTCAAACGGGACGTTAATATAACCAAACCAAACCTATCTAGTAAGTATCGTATGTGTCTG
>JAPMOR010043372.1:225016-260274 GCA_026543865.1 Argiope aurantia
GCCAAGTAAAACATAAGGTCATAAAAATAAACAAAAACCCCAAAAAACTTCGAATTTGGAGAAGAGAAGACGTATCAAATTCCGTATCTTCCTTATCTGTAGCTTTTTTTTCTTTAATTACCGCATTCACAGATCGACAAACGAACAGGCATAATTTTAAACAAGTGGTTTACGAACTCAAGGTGCTTGAAACTAAACAAAAAATTCATCGAAGTCTCGAAATCTTTATAATAAAATCCACTAAACAAACTGAAAAAATCCGAGCATAAATACATTTATTAATTTTAAATTACAAAAAAGATTAAAAGTAGAAAATGCTTTTTTAGGAGAAACATCTGTTTTCGATTCTTTCCTTGAATAAAAAAATGCGACTTCTTAAAAAAAGAGAAGAACAACGACAACAACAACAAAAAAGACTGCAAAATCAGAAGCTTTTTCTAAAACCAGAACTTCCGCTTAATTTAACAGAAAAGGAGGATCGGATTGAAGCAGGGGAGGGAATGATCCATCAACATGATTGTCTCCCCCCTCTCTTTTGAGGGGCGTATCTGAAAAGTTTCATTAGGAGTAGGGAACAAACTGAAAAGTGTCTCGCAAGAATCTGCTCAAACTTTCGTAGATTGAGTTAGAATGTTTGCCGCGGGAAATTCTAATTATATTTTGGTCACACCGTCGTGGCTTTCAAATTGTCATATGAACGCAGTTTCTTCACGGTGGATTTATTCGGAGGTCGTATTTTTGGGAAAAGAGCCCTTCTGTTGAAAATCAATTATGTTTGACAAATCTGTAGTAAGATACCTATTAATAATTGTTGTTAACTCTTGTAATGTATTCATTCGATGCAATTTTCTCTATAATTAGCATGATAAACTTTATCTCCTGAATATACTATTTGCACATTGTGTATTTTTATTTTTATGGCGATTTTCAGATTACGCCAAGAAATGCCAAATGATGTATTATTAATTCGTATGTATGTATTATTATTAGGTAATCAGATTTCGCCAAGTAATACCATATGAATTTGTACCTAAATGAACAAGTAAATAAGATGCCAATATTTCGCCAAGTTGCATTCTCGGGTTTACTTGCCGATTCTGAGATTACATCAAGATCACCAAGATAATATGTTAACTTGACGATTTTCAGATTATGTCAAGATCCTAAGCTTCAGTATGCATATGATGCTAATATTTTGCCAAGATAGTTGCATTCGCGTGTTTTCTTGTCGACTTTCTGATTATACCCTGATAGCCAGGACAATGGATTTATCTGATGATTTTCAGATTAAACTAAGTTTCATTATAAATAAGATGCCAGGATTTCAATAAGATGGTTACATTCACGGGTTTACTTGGAGATTTTTAGATTATGCAAAAATTTGCAAACTCCATTACACATAAGATACCCATATTTACTTGGTTTGGCGACGGTTTGCATTTTTGGCGGTTTATCATAGGTAATATTAATAAGTATCGTGAATTGTGAGATGCAAGATAAAATATGCAATTTAAGAATGCAAATTTCTACAAGTCATATTGTCGAATTTCTACATTTAACACATAATTATTTCTTGAGTACTGGGCATTATCTAAAAAAAAGAGTTTTCAGAATTTTAATCAAATTTTTAATTAAACATAGTTGAAAATTTAACTTTTTTTTCTTAACGACTTTGGGGCATAGTATTTCACAAAATACTTTTATGCCACTTTAAAATCCAGAAAAATAGGTTTTACTGTGAAACCAATTCTATCTCTGTGTGCAATATTAATAAATTTCATATTACATTAATATTAATAATATTAATAAATTTTAAAAGATATTAATCAAATTTTAGAACAATGCATTTTATTGTTTTCGTTCCTGGAAGTTCAGTTATGTGCGTTGCATTGATTTAAATACATTTTCAGAGTGCAAGGTTGACATAGGCATAAAATTAAAAGTAAATTTTTAAAACTAAAATAAATATATATGAATTTAACATAAAACGTAAAAAAATTTAACATAAACGTAAATATATATGAGCGTAACATAAAACATACTTTATGTTTCTTTTTGGAGGTTTGAATTTATCTTATTATTTTGTGCAGTAATTATTTAGTACTGATGAAGTATATGGTGGAATTAACCATTAGTCATTTCTTTCGAACATTTTAGGTAGATCACAATAAATTATTTCAAAATACGAAATAGTAAAATGAATAAATAAAGAATACTAAAAGAGTTGTACTTGTAAATTAACATTAAAAAATGATAATCTGTAGTTTCACTCTTCGATATTCAGCACGTAAAAACTTTTCTATTTGATTTTTCAAATAATGTGGTTCGGCTTATTAGAAAAGATACCGCTTGCGTGACTTAAAAATAACTCCTGCGCTTGCATGCTAAAGAAAGAAAAAATAATTCCGTGTTATGTTTTCCCGCGATGCTGAATTATAAGTCGTTTGCTGAATATTTTATATCATAAAAAATTCTTAGTGATTTCAAAGCAGAAGATTCGTTTGGCAGAATTTCCTGTATTATTTTTGCACATGCACTTATTTATTTTTTTGTTTTTTTTTTTACTTTTTAGTTTGCCAGTCCGAAAAGTATGCAAATAGTCCCGTCGAATTGCACTTTTTCCAGAAAAAAAACACATGTCAGAAATTTTATTGGTTTTAGATATTGAGCTGATAATCCAACATGGATGATGTAGATATTGACATGAAACTTTTACCACTTTTCTTCTTTTATATACTGCGTACTGAAATAGAATTCCAAAAATTTCGGTCAGATTTTAAAAAGAATGGAAAATGAACTTTTTTAGATTGGTATTTCCTTGCTTTCTTGTACGTGAAGTATTGAGAAAGTAGTGTAATCTCAAAGAATTCGAAAAGATTTTGTCGAATCTCTATGTTTCAGATCGGACTGAATCTGAAAAATATAATTTTTGAAATTGCGTCTGTTTGTCTGTGAACATGATAATTCAAAGAAACTTTGAGTTAAACAGATGAAATTTAGTATATGGAATTTCCATCAAATTTGCAAATTTTTATAAATTTTTAAGCGAAATTCATCCAGACGCAGTGTATCTGTTTAAATTTAAATTGATACGATCACTTCAAAAGAAAAAGAGCTAGTGACAATATTTAGTACACATATTTAACATCTTAATTATAGATATCTATCAAATTTGGAACTATATCCGTCAGAAGACTGATCGTCTGTCGGTTTGTACTTTCACAAGCATGTAAAAGTAATAAATGCAAAGACTTAAATATATCAGATTTCGTATGTCATTTTGTGAATACAATTGTGTGCTGTGTCCAATTTTGGTTTAATCGTTTGGAAAAATCGCGTTTAAAACACAAATTCGATGTTCTGGTAGTATTAACTTCATGCTTGGGATTAATCATCAAAAAAAAATCTCTAAGGAAAATGCAATTCAGTAAAAATGCAAAATTTGTGCCAAATATAAATATTTTGTAACTATTGTTCTGTATTTTCACAAGCATGTAAATATAATAACTCAAACAGGCAGAGACTTAAATATAGGAAATTTGGCGTGTGATTTTAAGACTACAATTGTGTCCTGTATCAAGTTTGATATAATCGGCTGAAGAAAAATTGCATTTGGAGCACAAATTCGATTTTTGGGTATTATTAGCTCCATATTAGGGATTAATCGCCAAAAAAAACCGCTAAGAATCATACGACTGAGTAAAAATGCAAAATGTGCGCCAAAGATCAATATTTCGCAAATTGGTCGCTAATGCCATGCGACGCATTCGCTAAAGTCCACAATTTTATGCGAGAATCGGGAAATAATACCTTTAATAGAGAGTATGTGGGAACTTTTAGGTTAGATCACTCCCGCTCGTTTAAAATTTACTTCTGATCAAAAGGTAGAAATAAATTTCAAATGAACTTTAAACTTTAAGTTAAAAGATATCATTACGTTCTCTAGTTCACCTTGTAAGCTTTTTAATATCTCTAATTTCTTGATTTAAATCTTTTCCCCCGAGGTTAGTAGCTTTATAATTAGACTTGAAAAACTATTGTTAAAACGCTCACATCTCTCACCCCTTTATTCTGTAAAATTCGGAAGCAAACTTAAGGGGCTGATTTGGATTGTCAACACAAAAACTTAAATCAATATAATTGTCGATGTGCATTTCCCGCATATTTTATTATTTTTCATAACAATTCAACTGCACTATAATAGAAAGTATTGAAACAGTCAAGAATCCTTCTACAGCATTGTGATAATTCTCCATGTTTTAGACAAAGCCTGAAAAATAAAAAGCCATTTTTTGGAATTATGCTTTTTTAGCTCTTCTCCTGTATGCATTTGAATATAATAATACGGAATTGTATTCAGCTAAAGAGATGAAATTTAGCTCATAATTGCATCACTAAATTTGCATATTTATATGAAATTTTGAAAAATTAAGGGCAGGAAACTAATGTTAGTTAAAACTCCCACCTCCTCACCATTTTATCTGTTAATATCCGAGCGTAAACTTAAATACCTGTTTTGGATGGCTAACCTCAAACACTTGGGCGAATGAAACTGCTGTGTTGCATCCCCCTCCCCTACATTTTGCTATTTTTCATAACTATTGGACTAGACTCAAATAGAAAGTATTGAAATAGTCAAGAATTCGATCTCCGGGTTTCAATAGAATACATTTCTTGGAATTATGTCTTTTTGTATTCCATCTGTATTCGTCTGAATATGATATTCGGGATTGTATGCAGATAAAGAGATGAAATTTAACGTATGTTTTTTTTATAAGAATTGCAAATGTGTATTCAATTTTAAAATTTCTCTCAAAAGATCGTATTTACTGTCTATCGATCTATTTATTATTGAATAAATATAAGCATCTGTATCTTTTCCCTCCAACCGACTTCCGCTGGGTAAATGTACGCTTCATATTTCATAATATAATAACAAAAACTGAGTATGCATTTTGAATTCCTAATTTTCCACTAATTGTTTTCAACATTTTGATATATGTCAACGATTTTGGCAACAGAATATCATGCTAAATTTTACTTATTTAATTCGTTGTAATTTTAAATTTATCTCGTAGTCAGTTATGAAAAAACCAACAACTGATCCATTATCTAATAAGTGTATACAATTCTGATGATAAATCTGTATGATAATTTAATATTTATCGCCCCTAGCGTGTTTGAATTATCGTGTTCACATGTATCCGGACGGACAGACAATCCTTATACAAATTTCGTTTCAATTTTGAAATATAATCTATAACAATATTTAATAATAATATAATCTATAGTAATAAATATAATAATAATAAAAAATAAGAACTATATTTAATACCAGTCGCCTTTGGCAACCAGCCGGTTCACCAATCTTAATGCTCATTAAAATTTAAATAATTAAATATTTTATGTAATTCATAATTTAATGGCTTCTTCATGAAAATATTTTAAAACTGCAAATTTTTATAGTCATATAATTCTCTCATAATATTATAAAGGCCCTCAGTCATAACATAATATGCATCACTCTAATTTTCTGTTAGCTCCCGTAGAATTTACGCTTTAAATTAAAGTGGGAATGATTAATCTGCAATTGATATAATAATATTTTTTTACTGAAACAAAGCATTTTTTTATAATATGATTACTGAAAACAAAGTCACTGAGCATTTAAACCTTATAGGCACTAAAGAATACATTTCTTAATTTATATAATATCTCAAGAATTTGTCAACAGCATTTTTTCAGATTCATCATGAGCAGGTCTATTAATTAACAACGCTTAATTTTAAATACATCAAACATTAAGAAAATTAACAGAATCATTTGAAATAATCTGCCGAAAATATGTTGAGCCTATCCTTGTTAGTGTGGGAAAAAGCTGAAACCTTATTCATTTGGCGGTGAAGAAATGGAAAGATTTTTTAGCCTCATTAGCGTAGGAAAAAAATGCTGAAGTCTTACTCATTTGGCAATGGGGAAATGAAGATTTTTTTTTGTCGGGAAAGTTAATTTTTAATTAATAATTAAAATTTCAAAAAAAGGGACCCCAGGTGCACATTCCCGACCTCCAAGGTATACACGTACCAAATTTTGTAACTGTAGGTCAAATGTTCTTTTCTGTAGAGCACCAACACACACACATATTTATCTTTATATAAGTACTAGCCGCCTTTGGCGGCCAATTTTAATGTTTGTTTAAATTTTAATCATTAAATATTTTATGCAATTCCTACTTTAATCGATTCTTCATCAAAATATTTTAAAACTTCAACTTTTGATAGTCATATAATTCACTCATAATATTATAAAGGCCTTCAGTCATAACGTAATATGTATCTCTCTAATTTTCTGTTAGCTCCCGTAGAATTTATGCTTTAAATTAAAATGGAAAGAATTAATTTGCAATTAATATAATAATATTTTATATTGGAACAAAGCATTTTTTTATAATATGATTACTGATAACAGAGTCACTGAGCGTTTAAACTTTATGGGCACTAAAGAATATCTTTCTTAATTTATGTTATATCTCAAGAATTTGTCAACAAAATTTTCTCAGATTCATCATGAAGAGATCGGTTATTTAACAATGGTTAATTTTAAATGCATCAAACACTAAGAAAATAAACAGAATCGTTTAAAATAATCGGTCGAAAACAGGTTTAAAACAACTACTTAAAAACGATGTACTTAAAACTATAAGCATATACAAAAAAAAATATATAACTAACATAAATACAATTTAATTACAAAAGCATGCAACTAACCTAAAAATAATTTAAATCAAGAATTATCCATTGATAATATTGTCAATAATCAGAACACAATGCGCATGCGTGAATTTTCAACGCCAGTTGCGGTAACGCAAATGCAAGAATTTTTCTACGCCAGTTGGGGTAACGCTATGCAGATTAGAAATTTTAAATTTCCTTTATTCTGTGCTATTTTAATTCAAAAGTACTTCAGAATGAATCTGAAAGATCGATTAATTAACAACGTTTAATTTTAAATGCATAAAACATTAAGACAATAAACAGAATCGTTTGAAATAATCGGCCGAAAAATGTTAACCCTAGCCTCATTACTGTTGGGGAAAAAAATTGAAGCCTTACTCATTTAGTGTTGGGGAAAATGAAAAGATTTTTTGGAGGGAAAGTTATTTTTTAATTAATAATTTAAATTCTAATTAAAAATTCAAAACGAGGGACCGCAGGTGCATATTCCCGACCTCTAAGGTATACATGCACCAAATTTGGTAGCTGTAGGTCAAACGGTCTGGCCTGTAGAGCGCCAACACACACACACTGAGCTTTATATAAGTATAGATAGATATAACACGATATTTATAAATCTATAAATATAGTATACAGACTAATTTACTGAAATAGTACCATGTCCAAAATTATATCAACAGTCCTTAAACCTACCAATAGTCCTTCACATGTATAAAGACTATTTACCAAATGTCCTCGCTATAACTCAATGCGTTTTTTGAGCTATCATGTTCATTAGCAGAGCAACAGACAGACTTCTGAAAGTCAAGTCTGAAATGGGAGCATTCATCAAAATATTGATATCAAATTTTTCAACGATTACAATACGATGCTATACTTTGTATAGCAAGAAGTTCTAAAAATATAGAACTATATAGTAGACTGATGTTTTCAAAAAACGATCTATGCCAAATTTTCTCTGTATGACTCGTTTCACATGACCCAATAATTTTAGCAACTTACCAGCAGATTATGTTGAAATTGTCTTCCACTTCGCTGCATCTGTCATATTACAAGGAAATGACTCTCACATCCTAGTATAGTTTCCAACAAGAGAAAAGACGGTGGTATTTTGTACAAAATATGTTACCACTTTCCTCTCGTGAGCTGTTCCGAAATCTGGAACATTTTATTGTTTTTCTGGTCAACCCATTCATCTAGAGAGTATATCTCTCCCACAGGAGATAGCGGGGCAACTCTTAGCCGTTGCTATCTGTAACGAGTGTTCGATCCATTAAGATAATTCTTTTTCGAGTCTCACGGGATTCGTTCTACGCATTACATGTCATGGTTTTAGTGGAGTATCCTTGAATGTTTTCTGTTGCTAAAGGGCTGTAAAACTCCGATAGACCAATCGATAAATGCCTTAGAATCTGAAATTCGGATTTTGGAGTCACGTACAAGATTTTCTCTAAAATTCAGCAATGTTCCATTCGCTAATTAAGTATAAAATTTTTAAGAAGGCTTTAAGATTTGAGAATCAATTTTTGCCCTTTCAGAGAAATTAGACCCTGTATTAGTGATTCTCTCCATCGTTTCATAATTAATTTACAATTGGCGAACTAAGTAGAGTATTTTTCCAGAATTTGCGCTACACAAATCAATGTAACCTTTGTAATCAATCGCACTTTGTGCTAGTTATTCTTTAATTAGTATTATAGTGAATTCAATGTTGGTGAATTAAGTAGAGCACATTTCAGGATATTTTAAAATTAACAAATCATATTCACTCTTTCAGAGAAACAAAACTCGGTATTATTGATTCTCTCTTTAGTATCATAGTGAATTCACTGTTGCCGTGCTATGTAAAGTACTTTTGTGATTCACAAATCAAATTTACATTTCCAAACAAATCAAACTCTGTACTAGTAATTCTCTACCTAGTATGATAATGAATTCACCACTATCGAAGTAAATACAGTACATTTTAGGAGACATTGGGATTTACAAATCAAATGTGTTTTGTCACACAAATTATGCCATAGATTCTCCGATAGTCAAAACATCGAGAGAGCAAACTGCGGATCTATGGATAGATTTTGATTGATCGAAAATTCAAAAATTAATTACAAAAGTCAAAAGATGAAGAATTACACTCTAGTCAATCAAATCTATATAATTTATCTCTATTAATCCTATTAAAAAAACAAAAGTTTTCTGTTTTCTTTTTGGTGCTTTACATGCTAAATAAAACATTAGGATTTAGAGGTATCAGTTCTTCCTGAGATATACCTAGCTATGTTTTTTAATTAATTAAAAATTAAACAAATTATTGGATGATTTTTAATGATAACTGCTGAAAATTTAATAATTCAAAAATTTATTTTTAAATCACCCAAAATATAAAAAAGTACCTTTTCTTATACCACTTTAACGTCCTACAATTCCCCCCTAATTTTAACAATTTTTTAAAAATAAATTCGAACAATATTTTCTAAAATACTTTTAATTGAGGTAATTCTATTTAAAAATTTTTCAAATAGAATTACCTCAAATATTTAACTATTTGTTTTTCTTCCGTTTTAGATGATGAAATAATGAAGTTTCTGAATATTTTTTATGTGCTTTTGATTTTTATTTTCATTGTGGATTTTTATTTTCTCATTGCTTTTCTATTTATTGGAGAAACTTTTGATGTGGGGGGGGGGAGTTAGTTCTCGTCTTTCTGATAGCATAATAAGGATGTGAAGTTCTATTCCTTCACACCCTACAATGATGGAACGTTCCTCTTACGGGTGAATTTGTTTCGTGGTTCGTGATGGTCATTACCACTCAACCATAATTCACACCTCGTTGTTGTCCAACGTCGATCATTCAGTTTAATCCATATACCTTTAGCAAAGGCGATACGATTATTATTATTATTTATTTATTTTGCCTATATTATATATTTTTTATAAATTTATTCAAAAACTAACAAATTACCGGAGCGAAGAATCTCAAATGCTATTAGAAGATAGTTGCTCTATAGCGAGGGGAAAAATCATTAATGGTAAAATTATCTTTCGTGCTTTATGTAATTGCCATGGGAACATAGGCAAATACATAAGGCACAAAAGATATTTTGAAATTAATCTTAAGATTAAGGAAGGCATAGAACTTAACAAAATCTGGTGTAAGAAAATATTTCCCCTAATTTTAAGTCAAAAAAGAATTGATCCGTGGTCCTTTCTAAAAATCTATAATGTAGATTTCTTCTATCACTTGTCAAGAATCTTATTTTCACAAATATTTATTAAAATAGAATTTGAAAATAAAGAAATTAAACTAATAACTAGGTAAAATGTTTAAACATCTGATTCATCTCTTCATATTCAACGTTTATATGCTCTTGATGCACAAATTAATGATTTAAAATTCCATTAATTGTGGCTAGATTACATCTTTTTCTCATAATCAATATTTCCTATGAAATAAAATACTTATTTTACCTAGCATACTTGGACCTAATATTCTGTTTATGTTAAACCTATATTTTGTATCGACTATAGCAATTATCGAAAATTTTCTTGAATCGTCCGAGCCACAATTTATCCATTATGTCCATTATCGTTTGCGTTTTAGTTGATAATCTATGCGTGATCCAAAAGTACAAAATTAACTCAGGATTTTCGGTGTCTAGTAATCAAATAATTCCACAAAAATGAGTTTTAATTAATGCCGGAGTTCTTTTTTTTAATATTAAAGCAGCAAATTCTCAATTTTAATAATGCATTTGTAGAACATTAACATTGTTATCGTTCATCAAGTCATTCGAACACTTCAGCACACAATCATTCGATTCCATAAAATACAGTAATAAATACTACGATGTAAATTGGGACATTTAATTGTTAGTTGAATTGTATCTCAAAGCTACTTCTCCTTTTATTCCATTTATTTATGAATCAATTCAATTTGACATAATGGATGAAAATTCTGTTTTGAAAATCAGCGAAGCTGGTGAGAATAATGTGAGGGGTTTCGTTTTTTGTCGAAAAAGGAAAAATAAACCGTCTGTTGAATACAAACAACGATTAAAAAAACGTTATAAATTGCTGGCATCATTATAAGTAGTGGTTATTTTCGTTAAAAAAATACTCACCATTCGTTCAATATAAATAAAGGTTTAAAAAATCACTATAAATTACTAGTATCATTATAAAGTTTGGTTATTTTTGAAAAATTAAAATTAATATAAATGATACAAAATGAATGATGTGAATAAATACTAAAATAAATAATAGGTTGAATATAAATAATCGATGAAAAAGTCGTTATAACTTGCAGACGTCATTATGTGTTTTGGTTATTTTCTGAAACAAAAATAAACCGTTTGTTAATATAAACAGCAATTAAAAACCATTAATCGTTGTTTATATTAAAAATTGCAGACATAATTTTTAAAATTTCAATTAATTTCGAAAGACTGATAATAACCACTTATTTATTATAAATAAAAGTTTAAAAAAATCGCTATAAATTACTGGTATTATTATAAATTTTGGTTATTTTTGAAAAACTAATATAAATATAATTGTTTATACAAAACGAATGATGAGCATAAATTTTAAAATGAATAATATGTTGAATATAAATAATCGTTGAAAAAAGCATTATAACTTGCTGGCTTCATTATATATTTTAATTATTTTTTGGAACATTTATTAAAACATTATTATTTATTAAAACTATTAAATATAAAAAATAGCTCTGTATCGACATTTTCATTCTGGATATTGATATTTTCTAGTTTCTTCTTGATATACAAGTTATAAAAATAATATTTTAATTCAGTTTTTTAAGGATGGATTTAGTTTTCATTGCGATTCCGTCATAATCCAATTAGTGAATTCGTACTGTAATAAATTTCAATCTTAGAAACAATTACAGAACTTCAGTTTTCGGCAGTTATTGCACATTTATTACATATCTCCCTGTATTTACCGCAAGCAAGTCGTAACTCTATTTTATTTATTTCAAATTATTTATTTTTCTAATATCTTTTAATTAAAATAAATTACAAAAAGAAATCAAGAGAAGAAAATTAAATTTTTGTACGTGTAGTTGTGTTATTGTAGGCTAGCCGCTTTTGGAGTCCAGTTGGTTCGCCTAGAATATTAATCATGTTTAATTTCAGTTTAATTTTTTTATGCATAACTTGATGATCAGAATTCCTTTGATAAAGTACTTTGTAGCTTTGAATTGTGACATAATTTAAAGCTTTGTAATTTTAACAATCTTATAATTGTCCTGTTTATTTCGGAAATTATTCTTTCTAATGATGTCGAGTTCCATAACATACTGTCTTTAAGCGTTTGTGTAATTTATTTTAAATAGCACGTTGTCTTTTGCTGTAACCTAAATTCAATTTCTTGTTCTTCAAATAATTATCCGAATCTTTCTGCCTTAGTTTCCAACAATGGAAAAAAACCGTACGATTAAATAATAACGGATGATAAAAACTAAACTGCTTGAATTTCATTTCAACAATGAAATGTATTATACAAAATTATGCAAAAATATATTGGGTATATAGAAAATAATAATTTTTATTGAATTGAGAAAAAATTTTAAAAAAATGTCGATAAGCCACTAAGCCACTAACGAAAAATGTGCTCCAATTGTTTTTATATTGGTGATTTTTTTTTAATTTACTGATGATACTTCTTTGTCTTCCAAGTGGATGAATTATCTATTTAGTAGTATAAAAATTACTTCAAATTAAATTTAAAAAATAATATCTGCTAATGCATTGGTCACTAAGCAGATTATTTTAATTCTGTTACACGCATCATGTCCTTTACGATTCCTGCAACTGTAACTAAGGCTGACAGAACATTCTCGAAATTTCGATTAATAATTAACGAAGTAGGATGAGACAGGATATGCTCGTTAATTTAAAAAATAAAGAAGATTCCCTATTATCATCTATTAAATCAAGACCATGAGTTGAAAATTCGTATTATGAAGGCTATCAACTCCATGTAAATAATTTCTTTATTTAGAAGTACGTGAAAACATTGAAGAGATTTTTGTATATCATAAAAATCTTCTATTCTGTTCGAATAATATTATAGGGTAATAAACGAAAATATCTAGAAAAATACTCTGTATTCTAAAAATTTACTTTGTTCAAGTAATATCATATCATGAGCGTATAAAAAGATATGCTCTGTTTTAAATAGGTATTCTATTCCATGCAAGTGAAATGTTTACATGAGAGTATACGAAAATATGTTCATTTTCGGATTCGGAAACCTTCCGCGCTCTTGAGCAGACATCAGGGCGCGTTTATTCTGTCAATAAAGAGGGTGAGAGGAAAGATGAGAAGAGGAAATTTTTACATTTAGCAATAGGGTAGACTCGGATTATCCACGGAATTAAGAGGCATAATAACTGCTCATTTTTTTTGCAAGTCACCTCTTAGCGAAGTACAAGCGTCAAAAAGAGCTAGCTTCAGGATCGTGAAATGAGCAGTAGAGAAGAATATTTTGTATTGTAAAAATCTCTTTTATGCAAAGGCCACTTTTAAATTGGAGTAAACGAAAATATCTAAGAGAACGATTTGTATTATAAAAATTTTATGTTTTATTTAAGAAATATCTCTACATGGCTATCTAAGACAATATGGATGGAATATTCGGTATTATAAAAATCTTCGACTGTGTGCAAGTAATATTATATAATAATATAAATTCTCCTTAGCAAAATAGAAGAATACTCCTTGTCTATTGCTAAGAATCTCTGTATTATAAAGATCTATAATTAAGTAATATTCATATACGAAAAAGTACAAAAATATCGAGGAAAATACTCCGTATTATAAAAAGCTAGTCTAAGAAAGAAAAATACCGAGCAAGATATTCTGTATTATAAAGATCGAATCTAAAGAAGAAAAATACAGAGAAAAATATTCTTCTGAATTATAAAGAGCTAATCTAAGGTAGTAATATCTTTATATGGGAATATACCAAAGTATCGAGGAAAATATTCTGAATCATAAAAATCTTCTACTCTCTGCAAGTAATATTATATATAATATTATATCCCCCTTAGCAATAGACAAAGATACTATTTGTCTACTGCTAAGGAGAAAAGGTCTGTTTATATTACAAAGATCTTCTCTAAGGAAGTACTAGTATCCATATATGGAAATATATATAAATACTGAGAAAAATACTCTGTATTATAAAGGAAGGATATATAATACAAAGGATTATATATCCTTCCAACGAAAATACTCTGTACCAAAGATACTCTGTATTATAAGGATTTTCTTCCTTAGAATCTTCTCTAAGGAAGAAAAATGCCAAGGAAAATACTCTACATTATAAAGATCTAGTGTAAGGATATAATATCCTTTTATGGGAATATACGAAAATATCAAGGAGAATACTTTGTATTAATTAAAACGATCATATTTTCTGAGCAATATCTCTAAATGAGTGCATACGAAAAGATCGACGGAAATGTTCTGTATTATAAAGACCTTCTACTCTAAGCAAGTATTATCGTAATATGAGAATCAAGAAAATGAAGAGTTACTTTATGCGAGTAATATCGTTATGTGGGATGTTACTTCCCCATTTACTCCATTACTTGCCCATTAATGAGGGGATTGGTGTGTAATATAAGGGTCTTCTCTAAGAAAATAATATCTTTATATTGGAACATACGAAAATATCGAAGAAAATGCTCTGTATTATAAATATAATCTACTGTATACAAAGGATATTCCTATATGGTATACGAAGATATTGAGAAGAATGCACGCTTTTATCTGATTTTTTTTCAATAATTTTAGTGCCTTCCGAACTCACCTGGCAGTGGGAGGAGGTCGCAGCTGGCCTTATAGCTGACTTGGTGTTTACAGTCGACGAGGCCGAAGGAGTTGAAGTAGTAGCAGTCGGAACGGTGGTTGAACTTGCCGCGAGTTTAGTGTGCTGTGGCAGTACTACTGTCATAACGCTCAACATCGAAGAAGCTGGTGGGAGCTGGTTACATCGAGACAACCATTTGCTCATGGAAAGATCTCCAGTTGTTGCTGATATTTCTTGTTCTACAGGGCACGAATACCAAGTAAGAATTTCCTTGGGGAGGATCGTGTTTAGTGTGACCACTCTGTAAGACCGGTGCCCAAACACTGCGCGCCACTCAAAAGAGGAAGCAGCGATTCTGCCAAAATAATCGATAGCGCCTAGTGTGGGGGTTGGCGCTTTTGCCGCTCACTTTGTGACTGCGATTTTAGCAAACTCCCGGCATCGTCCTGCTGCGGTTATTGGGTGCGAATCGTCTGTTACTACATGCAAGTTATAATTAAGTTCAGAATTTTATATTATGAGATCAGGCGGCGATTATAATAAAGGACGGTTACCGTTGGCCATCTAACATTTTTTTATGTAATCTTAATGAAAAGAAGCGGTACATTTCTTGTAATTAATTATCTTAAATAAAAGGGAATGGTTTCCTCAAAACTTTCTCGCATATTCCCTAATAAAGGTGCTCTCAGCTCTACTGAACCACATAGAAATTGTGGACCTCATGAGATATCAGTTTGTTATTTTCAAGTCCAGTGAATCAGCTTTTGTGGTTCGTAAAATAGTAAAGAGACCTAGTATGTATTTCAGATGCCTTTTTGTCGGTCTATTGAAACCCAAATTTAACAAAAAAAACTACAGTTTTGCATAAAAAAAAAGAAAAACTCATTTATCCAAGTCATTACGTCTTTGAGTTATCACGGTTATATGAATGAGAAAGCACAGACCGACAGACGAAAAAAAAAATTGTTCAGTGATTAAATTGCTGTCATTAAAAAAATCTAATCAACTGATTTTAAAAAAATATTTTCAATAAATCTTTATATTATACATATTGAATTTTCTTTACTTTAGTTAAAAGTGTAAAAAAAACACTGCAAATAAATACTTACAAGGACTTCTTTTCTAATGGTGAGTGACAAGGTATGATTAACGGTTCGCTTTGGTTTCACCCTCTTCTCTTGGTTCGCGGTTGGTTCAGTGAGAAAGTGATTGCTAAGATGGCTAACGAGTAACCCAGAAACCAAACGGCCACAAATTTGTACCGATTTTTTTCAATGGTTCTTGTAGCTATTCGTGTTAAATAAGGTTGAGTGATTATATCTATCTGATACACCGTATCAGGTATACAAAACTTTTATATCTAAACATATACAGAGACTAATTTTCTATTGGAGAGGTATGATTAACAGTTCGTATTGATTTCGCTTTTAGTTCTTTGAGAAAGTGATTTCTACGTATGGCTAAAGAGTAGTTCAAAAACCAATAGGACCGCAGATTTGTACCGCCTTTATTCAATGATTTTTGTACCTATTTGTGTTAGATAAAATTGGGTGATACTGTATCATCCTGATACATTGTATCAGGCGTACAAATTCACACAGGCTGAAAGTATTAAATAGTCGGTATCAGTTTTTGGATTCGATTGATACCAAATGCTAATCTCATTTGTTTTTAATCGGGAGTGATACTATATCAATCTGATACAAAGTATTAGATTCATATATCTTTGTTCTTTATCCTGTTTCGACGACATCTTGAGCCTGCGCAATATTTTTTTTAACTGTATATATTTCATCTTCAACCATTACTGCCATTTATTCCCTTTAAATGAGCACATATTACTGAGGAATCTCCACCTTCTCTTATGCTAATTGCATCAGTAAAATCTTTCCTTTCTTCTCCTCACCCATTCGTCAATCACTGTCAGTATCAAAGCAATTAATGCATAGTCTTTAGGATCTGGTCCGTAGAGGCAGAAACCTAATTTTGAATCGTATTTGTATCAATATTAGCTAACAGTCTAGACTCAAGTGCTGGAAACGAACTCAACGAATATCCGGTTTTATTCCGACTAGAAAAGAATCGATTACCGGTTGAATCAAACAAAGAAGTATCAACCGGTTTAAATAACCAACTGTATCAGGTAATCTGTTATCGACTATATCAGGTAAAAAGCATCAAAAACAGTCGAGTATAAGTATCAACCTATACCTGACATATTAAAGCATAACATAACCTAAATGTAGATTTGAAACTTCAAAATATCATCTGGTGTAAAAAAGATTAAAATCTACTAGCCACCGTCTGACAGTAGCTGTACGCTCACCATATTAATAGCATTGATTTAATAATGCCAGCCAACTTTGACAAACGACTTTTTATCCAAAAAAAACCCACGAAAACACTATTATAAATTACTAAAATACTAATTCGCAAGAAATAAGGCACGATTACTGAATTCTGTAAATTAAAACAAAGAAATAAAACTGATATCGGAATATCAAATTTGGTGTTAGGAACGTTGTTTTTGTAGAGATGAATCAAATAGATGACCATTTTTTTTCAAAGAAATCGATTCATAAAATAAATGTCTTTTAATAATACGATAGCTCCAAATTTTCCCTAATTGGTAAGATAGCATTATTCTCCAAAGTATTTTCTTGGAAACAGCAATTTAATTAATTTTTTCCCACATTAATTTTTTTTTGGAATACGGCGGTTAAATTTTTTTTTAAAAATCCATATAATTGAACAAACTTAATCTCATATGTCCAATTAGTTAAAATAAGTATATCCTCAAAAAAGTAACCTTCAGTTAAATCCGATTAACTATTTTTTCAATAATCTTTTCAAACATAATGAGAAAAATTTATAGAGAGGAAAATAAAAATCATTGTGAAGAAAGATAGAAGCCTCTTACAATTTGCAGCTTTTGAATTAAAAATTTCCTCGAGTTTTGGTCATGGATTTCATTAGTACTACGCCTTCTTCAAAAAGAGAAAAATCAACTGTCTAAAGAGAAATAAAATAAAATTAAAAAAAGCAGTAGAATTAAGATGAAATTGATGAATAAACCAGTGGTAGTTGTCTCCCAAA
The DNA here is from genome assembly GCA_026543865.1 of Argiope aurantia. Taxonomy (NCBI): domain Eukaryota; kingdom Metazoa; phylum Arthropoda; class Arachnida; order Araneae; family Araneidae; genus Argiope; species Argiope aurantia. The sequence continues at coordinate 242,688 of JAPMOR010043372.1, forward strand.
TACTTTCTCACATACTCTCTAATAAACTTCTCATACCAAAGAATACCTTACATGGCATTGGCGTACAATACTTCCGAAATATTAACTTTGAGCATGTATTTAACCTTTTTACTGAATCTTTCAAGCATCCTTGGGGCCGTTTTTGGCAATTAATTCATGGCGTGCATAACCAAAAATCCAATATGCATTTTAAACATGTTTCTCTCGACCGAATGAAATAAAAATTTGAAGGAGAAAAAAACTGTATTTGTAGTTACAGAATTCCATATCAAATTTAATATATTTAAGTTATGGCGCTTTTGAATGATCGCGTTTACATGTTTCTGAAAGAGGAGACCGATAAACAGTCAACCCGGATTGGATTTAGTTCAAAATTTGAAAAATTTCTACACTATAGATGTGAAATCTGTGTACCAAATTTTATCTATCTAGGTCTCTTTATTTTGTAATTATTATCTTAGCTTATATTCGAACAGCCAAACAGACCGACTTCCTCCTAACAGATTTTAATAAAAATTTTATATAAATCTGCAAATTTGGAGTAAAGACAATATACCAAATTTCAACCGTCTAGCTCAAAGTATTTTCATATATATTTGTCACATACGACAGACAGACAGAAGGAAATTTTTTTAAAAAATGAATTTTTCGAACTCAGGTAGATCTAAAACATGGAGATTCGTCAAAATCTTGAGTTCCAGTTTTTTGACGTTTACTGCATTTTTCTCTATACTACGTATATGAAAAAGTAAAAATCTGACAAGAATTTATTATTTTCAATGTTTTAGTAATCTTACCATGCAAAGACAATATTTTGATCTGATTTAACGACACATTATCCACATTTGGTGATAACTCTACGCCCACTATATTTTAGGCATTAGTTTAGTGATGCCAATCTGCTTTGATGAACTATATATTGATACACGAAATGAGAGTCCTGTTCTATATTGCATTTTCCTAGTTATCATAAAGCATTCTAATTAATTAGCTACACTCTTAATTTGCAGAAAATTGTAAAAGTGTGTGTACATATATATAAAGCTTTTCCCGTGTTATCTTGTGAACAAGATAACTAAAGTAATTTTGTTTGGATTTTAACCTTCTTGGAATATGTTGTTAGAAATGTAAAAATCTCAGATGATTTCGTTAATGAGCCATTTAGCTCAAAGGGACTGGAATAAGTGGAGAGGGGTTGAAATCTTCATTTCGTTGTAACTTTCTTAATATTAAAGATAGAAAAATAAATGAAAATAGCCAAAATAGGGCCTCATTGAGACGAACAACTTTTGTACTTAAAGGTTTTTTGATAGCTGAAATTGCTTCGAAGTTAGGAGCTAAAAAATGATTTTCAATCCCTAATTGTGACTGTTTCTAACATCGACAATTTATACTGCCAGTTTTGAAAAAAAAATGAAACAAAAATTTCTGCTTTTCTTTAATTTAAATAATTTAAAATTGTTGAAATGCACGTGGAGTAAAGATTAAAAGCTTGAATAAAATCAATTAAATAAAAACAAAGGAAGAGAAAGATTTAATGGCAACATTATATAAAAACGATCAGATTAAAAATTTCCAGAATCTGCGCATTTTTTAGTTCTCTCTATAATTTACTTTAAAAATGAACCTCGTTATTCCAGAGCTTTTGTTAATTTGATGGACTTTTGGTTTGATGTATGTCGCATTACTGAGAGTATAATAATAAAAGACAACCATTATGACTTTAACCCATGTATGGTGATTTATCAACCACATAATAGCAATTAATTGTCATAAAAGATCGCCAAAGATATGCTAATCTATTGACTATGTTCACCAATACCATGCGGTTAAGCCTAAAGTTTGCAATGGCTTGCAATTAATACATAAATACTGAAGAATGTTTTTTTTATTGTTTTATCGTTACATTTTCTTTTGCTCCAATTAATAACTATAACTGAAATTTTTAAATACGTATGAGATTTCATATTAATTAAGAAAAGCAGACGATTTTTCCCCCCACCATGAATAAAAAATTAATTCGTACTTTCTATAACGAAACATTATTGTTTGCCTTTAATTAGAAGAAGAATATTTGCAAACGATATTTAATTTCTTCAAATATATTTAAAATTCAGAGATAAACTTTCAGTTCTTTCCGAGTAATACATACTTTTGGTACTATCAAGAAACTTTGAAGCTTTCTAATAATATAACTTTGTAACATGCCTAGATTTGAATATTATTTTTATAATATTTGTACTTTGTATTATTTATTTTGCAATAAATATGGAATTATTAGATAGCAATATAAGCATTACTTACGATTGTTTCAATATGTGATATTTCATTTTTACTTTATCGTATATGAAGTATAGAGAAGGCATTATAATCGTCAAAAAAATCAGATTCGAGATTTACATGAAACGTCTATAAATGAAAAAAAAATGGTATTATGGCTGTCTGTGATAAATATAACTAAAAAAAACTTTGAAATAGAAAATGAAATTCCATGTACGGTCTTTTCACCAAATTTGTAGATTTCTATTAAATGTTGAGCAAAATCTGTTCAGAGGAAGTCTGTCTACTCGGCTGCTAGAATGCAAATAGACTCAATAGTTACAAAATGCAAAGATATATGTTAATAAAATTTGGTACACAGGCTTAGTATCTCAAATAGAGATTTGTATCAACTTTTGAATCAAATCTGTCAAGCGGTTGACCATCTGTCGATCCCTACATTTTCATGCATGTAAGCTCGATAATTCAAAAATGCAATGACTAAAATCAACGAACGTTATGTTTCCTGTGACTACAATTGTAATTCAGTGTCAAATTTCGGTGTGAATCGATATGGAAAAAGAGGTATCCAAAACGCTTATTCTTAAAAAAGATTGTCTAAAAATGCTAGTTTCATAACAAAGATCTGTATTTTTATAATCGGATCTGTAATTGGCGTTGATGGACGCCATGCAAGAGTTTCGCGGACTTATCCAAGGTCCACAACTTCATGCTGGGAGATAGGGGAGCGGATTTATTGAATGCTATGTGAGAACGTTTCTGGAAGACCATTCCTATTGGTTTTTGTCTAAGGATTGAAAGGAATTTGACAATTTTAACATAAATGAAATGGAATCTACCTCTCTTTCCTTTCCAGCTTGCCGAGAGAAATTATTTCACTTGGTTTGGAATGAATAATCGGCATTAGCACAAAATAAGATTATTAGTCTTATTTAAGACTAATTATTAGTCTGCATATTAAGCATACACTAATATTATTTCTTGAATATATCAAAAAATGTTATGAAGCAAAATATTATGTTTGTAAAACTTACCGTTTAATACTTACGTAACATTTAAATTTACCATTAGGAAATTCAAATAAATATTTTTATTAATCAAAGAATCTATTTCATTAAAATAACAATAATTAGTACTTAATCTTTGTACTAAAAGCATAATAACTTTCTTATTTTGTCGTCCGTTGCCAGTAAAAACAAAAGTAGTCACACTTGCCCCTACTTTTCTATTATTAGTATTCAGTATGTGAGTAACATAAATTTTTATTTTAGAAGTATTAGAAATAGATTTTGTGTAACTAAGCAAGTAAAATTTTAACTTAATTTGTAGATTATATTATCATAACTAAAGAAGCTGTAAGATAATTTACAATTTCAGAAATCAAAAAGAAATTAAAAATAATAATTCCGAAATTTGCAAAATATGTTTAACAAGCATATGGAGTATAAGCAATACATTAAAAATTTCAGAAAAAGTTCCCAGCTTTCCGTCAATTAGGAAACAACTTGCACAAATAAACAAAAAAAATATGCCATTATACATTATCATTCATATAACTTTATCTAATAAATTATCTAAACTCAAATAAAACACCATTATACAATATCATTCATATAAATTAATCAAATAAATAAGCTATACTCAAATGAAACAAACATGTTTTTTAATATTAATACCATTTCCAGTTATTCAATCAACATTTAAATAAATTGTGAAATCCGGAATTTTAAATTGAAAATTAAAATATGAGAAAGGACTCTATAACAGAGAGTTATAAATTGAATAATCATTACAAAAATAATCGCTTCAAAATAAATAAATAAAATAATTATACACAAAAAATATGAAATTATTTAAATGAGAAGCATTTTTAAAGTAATCCTATTTCATATTTGAAAAAAAATACATGAATAAAATGGCAAAGAGCAAAAGAATATTTTACGCTGGCTGTTAGTGTAAAAAAAACTCCAATGTGCTTTCATTTACATAAACTGAAATAAATCCTAGTAATAAATATCTATCATTCCTCCAACAAAAACTCTTCCTATCAACATAACCCTTTCATTGACATAGCGCAGGCTTTATTTTCATGTTCCTGAATTAAATCGGAAAATGCTGCCGAGACTAATCACCGGTTTCGGTATCAATAGTTCGATCAGCAGCAATTTCTTTTCGAATACTGCGTTAATATCTGATTTGAGTCTTAAATTTAAATCAGTGATTTTTTAATAATAGTAACATCATCTATTAATCTTGTAAATGTTTTATTACAGACGTTTTCAAATTAAATAACTTTTACCATCTATTGCTGAAAAGATATATTCGGAGTTCAGTTATTTACGTGATCTTTAATCATAATTTATAAAAGTATTAATTGGTATTCTAAAAATTATTGGTATTCTATAATTGGTATTCTATAAAAGTATTATTGGTATTCTTGCTATTATCATAGTTTTGGAGAAAAAAAATTCGTAAGTTTAAAATAAACTAAGCATAAAAATTGCAAACATTTAAATTGTAAATACAGGGTGGTTATAATTAAAGTTCCACTTTGAAATAGTCATAAAAGGAAAACTACTAGACAAAATGTTATCTAACTTGGTAATAGTTTAAAGGATGTCAGGGAATTCCCTTTCTGCCTCCCCCCTAAAAGTTCTAAAATTTTTTCACCAGGGAGAAAAGGGTGCTTTATGTAATATTGTTAAGCAAAATAAGGCAAGAAAACACCGGTGTTCAATGTGGCGTCCATCGTTTTCTGAAAGTAAGTTAAATCGCATTACTGCATTCTCAACAGTAGCTCTTAGCATATCAGGAGGAATGCTACGCACATGTCGGTGTATTGCATCTTTCAGTTCCGCCAAATTGTTTAAATTATCACCACAAACATTGCTTTTAAGATAACGCACATCGAACATGCTTTGTAGCACGTTTCAGAAACGATTAAATACATTTTAAACCGATGTCTTCATATCCTATTCTGTTTAATAATATTGCATACAAAGCTATTTATCCCCTGATGTTGAGGTTTTGAACTTTTTTTGGCGAAAAAGAAATTCCTATGACCTTTTTAAAGTCATTAACAAATTTGATGACATTTCGTCCAGTAGTTTTCTTTTTATGACTATTTCAAAGTGGAATTTAATTATAACCACCCTGTATATCTGAAAATAAATAATACGGATGTTTATATTGTATTTAAATTGCAATTATTTGCTCGAAACTTTCAGTTTAATTAATAGAAAACAGTGTATACCAATATTATATGTTTGTTTAAGTAAGTATTATAATATGTTTACAGAATTATTATTTCGAAATTTTTATTAGGTTTTTACAGATATTCTGATAAAAATTGCGAAAAAAAAGAAAAATAATATAAATCACTCAAATTCTCATGAACAATGAAGTTTTTCTCCGCAAACATTCCATTCCTCTTCATATAAGGTTTCTTCCTTCTTTTTGCAAGTCATCAAGAGGTGTCCTGAAAAAATGAAAGACAGCAAAAATAAATATTTGAATTTTCATAAAATTCTATTTTATTTTCATTTTCGAATAATGGAATAAGCATAAATACACCAATGATAAAAAAAATTCCGAGTAAATACCCATTAAACATAGAAAAAGAAAATTAATTGTGTAAAGCAAATTACTATATTGCGATTTACCGTGGGCCTTGATCCATCAATATGATATCGATAAATCGATTTTTCTTTTTTCTACAGCCTAATTGTAATCAGAGAAAACAAAACTGACCGAAAAAATGGAAATGGAACCAATTTGAAAAAAGACAGTAAAAATTATTTAAGGCTACTGAAAAATAATTAATAGAAATTTTCATACAGTAATGCACTATTCTCACATTTAATTCTAGTATTCTCACATTTCACAAATATTCAATGTAATAAAATAGTCTTTAAACAAAAGAAGCTTATAATTCTGTCATGGAATTTTAAATATTCAAATATAGAGTGGTATTTGAATATTTTACTTGAATTTAAAAAAAGAAATCATACTATCAAATAATATGAACAAATATTAGATGTTTAATTAGTGAAAAGGCATTTTATTAAATAATAGTATTACTTGAGCACATCACTCTTAAATTGTTGTAGTACTACTTAAAAAAATAATCTAGGCAAGCTGGAAGACAAAGGTAGATTCCTTTCCATTTTAATTTATTGTTTTTTAATACCTTTCAATTCTGACAGACAAAAACAATGAAATATTAAATTTTAAAGCAAACGTAGATAATGATTTTATTGCTATAGAGCAATTCAGTATTCATTGCAAAATAAATGATATTTAGGTAACAAACATTATAAAAATAATATACAAATATAGATTTGTTACAAAATTTATATTATTGTAAAACTTTCAAATTTTTAAACAAATCCAAAAGTTTGTATCAGTTGTCGAGAATTAAAAATTTGGCTTAGTATTTTAAAAATATATGAAAAAATTAATATCATTTGCAATTATTCTTCTTTCATTTAAATGAAGAGAATATCATTTTATAATACAAAATACGAATTTATCGTTTGAATTTTCAATTATATTGTAGAGGGAAATCGTCTGTTTTTCTTAATTAATGCTGGAATTAAGATCCTATCTGTTGTGGTTTTGAATAATTCAATTATAATTATTAATTGGAGTAAAAGGAAGTTTTTTTTTTTTAAATCATCAGTATTTTTGAAAAATATATTTCATATTTTGCGTATAAACTTCATTCCATTGCCGAACTTTAAGTTTAACCTCATGCCTTTACGGAACATAGTCAATAAACTAACATAATATTTTTAGCGTTTAATCGTTATTATACATTTAATACAGGTACACATACTTGGTTAAAATCTATAATGATTATTTTTTTAATACAGTATACTCTCAGTAATGCTGCAGACAGCGAACCAAAGGATCGCCAAATGAACAAAAATTCCAATTTAACAAAAGCGTTTAAATTTTTAAAAAACTCCTATTTACTGTACAAAATATGCAGAATTTTATTTTAAAAAATTATTATTTATGAAATGAATATTGCAAAATGTAATTCAAAATGTGAGCCTTAATCTGTTTTATGTTTTTGCAATTGATATCCCGTTAGTTAATTGGTTGATCATTATAATTGTCTATTTCCTGTGTTGAAAATAGAAAAAAATAATTAACTAAATTAGAGCTACATTAAGACGGACAACTGTTGTATTTAAAGTTTTTCGATAGCTGCAATATCTTAGAGGTTAGAGATTAAAAAGTGATTATCAAGCCCTAATTTTGACTGCCTCTAACATCAATAATTTATTTTGCTATTTTTCTTTAAATTAAATAAAACTTTTCTTTTATTTTCATAATTTAAAACTCTTTAAATGCACATGGAGTAAAGATTAAAATCTTGAATAAAATTAATTCAACCAAAATAAAGAAGAGAAAATTTTAATGGCCACATTATGTACAAACGTTCAGTTTAAAAATTTCCAGATGTGAATTTTTTAGTTCTGTATATACGTATATATATTTTTTAATGAACCTTATCATTCTAGAGCGTTTGTTAAATTGCTAGTCCTTTGGATTTTTTTTGTCTGACACATTACTGAGGGTATACTGTATTAAAAAATATTGTAATAATAAAACATAATCATTATGGCTGCTTTTATTAACTGACGAATAGCATTTAATCGCCAAAAAAATTGGCAAAGATATCATATTAATTTATTTACTATGTTTCCCAATGGTATGCATTTAATAATAAATGCAATAGTGCTGAAGAATAGTTTTTAAAAAAACCTGATGATAAATTTCATTTTACTCCAATTAATAGTTATAATTAAAATACTGAAACGCACAACAATAAGATTTTAATTCCAATAATAATTGAGAAAAACAGACGATTTTTCTCTCCAATATCAATGAAAAATTAAACGATAAATTCATACTTTCTACAATAAAACCTTGCTGCTTCGATTTAATTGAAAGAGAAGAAGCAATATTTGCAAACGATAGTTAATTTCTTCAAATATGTTTAAAATGTAGAGATAAACTTTCAGTTCTTGCGAACTAACACAAACTTTTGGCACTATGTAGAAACTTTGAAGATTTTAATCATATAAACTTAGTAACATGCCTAGGTTTGAATATTATTTATATAATATTTGTACTTTGCTATTATTGGTTTTGCAATAAATATGGAATTGTTCGATACGATATAAGCATTACCTACCATTGCTTCAATATGTAAAATTTCATTTTTATTTTATCGTATCGTCGTTTTATTAAAAAAAATCAAACTCGAAATTTTGATGAAATTCTTCGTTTTGGATCTCCCTGAATCTGAAAAACATATTTTTGGCTTTATGTCTGTCTGTCAGTGATATAGTCTGTCTGCCTGCAACAAACACAACTCAAAACTGCTTTGATGTAGGCTAATGAAATTTCATATATGGTATTTTCACCAAATTTCTAGATTTTTATCAAATGTTGAGAAAAATCGATCTGTCCAGCTGTTTGAATACAAATGGACTCAATAACTACCAAACGCAAAGACCTATGGAAATAAAATTTGGTACACAAGTTTAGAATCTGAAATAAAGATTCATATCAAATTTTGAAATTGAACCAAATCTGTCAAGCGATTGTCCATCTGTCGGTCCGTACTTTCTCATGTATGTAAATGCAATAATTCATAAACGCAATAATTTAAATCAATGATATTGGTTATATTGTCTTGTGACTACAACTGTAGTTCCGTGTCAAAATTTGCTGCGAATCAGTCTGTAGAAAGGCGTTCAAAGCATGTATTCTCAAAATAGATTCAGTAAAAATGGTAGATTAATGCCAAATGTTTATACTTTAATTATCACCAGATCTGTACTATGTTACTACTTTGTAATTATCATCAGATCTGTACTTTGTTACTACTATGTAATTATCACCAGATCTGTACATTCTTACTTTGCATGCCGTTTGTGGACGCCATTCAAGGCATTCGTGCCCTTCTCCAAGGTCGACAATTTTATGTGGGGAGGGAGGGAGAGTAAATTAATTGGAGGGTATGTGAGCCATATCCATTATATCGTTGAGTCCATATCTATAAACCATTTTCGTTGGTTTTTGTCTAAAGATTGAAAGAATTTGAAAATAGAGCGAAAAGAATCCACCTTTGCCTACCAGCTTGCCGAGAAGAATTTTTATACATCAAATTAAATTCTTAACTTGAAATTTTTAGGAGAAACATTTACTGAAAAGGATTAGCAAAAATTATAGATAAATGCACGAAAATTCATATCGAGTTGAACGTCTTAGTAAGCATTATTTCTCTATATCATTCAGGTCTTATGAGTTTCTTAGATAAGACCCAGATAAGCTAACTAAAAAGTCCAGAACTGTTGTGCTATTCTAAGCTATAAGTAAGATAACATGAAAAATGGCGAGATAAAAGAAAATCAAACCAGAAAGAGTAGTCTCCCAGAAACTTTCTCGTATATTCCCAAAAATATTAATTATCACCACTTCTAAAAACTGAGGATCAGCTACAAGACCGTGAACGCCACGAGACCTCAGATTTTTATTTTCCGGGTGACACAAATGATTCATTTTGTACTTCGTAATATGGTGAAGAAAATCAAATGTGCATTTTGGACGAATTATTTTTAACCGATTGAAGTCAAAATTGGACTGAGAACTAAGAGTTTAGTTACAAAATCTAATATCTAAAAAGGAATTTTTGTTTGTTCGTATTTTATGCGCTACTGTACCGTTCATTCGATTGCGATAAAAATTTACCAACTTATTGCTTGCATTTGCACGAAGGTTATAAGCGTAGTACAATTATTATATTTAATATACAAAAAAAAAATGTTTGTTCGTATTTAATGCGCTACCATACAGTTCATCCGATTGCGATAAGAGTTTACCAACTTAGTTCTTGCATTTGAGCTTAGGTTATAGACATAGTACAATTATTATATTTAGTGAAAATGTAGAATAAATATTATTTATACTTCTTCTTTATATGTCATTCTATTTCAATGAATGTCGACAAGAAAATAAATATCATTCTTTCTATCATTCCTAATTAAACAAGATAGCTATTTCAAATTTCAAACGATATTTCCAAAGTTATTTCTTCTGCGCCAGCATCGTGCCTGGTATCAGCTAGTCACAAATAAAATTTCATTTATGTAAGTCGTTGCGTCTATGAATTACTGTGTTTATATGTATGCGAATGTATAAAATAACAGATGATTAATGCTTTGGTGGATTTGATTGAAAATTTGTTACAATCCTATAATTTAAATGTGAAACTTTTTTCCAAATGTTATCGATCTAACCTTTTATATTGAAGTTCTCGTAATCACCTCGAACAGACACACTGATGAATTTTATTACGTTCACTGGCGGATAAATAAAATGCCATACAAATAGACATAATTCCAAAAATGTAATTCTCACCCTTTCTCATAAAAATCTGAAAGTGGTAATTCGTAAATATCTCAAATCTGATTTTTTTTTTCGATTTTAATACTTTTTTTTAATTTATTGGAAAGTAAAGATAATCAAAATATGATTTGCAGACATAAAGGTTTTCATTTTTCAATATTCTAATTTATTGTTTGGTTTAATTGTATGATATTGGAATTTAGACTAGACAATATTGAAACTCAATATTAAATGATGTAACAAAATTGTTAGATTTCACATTGTTTCGATACACTGCAGAACAATACTATACAAATTTTCTCCAATTGTTTTGTCAAATTTAGCATTAATATACAATATAGTATTCTTCTTGTGAAACCATTTGCAACTCAAAATGTTTATTTATATGAATCATTTATATTTTATACAAATCACAAAAATACATTGTAAAGTTTAAGCACAAATAACAGAAAATATTTTCAAATTATATTATAACCTAAATTTTTCAGAGTTGACAATGTGATAGATTTTGCGGCAATATTTATATTAGAGCCAATTTTTCTTAGAAGAAATTATTGCATTAAAGGCCGGGATAAGCTGGTTGGTAGGGCGGTGGATTCGCGTCCCTTGGGTTGCGAGTTCAAACCCCGCCGGCCTAAGACTCCCCGTGTGTGTGTATGTGCGATGGTGATCACAATGTCCTCGATACCGAGAGAAATACCACTGAAAGTACTGGATCAGGGGTGATCGTTCTCTGATTCAGGTCTAAATTAAGATATGTGAATGAAATGCATGAATGAAGTCCGCCCGATAAAAAGGATTGTGACGTGTGTAGCTAAGTCGTACTCTTGGCCCTCTATGGTGCTACTGAAAAAACAAGAGACGCACCCTTGGCTTAAAATCACTGACTTCTGAAGTTGGTGGGCTTGTCGATGACAAGTGCCATTAGAAACAACAACAATATAAATTATTGCAGTTAATCATTAACCTAGGTTGCAGTCTGATAAAAAATTATTAAATCGCATTCTTTTGTAAGCGAAGTGAAGTAATTGTAATGACGTTTTTGTTAACGTGATTGACTATTACATTTTTCAAACTTTTCTTTTATAATATGAACTCTGAATCGGAATTTTTATTCAATATCTGTCTATGATTACGCGTTGTATGTTGTTTTTTATATATTATACATCTAATAAAAATATTAATAAGAGTTGAATAAATTAATTTATTCAACTATTAATAAATTAATTTATTCAACTCTTGAATTCCATGGTCTCATAAATAACGTTCGATGACAAGTAGATTCTAACCAGTCAATTGATGCAAAAATTGTTATTTTTATACCATATTGCTGATTTTCTATATTGAATCTCCATTTGGGGCTGCACAGTCCTTTTTGAAGCGGACATTTTAAATTTCTTTTGGGAACTATTTAGTGCATTTTTTATGCAGACCATGACGCAATTTTAACGTTAATCCACTGAATGGTTTCGACAACAAGAAGATACTTTATATAGAAGTTTAATTACAAAATAAATGTATTATACATACTGCAATAAATCAACTGATAAATTGATTTCAAAATTTTGAATAGCTTTTTGGTTCTAAAATTTCTTGGCAACAAATCTAAATAATATTTAGAATTACTTATAAATCTTATTTAGAATTACTTATAAATTTTATTTAGAATTAATTACATATAAATTTTATTTAGAATTACTTATAAATTAAATTTATAATTACTTATAAAAATCATTCAAAGGAATAAGTAAGAAAACAGCTTTTTATTGAAATGTAAACATTCGATTATCATTCGATCAAGAATGTATATAAGAGGGTGAGGCCATGTGCTCATGATCCCTTCCAAACAATAAATCTTATTTTGTAATCTGAAAGAAAAAACAGCAATAAAATTGATCGCATTTGAACAGGTGAAAGGACTATGCATGATTATTCCATTAAAACAATCAAGATCGAAACCATTTATATAAAAGAATCAAATAAATTGCTTTACTTTTATAAGACACCTTTTTGTTGTCTTACATTTCCAAACTCCTTCTAAAACCAGAGGGAGTTGTCTCCCCAAAAACTGTCTCGGGTACCCTCTAATAAAAGTGTCATCCCAGAAGTTTAGTTATATTAACGTACCGTTTTTTAAAGCAACACTAGGGCTATTTTGGGACGGACCTCGGAATTCTGAACCGCCGTCAGATGACGAGGCCGACACCTGAGCCCCCTCTCTACACCACACCACACCAGCGGGAGGACGTTTAGTCATGACGGATTTAACGTGCAACAGACCCCCTTACACGACGGTTCTTCGGTGGAATCGGGTCACGAACCTTAAACCCTCCGGTTCCGAAGATAAGACCTTACCACCAGGCCACCGCAACCCGTGTTATCCCTGAAAACCTCTTGCATGATACTGATTTACAATAGTTACAAAATTTTGGCTTTTGGTATGAATTTATCACTTTTATTGAATCCAACGTGTCATCCTTGTCGAGATTTTTTGTCGATTAATCTCTGGCATGATTTAAATAATATATCCAAAGATCGAATTTATATTTTAAACATGTTTTTCCCAATCGATTGAAACAAAAAATTTCATACAGAATGACACCTATAATCACAAAATCCCTACCAAAATTTAAAATACTTAAATCTTTGTGTTTTTGAGTTATCATGTTTCTGAAAGCATAGGCCAACAGATGGCCAACTTTTCATTGTATATGGCTCAAAATTTGACAAATGTTTGTACTTTAGATGTTAAATACGTGTACCAAATTTTATCCATCTAGATTTTTTTTGTTCTGTAGTTACCTTGTTAATCTATATTCGATTAGCCAAACAATTTTCTTCTGAACGTATTTTGCTCAAAATTTGGTAGAAATCTATAAATGTTCTTATACCAAATTTCGTCTGCCTTGATCAAAGCGTTTTTGAATTATCTTTGTCACAAAGAGATAGGCAGACATTTGTCAAAAAGGAGTTTTTCGAACTCATGGAGGTCTAGAATGTGCAGATTCGTCAAAATCTCGAGTTTAAATTTTTTGGACGATTGCAGTACTTTCTCTATACTAGGCCTGAGAGAAAGTAAAAATAATAATTTTAAAATTTAAATACTGCATTGATGAACAGTGAATTCGATGTTCTGAGACTCCCGTATAAAGTCAACTGTAATAAATAATAGATGTAATATATTTTATACAGTCAAGTCAGACTTGCGTATCTATAAATGAATACTATATAGTATATATTATCAAATATAGATATATTATATATTATCAACTGAATACATATGCAACCAATTCTTCCAACGAACCAAGTGATCGCCAAAAACAGCTAGTCTTTAATTGATTTTTCCTTTTTAAAGTCTTCACCTATTTATATTTTACTATACTTTCAAAACGAGAAATATCAAACCACTGACAACAAACATTTATAAACAATACTCGAAATCACTTCATAAGAAATATCAATTTCCGCATAAGCAAGTCAAAATACTTAAAATACAAATAATTTGAAAACGCAGTTCCATCAAAAACAGTTTTCAAACACTGCAATCTAATTCAGCTTAATCAGTAGGAATGGTTTCCAAAAACTTTCCCACCTTGCTCTCTAATAAAGGTGTTATTCCAGGGAACGCCTTGCATGACATTAGCGACGAAATATTAATCTTTGTCTACAATATAGCATTTTTACTGAATCTATCCCATAAGGTTTGGCGAGTTATTTGGCGATTAGTCACTAGCAAAGTTATTCAAAGTATTGATACCAATTTCCCACTTACTCTCTAATAAATGTGTTATTCCAGGAAACGCCTTGCTTGACATTGGCGACGAAATATTAACCTTTGCCAGGAATATAGCATTTTTACTGAATCTATCCTATAAGGCTTGGCAAGCTATTTGGCGATTAGTCCATAGCAAAATTATTCAAAATACTGATATCAATTTCCCACTTACTCTTCAATAAAGGTGTTATTCCAGGGATCATCTTGTATGGTATTGGAGACGAAATATTAACCTTTGTCATGAATATAGTGTTTTAACTGAATCTATCCTATAATGCTTGGCGAGTTATGCGATTAGTCCCTAGCAAAGCTATTCAAAATACTGATATCAATTTATCGATTTATTTATTACAGTATGTACAATAATTTTTTGTAATTAAACTTCTCCTATTTAAAGAATATTGTGGCCAAAACCATTCAGCAAGTTCATATTAAAATTGCGTACTAAATAGTTTCGGAAGGAAATTTAAAATTTTCGCTACAAAAACTGTGCAAACCCAAATGGAAATTCAATACAGAAAAATCAACAGTATTCATATAAGCATATATACATATAAACATCAATTTCTAAAATTTATTGGCAGATTAGAGATCTACTTGTACTTTTATTTTGGCGATTAATCCCTAGCATGCGGTTAGTGTCCGAAAAGCGAATTTGTGTTTTATACACGTTTTTTTAACTGATTAAAACAAAAATTTGAAATAGAACTGCATTTGTAGTCATAAAATCCCGTATCAACTTTAATATAATGTCATTGCGCATTTGAGTTATCGCGTTTGTGAAAGTATATATCGACAGATACGCCAAACACCAGACAGGCAAACTTCCTCAGAACGAATTTTTTTTCAAACTTTGATAGAAATCCTCAACTTTGATTTTAAACCCATAAGCCAAAATTCATCCGTCTAGTTTAAGGAGTTTTTGAGTTATCTTTGTGACAGACAGACAGACGGACATTTCCCAAAAATGTGTTTTTCGAACTCAGGGAGATCTAAAAGGTAGAGATTCATCAAAATTCTCGAGTTCGAATGTTTTTGACGATTGCTATACTTTCTCTACACTACATATACGAGAAAATAAAAAATAATCAAAAACAAAATTTCTAGCATATTATCCAAAAAAATGAAATATAAGATAGCCGTTTTCGGGAACTTATATGATGCAATTTTGGACAAAAACGTTTAATTGATAAAGCTACAAACTATTGTTGACAATATCAATATAACCATGTATTCATATATGTGATATACATAACTTGCATACGTTTTTAAAAATTTCATCTTTATGGATTTCTTTTATTACTTTGATTTTTTTTTCTTTTTCTTACACAAGCGATAAAATTTGTATAAACTATTTTCTTTTTTGGCACGCATTAATTGCTTTTGGAATGCTAATATTTATAAAAAACAAAGAGAGCCAGTTTTAGTCTGAAGCCCTTACTGAAGTTTTAAACTTTCCCCTAATTTACTTGTAGATACAAGAGAAGAAATATCGATCGCATATTTTAAACAACGGTGTTTAAAAAAATAAGAGTAAAAATTGATCATCTATTATATTCACGTTTTCGATGAAACGTTTTCCATGTTTGGAATAATGCCAGAACCGATATTCATGAAATGTGATGGCAATTCAAAAGTGGTCCTTGAAAAAAATCAACAAGACTTTATAAAGTCAAAAAAAAAAAAGAATAATTAATAAAATCAGTGCATATTTGTAACTAAGCAATTAATTTTGCTATTGATAATTCTTATAGACTCATATTTTCAATAAATTTTATTGGATTTTTTAATGTCAAATGCAACTAGATAAATATTTGTCTTTTTCTAATTAGAAGCAACCAAAACTTACGGAAAGCAACTCAAATTACCAGGGGATAGTTCTCTCTTCGATTTTCCATTTTTCATATAAGCATTGACCTGCATTCAACTGAAACAAATGAAACAGTGCTTCATTAGATAATTTTTTTTAGGTGCATTCTTAATTATGTGTTAGAATTTTTTTTTCTCTTTCAAAAACTTGCAAATGAAATGGCATTTCATTTTATTGTTACAGATGAAACTCTCTTGCTGTTTAAATAATAAAGAAGTAAAGTAAATGGAGCGCAACACAATAGACGCGCGTTGACTCATTAATTCTTTCGGTATTTATGGTTTTCCAGCAGATCACGGGTATGCTATAAAAAACGTCCGTTCGTAGTAAACACGTGTTTGAGGCTACATCCTCTCAGCTTGTCACCTCGTTCATTTTCATTAAATGGCACTCTTTCCATCAAAATGATCTCCAAAAGGAATGCTATCTCATACCCTCATATCCATAATCTTGCTGGTCGCTGGACAGTTTGATTAGGCATGGCTCAGGAATTTTATTAAAACTAGAACATTTACAGAAGATATAACAGAAATAGATATTTACGGAATTCACAATCATATAAAGCAAAAAAATTATAATAATGTATAACCATTTACTATATTTTTCTACTTTGTAGTAGGATAGAAAAAATATTGTGTGTGTGTGTAGTGATATTTTAAAAATTTAAGTTAAAGCTTAATTAATTTCCTAATTTTTAGCTCAATTTAGC
Organism: Argiope aurantia; assembly: GCA_026543865.1. Taxonomy (NCBI): domain Eukaryota; kingdom Metazoa; phylum Arthropoda; class Arachnida; order Araneae; family Araneidae; genus Argiope; species Argiope aurantia. Next base: position 259,749 of record JAPMOR010043372.1, read on the forward strand.
CCGTATTTTCATTCTAGTATAGTGTCTTATTTCCTGATTCTTATCCCACTTTTTCTATCTAATTAATTCAACAGAAGCTTTGTAAAATTGCTGAATCGGCTAAAAGACTCAAGTTCCCACATTCCGAGTAAAGGGACAAAATACCGCTGACTTAACAGATTCTTTTTTAAAAGATCCCTGTGTTTCCCCTGCCTCGTCGGCGCGTGTAGCGAAAATCCCTATCGAAATCTCATTGTATATAAGCACTATGGAGAAATATTTTCCCTGTCAATATGTTATATAAGACCAGGGATAAAATGTTCAAGAGCTTCCCATCATTTTTCTCTCTGTGTCATTCTGTGTTGTGTGTGTGCTCGTCGCTCTTGCTTGTACATGATGCGTGCCTCCCTGGGATGAAATAAAACGACGTCAAAGAATCGAAAGTCTCTTCAACGTCTTCGAAACTGCCTTCTGATTAAAAAATTTATATGCTTACACACTCACACACACACACACACACACACACACACACACACACACACACACA